>CM033470.1:72274241-72871741 GCA_019447015.1 Hymenochirus boettgeri | reverse complement strand
GGATGGATGGATGGATGTGGATGGATGGATGGATGGATGGATGGATGGATGGAGGATGGATGGATGGATGGATGATGGATGGATGGATGGATAGATAGATAGATAGATAGATAGATAGATGATAGATAGATTGATAGATTAGAGAGAGATAGATAGATAGATAGATGATAGATAGATGATAGATAGATAGATTGATAGATTAGAGAGAGATAGATAGATAGATGATAGATAGATGATAGATAGATAGATTGATAGATTAGAGAGAGATAGATAGATAGATAGATTAGAGATAGATAGATAGATAGATAGATAGATAGATAGATAGATAGAGTTGTAGTTTTCTTACATCTAGAGGCACACTGTTTGAGAATAGGAGTGTGCACAGTACTGAACTTTCAGAATAAAATTATGTTAAAAAATAAGTTCAGCTTTTAGGCTAAAACTTCATATAGGTAATGGACAATTATACTCTTTACCCCCACTCTTATACTCTATTTGTCCTGTAAAACTGTCCTGTCTTCAGGACAGATCTTTGATTTAGCCAATGGAAAGACACACAGCACGTTTACCAATTGGCCAGATTGTTGGAGGTGGGAGTGATAGATAAGCAGGAGTTTTGCAGCTCATTATGAAACATGTAGAAAAAAACAAGGGGTAGAGAGGGGAACTAGCAGTTTAGATGGGGTTAAGGATTACCAGACTATGGGCCATATTTATAAACCCGCTCTCTTTTTAGCGATAGTGCGGTTTAGTTAATTTACGGTCACGGCCGTAAATGTACGATCACTAAAAAGTGATACCGCGGCTTTATAAATAAATCCTAATAGCTAAAGCCCTGTACTGTGTGTA
Organism: Hymenochirus boettgeri; assembly: GCA_019447015.1. Taxonomy (NCBI): domain Eukaryota; kingdom Metazoa; phylum Chordata; class Amphibia; order Anura; family Pipidae; genus Hymenochirus; species Hymenochirus boettgeri. Next base: position 72,870,892 of record CM033470.1, on the reverse strand, counting down.
CAAAACACCTAGGTGCTCTTTTGCCACCATATAAAATTACATATAAACTACAATACTCTGTTTTTTATATTCATATTTGTACTCCAGCTCCTCCTTTCTTCTCATGCTTGTCTCCCATCCATATCGCTTCTTCCCACCCTACAAGTAACTTGATTAATATCTAGATGAGGATATGGGTAAGGCCCAATTTCTCATCCCAACTATTTCAGAGAGCTGGGCTGTCTTAAAGGTGCACTCTACAATATAATGTCAATCAAATGTACAAATACAAAATAATAAACAGTAGGAGGAAGTAATTCATTTTTCCCCTTTTGTTAAATAAACACTTGTTCACTTTTTGGGAATGTTCCTGTTGCAGTGGACTATGCATAGAACAAAGGGAGGATTATTCACAATTTGGGTCTGCCTGCTAAAGTTTTACTTGAAATTAAACATTCTGGTTAAACTGCCATTAATTTGGCTTCAAATTAAGCTAAAATTATTTAAGTATTTAGTTGTCCAGTAATCAGTTTTTGTATTATTTGAACCAGCTTGCTCTAATAAAGAACAGATGCCCACATTTTTGCAGTGTAAAGTAGTTGTAGTTGATAGAGGTTTTGCCTTAGGCAAGCCTCTGGAACATCACAACCTATTTCCCAACAAGATTCATTGTGATATGCTTTACCCTAAAGATCACACTGATGTCTATTATTACTTGTCACTCAAAGTGACTAATTATCTGTGCTGGTGCTGGCTGCCAAGCATTGCCAGACTGTCCCACCAGGATACCAGGGAAACCCCAGTGGGCCTAAAGCCCATTTATCCATAAAACAGAGAAAATTGTTAACATTTAGATACAGTTTGAATGGCAGAGTAAAAAATGGGAAGTTTATAAATATTTATCTATAAATCACTCATAGATGAACTGTTGAGTAAATTCCTTAATGCTGGTTAATACTAAGACAACACCCTAGACTGACATTACGGCTGAGCTTCTCCAGCAATTATGTGTTGAATTCCCAAAGGACAATCCTCTAGAACTAGAACTTTTCACATGCTCTTTATTGTTTACAGTACATAGTATTATATGTTAAAATGTCAATAAGGCTTACTTAAGGAATGTAATGAAAAGATAATTATCTTCCCTTTCAATTTACTGTATGGTAAACAATGATATAATGAAGAGCTGTTAGATGTGTGGCTGGTCATGGGAACTTCCTGTATATTTTGGAAGATTCTGTCTACACTACAATCAGATTAGGGCAGGTAAACATTTCCAGGGAGATTCTGCATCTTAGCTTGCCACAATCCCGCAATGCAATACGTTATTTTGTCTGGGATTGCAGCAAGGTATGAGGCACAGTTTTGTGCTGCTTTAAAGTCCCCTTAAAATGCCCTGTTAAGTTTCATGCTATAAGGTAGTTAATACCCCTTAACTGAAGGGGAATTGTATCGGGAGTGCTGTGCTGTGCTATTTCCAAAAACATTTGGAATTGGCGCAGTCCCTAAAAATAAGTCTAAAACCCAAGTTAACCTGATATTACATTGAGTTGCGTTGGTTTTACATTTATATTAGCGATATAAAAACTCCCTTTACATTTTTCAAACCTGTCCAATCCCTAAGATAACAGATATGCTTGGAAATACTGATCACAGGATATGGTGCATTCTACTTTTTGGTACTTCATATACCATCAATTAATTGTACTTAATCAATTATTGGATCCTTGGCAATAATAGAGTGTTCACAAATTGGGGAGCTCCTTGATTGATTTAAGCTGTTAGTAGTCTTAGACCCGTTCTACTTTCATTTAAAAGTACTTTGCAGTGCTTGCAACTTTCAGACAAATATTGTTAAAAATATGTTCGGTTTCAGGAGTCAGACAGGGAAATGGAAATTATCTGGCACTTCTAAAGCAAATTACATGTATATTAAAGCAGAACGGGTGGTAGGAATAGAATTTTAAGAAGTATAATTACCCTTAAAGGGTATCTCCACTCATATTTTCAAGGTTTAGGAATCCAGATCTATTGAAGAACGGGAGGTAAAGGAGCTGTGCCTTACCTTCCGTATGCGAATGCGCATAGAAGACAAGGTCCGTCGGGACCTGTCAGACTAAGCGCCGGGGGAGCGAGCGAGCGGGTAAGTTTCCTAACTTCTCACCAGTCTCCTGTTTGTTCTATTGAAGAACGGAAGGTAAGGCACAGCTCCTTTACCTCCCATTCTTCAATAGAACTGGATTCCCAAACCTTGAAAATATGAGTGGAGATATCCTTTAAATTGGTTTGTGTGTTTTTTTTTAACTATCAAAAGGCAATATTTTTATTTGAGTGTGGCCATATGAGCTGGTATAGGGTTACCCTATAAATGGCACTCATAAAGTGGGCTTATGAGAATCACTTTCACATGTCAACATAAACCTCTGTCTGTATTTTATATAAATTCTGTTTGTTTCGATAGGAATGCAAAGCAAAAACATGGAGGCCAAGTATTGTATTCAAAAGGGACATTTTGGTGATCAGGGAAGTCAGAGAGGATGATATTGGGAATTACACTTGCGAACTGAAATATGGAAGTTTTTTTGTGAGAAGAACTACAGAACTAAAGGTTACTGGTAAGTCATTTGGTTTTGTTTTTTTTCTTTTGGATCAATGCAGAAATTAATGAAACTGAATTTAATGAAAAGAGCTGAAGCAATGTAATGTAGATTGTTCATTTTTTTGAGAATTGTGTAAATTATAAAGCTAATTTGTATTGCTCATTACACAATTTATTTCTCTGGGGTTCTTTTCTTTTATGTTCAATATGAGTGATATTGACAGCAATCTCATTGCTTTCCCTAAAGTAAATGATACACCAGGGATTCTCAAATAGTGTGCCAGATATTTGAAAACTACAACTCCCAGCATTTCTCAACTACAGAGGTAAGCCAAGGAATGCTGGGAACTGTCTTTTTCAAACATCTGGAGGCCCATCATTTGATAATCCCTGTAATAGACCAATACACTTGTTTGCATTTTTTTTCTACCTGAATATTTCTGCAGTCAGAGCTGAGCAAAACTTTTATGATGCATATATAATGCAAATTACAAATATATAACAAACTACTTTTAATTCATTACTTTTTACTTGGTACATCAGGCAAAGCAACATAAACCATCCCCATATGAATAGACCTTGAACCTTCTATGTTTACATTGAAACGAATGGAGTACCATTCAGTGCTTACTGGTTTAGTTAGTCCCAACTGTGCTCTTATTATTATTTTAAAGGTCATATCAACCACTTTAACTAAAAATTACCCATACCGGTATGTAGATTACCCCTAACCACAATACCATGAAAACACACTTTTTTTGTAAGACTCATCTAGTTAACAGCCTGAAGTTCTGATCCTCATTATGTTAGAACCCATAAATCATCTTGTTTTGAACAACTCACCTTATGTAGCCAAATAACAAAACATTCAAACATTCACTGCTCATTTCAGTAATCTTTCACCAGTACAGAGCCCTTCACAGTTAGGTGAACCAATAATGAATAGCTTATTGTATTAGAGATACTAAATAATGCATTAATTCTTGGGCCGCGGCCATTCCACTACTTCTTAAGTGCTAGAGGGCACATATAAATGAAATTATATACAAAATATTATTGTTTATTAATAATTAATTATATTAATTATTAAAATATACTCTAAAACCCCAAGAACTACACTTTGATATCATTACTTTTTTAATTTGCAAAGTACGTATATTGCTCACAGTAAGGCAACATTTTAGTGTTGTCAAAATGTTGGTTGCAAAACCTAGATGTTAGGGCAAAAGTTTTGCAGTAAATTGGGACAGCAGTAATGTACCTGGAATACGCTAACCTTCTGATGAAACGTAAACCGGTAGGGTTTGGACACCTGTTGTTACGAACACATAAACATATGCAGCCTCATATGGAGAGAAACAAGCGCTCCCATTATGGGTTTTCAGTATTGTGTTTGTGGCTCTTGGTAATACAATGTTGGTCTATCTAGAAACAAGTCAGTTATTGACTGGTGTTAAAAAGTCATGCTAAAATACCACAAACATGATATTGAATTGGCTGTGGCAGAGACCCATTCAGCTACCACTGTTCTTTTCTTAAAGTCAAGCTTAAATGTTTAACTCCATTTACACCATCAACAGACAAGTTGTTTTGCTAATTTTAATGGCAGTGAAATATACCACTACAGAGAAAATGTATTTTCCTACTGACAAAGTGTTAGCTGTGTAGATATTCTGGAAGACTTTATATACCAACTTCAACTCAGTTATTAGCATTTGCAACCCATAAGCCCCATGTCTTTACTAGAGATGGCCGAACTTTCGAAAGTTCGGTCCGTTTTTGAACTTTCGAACTATATGGAACGTTCGAAAGTTCGAAAACGGACCCATTATGGGTCAAATAGTTTGAAAAGTTCTAATGAAATACAATTAAAATATCAATGGTAACTTCATGTAAATGGCTGTGGGACCTGGGAAATGGTCTGGGGAACATGTTCGAATATCCAGGACATTCAAAAAATCAATTTTACTCTCACTCGCGATATTTTCCAGCTCATTCATGCCTAGGTACCATGTCCATTTTACTTGCGGATTCGATGCTCGCGTATAGGCTTTAATAGACACTTTATTCGTAGATTCGATGTTCGCGCCTAGATACCATGGACATTTTACTTGCGGATTCGATGCTCGCATATAAGTTTTAATGGACACTTAACTCGCGGATTCGATGCTCGCGTTCACGCCTAGATACCATGGACATTTTACTCATGGATTCAGTACTCGCGTATAGGTTTTAATGGACCCTTTACTCGCGGATTCGATGCTCGCGTATAGGTATAATAGGCATTTTACTCGCATATTTTAACGGTCGAACATTCGATATTTATCAAAAGTCCGAAAATATCGAAAATTCGGGTCCGGGATTGTTCAAGAAATCCGAATTCTTTTGAATTCGAATAGTTCGGTTCGAACTCGGGTTCAGGTTCAAGTTCTAGTCCATCTTTAGTCTTTACTACCAAACACATTCTTTAGTTTTGCTGTTGTTTTTTTATGCTCTTCCCTAAAGACAGATGACTCCACATATTGCATACAGTTTGTTTTATTTGGAAAATAATAGTTTTCTCTTTACTATTTTACAATAACTATATTCTGCTTATTAATTAAAGAATTACTATTAATGTCACAGGAGATACGCTTTAACTGCCACCACGGGAAAAATAAAAACACTGTAAATTTAGAGATCTTATTCTGTATGCTAACTATATGCTGTGAAAAGAACAGGAGAAGAAGAACAGAAGAACTAAAGGCAAATAATAAAAGCATAAGTGTCTATACTGGGAAATTATCCCGTATATTTAATTTGGTCTTTTTCTCTGCGCAATATCTGAATATTTTTGGACTTCATGCAGGACCCACAAAGTGTGTGGTAAAAACAGTCTAACGCATTGGGTATCATAGGTTTCATACTCACTTTTACATTGATGAATTGTAGTACATCTCCCTGGTAGTGCTTTAGGTCCACTTTATATGGGGAATCACCCAAACTTAAGTTATTATCAGACACTAGTTCTCATTGCAGTACTGTAACACTTCATGATACCTAATATCTAAAACAAGGATACCAAGAAGGAATGACAAGCTGTCACTGAACAGCTAGCAAAAGCAAATAATATGTGAAGGATTTGCAGTTTTTGCTCTTGTTCCTGGTAATTTTATGTCTATTTCTTTTTTTATAAAGAAAAAAAAACTTTGAAGAAAATAATACTTTCTAGAGCTGCCAGTTTGAATTTGTCAGTCTGAGTCTGAATTCCTCTAAAGAAATCTGTCACCATCAGAAAAAGTGTATACTATTCTATTAATATTTTTAAATTAATGGTAAAAAGAAATCAAAGGATAAGTCACAAAGCTTGCCTGATTACTTTCATTGTTTGTATGTGTGAAATTCTTAGTGCATATGGATTGCAATCAGTTATTGATAAAAAAAAAGTTCAGCAGATACTACAAGGTGGCAACATAAAAAAACATGACATGAACTTCACTGTGAACACTTTTCTATAGTGATGACTATAAGAAAGCTAGGTATGTAAAAGCCATAAAAGGCTGTTTTGTTTTGTTTCTTAAACCCTTTGAGATAATGGAATTTTCTTATAAAGGGCATGTCCACCTCTTTTAAACTTTTTTTATATAGTAGGTCTTCCTCCCTCAGCCCCAACCGCTATAATACTTTTGTCAGAAACTCCCCCAAACTCTACTTACCTTCCCTCTTTCCTCCGGCGTACTGTCCCGGCCCTCTGCTTGCATGAAACTGCAAGCAGGAGGCCAGACCGGCAGCCGCGTCCGTCATTGGCTGAGAGGCAATCACCGGCTGCCAGCAGTGGAGAACGCCGGGGGAGAGAGGTAAGGTAAGTAGAGTTTGAGGGAATTTCTGACAAAAGTATTATAACGGTTGGGTCTGGGGGAGGAAGCAATACTATACCACAAAGGAGTTTTATGCTAGGGGGCGGGAGAGGAAAATGGGTGGGAGAGGGAGGAGAAGGAAGGGTGAGAGGGCTGCAGTGCGCATGACAAAATTCTGCTGGAGGAGAGACAGGAGGAAGAGCCCTATATGGACTTTGCAAGGCTCATGGTGGCCAGTTTTTGGGACTTTGGGGGGGCATAGCAGGGCAGCCATTTTGAGCAGGGATGTTAGGTAAGGATTTTTATACTCTACAGAGTGGGGCCAGTAGTGGGTAAAATTATAGTTTTGGGGGTTGACATGCCCTTTAAATGAAAGATGCTAACTTTAATTATTCAATGTCCATAATGTTCTTATAATTCCTTCAGTTCATCTAAACTGTACATGGCATTTCTTTTGTGCAGACAGAAAAAAATGTTCTCTGCTAGATATTACCAATAAAACAGAATTGTTTATATACAATTTTTTCAGGAATAATTTCAAAGGCTTCATTAACTACCGTGCATGATGGCATACACAGACACTCAACAATTGTATATTGATAATTCCTGTTTGTTTTTTAAAAAGCTTAGTTTAGTAGAAAGCATCTGACAGCTCCTGAATGTAGACTTCACTTGAGTGAAACACAATTCTTTTTCGTAGTATGTGATGCAAGACTGAAATCTTAGTAATATCTGTAGCGTTTCAAAGAACTTTGGATCACTGATGAGGTGTGAATCAGAGAACATACGAATGAACTGGAAATGTTTAAACACTGCAAGAGAAGTTGATTATGTTCTGAATGGCTGCTTTTGGAAGGAATTTTGGTAAGCCTCTGTCTAGCAAGTGACATTTACTAGAAATAACACAGTCAGCTCTCTGACAGCAATACTTTGGGAGATGCTGAATGTCCATGTACATTAACAGAAAAACCAAGCAATTCACATGGCACCAATAAGTTCCAAATCTAGGAAAATACCAGTCTTTGGGATTAGTCTTTTTGTATTATATACAATGATAGTTGTGTATCCCAGAATAATTGGTACAGGTATGTCAGTGGGCCTTGTGACAAATGTAATATGGAATATATATACTATGAGTTTAATTTCCCATGTCTTGCAGTATATACTATGTTGTAATATTGGTAATGAAATGGAACTTTAGTTTAGAGTATTGTTAATTTCATTCAGACACACATGCTTAGAGTGATGTAAACATAAGTAATCATTGCAGTTCTAACAGCAGGCATTAAAGAATCTCCCATAGAGAGCAAAATAAGAATCAATAGAATTTTGCATTTAATCTACAAGAAAAAGTCAGCATGGCATACGACATAAGCACAAGATTTCCTTTAGTGAAAATAACTTCATTTCTTTATGAGTGCATAAGAAAGCTCTTAAATGTATTTCTCAAAGATCTACATATCTTATGTAAGAAATAGACAAAAATGAGATAAGTCAAATAATTAATGTTGAGCAGATCTGGGATTTAATTTGAAATGAAACTTTAATTCTAAGGCACTTACGTGAATTCTTTTGCAGTTTGCATCATTGTCTGACACAGTTTAACAGTGTAAAGTAGTAGATGCTGTAATTTAGTTTAGTTTGCGTGTTTTTAAAATACCATGCTACAGGTCTTTAAACATTAGTTTTATTTTTTTTTTTTGTGATTTAATTTCCACCAATGCTTTTAGCTATTTAGATCACTTAAAGATGTTATTAGGTCCAAAACCAACTCAGATTACTACTTATATCCTATAAGTAGGAATATAAAATGTAGGTATCTAAAATGGTCATTTTATTTTAAGCTTAAGCACATTAGAAATGGCAGAAACTTATCCGTTTCGTTTTCGGATTCCCAGAACTCGGGAAATACCCGAAGATCCCAAAATCTGAAAACGGAATGAATTTTCAATTATTATTGAATGTTCAAGGCTATTTTCGATAATCTTTGAAAATAGCCTTGAACATTTAATAACCCTCAAAAATACGATCTGAGACTATTTTCGAGTTTCCGATCGTATTTTCGAGGAATATACTATAATTATAGAAAATATGCCCAGAAGTCCCAAAATCCAGACGGTTCATTCGGATTTCAAAACCGAGGGGTTGTATGTCGGATCCGGGTCCCATCTCTAATGCACATCATTAGTTTGCTTTCATTACTGGATTTTAACTTTGATGTCACATCCTAGCAAATCTATATAAATAAAGGTGATGTCATTTTCTTTGTGTACAGCATTTTACTTTTTACAATCATATGGATATTGGGTTTTAAGAAAAAAATGCCTACTCTCTGCCTGTTACCCAGTGCTGTGTTTTTTGCCAAACCCTTTAAGCAGTAAAACAGTAAATAAAATTGATAGGTCCCAACTTTATTGTATAAATTTCAGCTGACATTCATAATAATCAATTTACCTCAGTACCAATGCAAAATACTGTAGCTATTTATCCTCATTCCTAATTGAAGTAGGAAAAATGAAGAGGAAGCAGTTTTGAGTGCAACTTGCACATGTCTTGTCCTGTCTGTGGTTACTCCAAGCTACTTTATGTGCTACACAATGGTTAACTGCCTCTTAAAACTTGCATGCAATAATCATAGAACATCTATAATAACTACAGGACATTCCAACCATGTAATGTTGGTAATAACTCTGCTAATTAAAGCATCTGTACATGTTGCATGATAGAAAATGTACCTATAGTTAATTCAAAACATGTAGCTGAATTAGTGAAATGACAAATAGAAAGTAACCTGAGAGTCAATTATTTTTCAAAGAATGAGGTAATAATACATTATCCAGGCTAAATGATTAGAATGTATAAGCAGAAATCAATTTTTCATTACATGCTATAGGTAAACTACATATTTTATAAATAATAAATAACTGCAAAAGCTACTTTAAAACAGCCAGAGGAATCCAATAAAAATAATTAATCAAAAGAAGATTATTTGTATTTATGTAATTTTTGGGGTTGTCCCAAATCTATCTCTTACATATATGTAACCCCATTTTACGTTCTACTTACTTTTTCCTAGGAAGCTCCTAAAAAGATTTACAGACCCTGATCAATTGCTGGCTAGTTCACTTATATATTGGCCATCAGCCAATATATAAGTGATGGTTGGGGGGATGGCTATGATTGTGACAATGAGGTTGGGGGGATGGTTAACATATCTGTAAAAGAGGCATTCCCATTAAGGAAATTTGGTAAAAATGCAGTTCCCATTTAAAGCAATAACCAAGAATTTGGTTGTAAAAGGGCAGGAAAAAGTGTGTTTGAACCATATTAATTATTAGTAATTTTACCATTACTACTACTAATGCTTTGAAAACTACTACAACTACTAGTAATAATGATGATTATAAGAAAACCCATAACATCTAATTCAAATAATGCAAACCTTATCTTGAAAGAGACTTACAAGGTCCTAAAAATTTAGATCATGGGTATGATAAATTCCTAGAGGGTAGTGTGAGCATTAGGAACATTTCAGAAGGAATTTTAACTATATGTTCAGATACTCTCACATCACTCTTCATCTAATGCACACAGAAAATTACATCCATGTGATAATAAATGAAAAAAGTGAAAAAAATAAAAATTAATTTAAGGGCATGTCTACCCTTGTTCAGTCCAGTCGTCCATTACCTGCCCCAGCTGATTCGTATTGCATCGTATTACATGCATAACTAACCAGATATTTAAGTATAATTATTGTTATTCTGGCAAAGTAAGCTGGCTCCTCCCTCCATGCAGTCAATCAAGGCTGTGATTGCTGACATCACAACCAATGATTAACTGCTGTTTCACCTGCTGTCCCCTCTGCACATGCTCAAGGTTATAAAAAGCTCATTGAGAAGAGTGAGGAGGCAGATACCTTTTCCAGAAAGGAATATAATTTATCATTAAACTGGTAAAAATAGCAGTTGGCGTTGCAGGCAGATAACTGACAATTGATCAGATTTTTGTTATTAAGGTGGATATGCCCTTTAAAGGAAACATGAATAACTCCTAATCTTCTATTGGAATTCAGATTTATATGAAACCTTAAATAAACTGTAAGAGGTAATAAGAGTATAATAACATCAAACATAAAAAAATTACAAATGTACAACTTGATGTACAGTCTGTTGAAATCAATATCAGGCAATTTAGATTAGATTTAGATATACTGGGAATCTATTCCATTTACATAGGAAGAAAAATAATAGAAGGAACAGTAGAGGGGGAAATTATATAAAAAGTAAACAGAAGCTAAACAGTAGAAAACATTAAGTTGTGCTTTAATTCTAGAACTAACATATTATGTATATAAATCAATGATATTGAAATGCTTGCTTTAAAGTTAAAAGACAAATGCTAGTTATTTTTGGAGATATTAATTATCTTCTGTTGTAATGAAGCAGAGGTTTAGTTTTCAGCACTGAATACCCATTATTTTTTTATGTCACATGCCCTTTAAGCATATGTCTGTATTCTTGCCCTTTCTTATTAAAAATGTCTGTGTTTCCAGATTAATATATTTGGCATTTTGTTTTTAGGATCCTTTTTCTTGATTTCATTTAGTGCTTATGATTTATAAACATCTTTTCTACCTGAAATATGCAAACACAACAGAAAATATTCTACCTTTCTATGACACCTGGTTTACTGTATTAAGCTTTATCTAATTGCAAAATGTACATTGCATATTATCATTTTCTACTAAAGAAAAATAGTTTGTATTTCTTATTAAAGGGTCACTATACTCACTGAAATAACTTTACATATCTGAAACTACAATTTGAGAGAAGTAAAATGGTGGCCCAAAAAAATTGTTTAGTGAGTGCTCCTTATTGCCCCCACCGTCCCTTACTCACTGCTTTCTTGTAGTGTCTGCATCACTTATAAGTTCTGCAAAGCCTCACCAGAGACCCAGCTTTGTTTACACATCCCCCACCCCTTCCCCACTGCCTTCTTTTCTCTGCTAAATCTCCTAACTGTTGCAGAAAGTGTGCTGGCAGGCAGCCAAAGATCACGGTTAGAGGTCAGGAACGGGCACACATTATAATATATGCTTCTGGATTGACAGGTCTTCCCCTGTAAATGTTGTGATTTCAAATGATGATTTCTCAGGATCTAATTCTGAAAATTTGATTAAAGTAAAGATATCCTTTGTTCATAAAATGGTTGCAGTCTGGGACTTCTGACACATTTGAGAAACTGTATTCTTCGGATCTCTATTACATAAAGAATGGCAAATTTACTACACCAAATCAAGCCATGTTTCTGAAGCTGTTTCATGTCATGCTAGAGAAATAGTGAATATAGTAATATAGTAATAAATAAATAAATAAGCCAAATCATTTAACTATGCTAAAAAATGAAATTACAGTAAATTGTACATCATACCCTTATTGAAATATATGATAATTGTGTACACAACTTAAATCCCATGTTCATATCAAGACTTCTTTGTCTGTCTATTTGCACAATATATGTTTTATTACAGTCCATTACACTATAGCTAGCTCTTTTAATATCTGAGAGAAGGTACATAATATGTCATTTTCCTCTTATATCTCTTGGGATTTTTTAAATGTTCTAAATCCTTAAAAAATAGCATGTCTAGCATTTTTTTTTTTTTTTTACCTATGGATATTTCTTAAGTGAATAATACAGTGAAACAGAAGTTTATGTGTAATACTAGTTTATGTAATATGGCCAACACTATAATACATAATCCATTCAAATTATAACAGTGGCAGCTATGTCCTAGTTTAGCTATGTTACTGAGCTATTATTATACAAAAAGTTCCACTGCAGCTTCCCTACCCTTCTGACAATTTACCGCACCAACCCATAATGTTTTAAAAAAGAAAAACTGTCATATTAAAAGTGGGGGGGGGGAAATGACCATGATTAACTTTGGCCAACCTCAGGTCAACCAGGATTAATCTTCTGTAACTCAGTGATAGTTTATACCTGCAATGCAGTCTGCATGCTGAGAGCAGAGAGAGTGCCCCTTCATTTAGCTCATAGGAAAGACATCCACTCGCTCCATCTGTTGCTGCTTCCTGTTCCGGAAGATTAATCCTGGTTGTTCTGAGATTGGAAAAAGAAAGTAAATCAAGGTCAGTTTCTTCTATTTATTTACTTTTAAATGACAGCATTGTAATGGAACTGAAGTCTAGAGATGGCCAAATTTCAGTAAAAGTTCTGAAGTTAAAAAACAATCCACATTAAAGTTAATGGGGACCAAAAGGTTAGGATTAAATACAGAAAAAATAGCAATGGTAACTTACTGTAAATGGCTGTGGCACCTGGGAAATGATTGGGGGTACATGTACATATCACCAGAACTTATTTAAACACTTTCTTCCCTCGAGATTGGGCAATTGTCTGGTTTCCACATGCTACATTCAAGGGCTATGCCCAACTCGAGGGTTACCAAACGCTACATTCTAGGGTTACCAAATGCTACATTTGAGGGTTATTGAAATTAAAGGCTACATTAAAGGATTACCGAAGTTGGACGCTACATTCAAGGGTTGCCAATTAGAAAATTTTGAGTTCTGATCCATCACTACTGAAGACATAACTGTTTTTATAGTTGTACACTGCCTACAACAAAAAAATAACTTTATAAAAACTTCTGTATTATAAGAAATAATGCCTTAGGCCTCATGCTTTTATATGGTCAGAGAATGCCCTTAAATATGGCTAATGCATAGGCTAGATTGTTTAACACATCACTTTATTAACACTGAGGAGACTTTCATATTTGAATTGAAAATACAGTAACCTCTAGAGAGCTTTGCTAATCTGTCATTTTCCTTTATCTGTCATTATAATTTTGCACATCCACTTAAAAATAATAATAATAATAATGATGATGGTTTGTAGAATTCAAGAACCTGAAATGATGCCAATATCGTATAGCACGTTATCTGTTTTAAAGAGCAACGTCAAAAATATCAAGTAAATAATTCATTTTAGTCTACGTTTCATCAGTATTTTTATGTCAAGCACTGGACATGTCCTTGACTTTTTTCTGCCTGCCAGATTGGAGTCTTGATGGTCTATGTATATCTTTGTTGAGGGTTAAATCAACATCTTGTCTCTTATAATGAGTGTAAACAAAGTGGAAATAGGGAAAAGAAATGTTTTAAGGCATGGGATATGATGCTCAGAATATCTCCGTAATAGAAAACTGTTTTTGTATTTACTGGGCTTTCCTTAACACAGAAATTAAAATCTAAGAAAATAAATAAATGTGTAGTGGGATATATAAATTTTCATACATACATGCGTACATACAAAAATATAATAATGTTGTATATAGCCTTTTAAGACATGAAGGATGTGGAAAGCTCTAGTTCTGAAACATCTTTAGCACTAGTACTAGTAAACTATGGAGATCCTGAATTGAAATCAGATTTGCCTTTAAAAAAGGGGGAACTAAACGTATTTTTTTTAAAATCCTACTTTTTAAAAGAATACCTATACATTGTAAAAGATTTCTCTAGTAATTTAAAGTTGCGTATATTGAACTTACGTTTCGCGGATTTTTTGTATTTTCGAAAATTTTCGAAATTACGAGTTTTCACGTTTTTTTGATAATTTTCGAAAATACGGGAAAACATGGATTTCTCGTAATTCCTTACATACGTATTTTCGAAAATATTCGAAATTACGAGGATTACTTGTATTTTCGAAAATACATTTTTTCGAAAATACATGAAAACTCGTAATTTCGAAAATTTTCGAAAATACGAAAAATCTCGTTATTTCAAAGGTATTTCTAATTTTAACGGGTCCGCTCGCAGATTTTCGAATTTTCGAGTGGACCGGATTTTGCGAAGTTCGGACATCTCTAATGCTGATATAGCCACATAAATATAGAAGTCCCTGAAAGCTGCTTATTACTTAAGATGGACCAGAACCCGGTTCAGAATAGGATTTTACAGACCTCCCGGAACTTGGAATTGAATCTGAAATTTTTGAAATTTCTAGAAATGTCAAAAATATTATGCAGAATGTCAAAACAAGAAGTGCATGGTTTCCATTACTGGACAGTGTCTTTTTATTGGGCATTAATACATGTTCAAGGTCCCAGAGCCATTTACAGTAAGTTACCATTGTTGTTTATACTGTACCTTAATTCTGGGCGGAACATTTGGATTTTTGAACTCCCATTGACCTCAATGGGTCCGCTTGTGGATTTTCTAATTTTGGATTTAGAATACATGAATCTGCAAGCAAAACAGATTTTGGCCATCTCTACTAATTCACCTGCAGATAATTTTATTGAATTGCATACATCCTACTAGGAACAAATATTAAATAGATGATTTTACTATCTTTTTTGTTCTTTTTGCTTCTATTCTGTCCTAGCAACTAGAGATGGCCGAACTATTGAAAGTTCGGTCCGTTTTCGAACTTTCGAACTATTAGTAAAAGTTTGAAAGTTCGAAAACGGACCCATTAAAGTCTATGGGAGGCAAATAGTTCGAAAAGTTCGAGTCAAATACAACTAAAATATTAATGGTAACTTAATGTAAATGGCTGTGGGACCTGGGAAATGGTCTGGGGAGCATGTTCCAATATCCAGGACTTTCGTAAAATCGATTTTACTCTCACGCGCGTTACTTTCGAGCTTTCGCATTCGAACGTTCGAGGTAACATGGACATTTTACTCGCAGATTCGATGCTTGCCTATAGGCTTTAATGGAGACTTTACTCGCAGATTCGATGTTCGCGCCTAGATACCATGTACATTTTACTCGCGGATTCGAACGTTCGAACGTTCGAACATTCGATAAATCATCGAAAGTCCGGGAAATATCGAAAATCCGCGTCCGAGATAGTTCGAGAAGTCCGGGTCCGTTCGAACTCGAACAGTTCGGCTCGAACTCGGGTTCGAGTTCAAGTTCTATGCCATCCCTACTAGCAACAGGCAAAGTCTCCAAATGTAACTGTTTTCTTTGCATTGGCTATGATAGTTAATATACTTCTTTTAGAAACACACAGACCACGAGGCTACAGGTAAAAATCCCTAGACCTATGAAATATTGTTTGTTTGTTGTTTTCTCAGTATCTGGAAATAAATTACAAATACATTATTTGTTTTTTTATGAAAATCAAAGGAATCTGTGGGGAGTAGAGATTGTTTTAATAAACAATATCACATTGTTTAACCTTTATACTGTGTCCGAGAGGCAGGGTTTGCTGTAACATGTTTTGTGCCTAACAGATGATTGGCTGTCAGATTCTTGTGGAAAGGCTGCACTAGGGAGCATTTGAAGAACAAAGAATACATAATGTATACACTCAGCAAACCCAGAGGGAGGAAGTGTGGGAGATGACCTCTAGTACCCATATGTTTATTTCATAGATTAATGTTGTCTGGTGACTTTAGTTCCCCTTTAAATTAAACAAAGTAATTTTTAAACCATCAATACCTCCTGTTAGAAAGCTGATCTCTTGCACAGTCCACGATAAGGCAAGAAATCTTCACCATATATCTTCTTATAAATAACTCCTACATGGAATTCCACTCAAAATATTTTAATTGTTTAATCTGTGGTTCTCCTGATATGTTATTAAGGTCAGCCTTAGAGTCATTTTTCATTTGTTCATGCTGTGTCTCAGAAAATCTCTAAAACACAGAGATCCCTTATAATACATGGTTGCCATGGTGCATTTCTCTTCTGCAATGAAATTCTGGATTATGAAGTTAGCAAGGTTATTTAATTTTGTGGATTTTAAAAGGCTTGTGTTGTTTCAGAAGACCAGAGCTTTACTATAAGCAAGATCTAAAAATAATAATAATAATTTGCTTCACTTAAATTATTTCTAATATGTCCATATGAAGCACCCAACTTTAAGTATTAATTTATTTCACATTTATATAATTACTCATATAATTATACATAGTAAAAAATAGATGCAAGAGGAAGTTAATAATGAAAATTGCCTCTAATGACCTCACCAAGCTTTTTAATTATCTTTCTGCATTTTAGAGGGCTCTGATTACTGTGAAAATTAAATAAAGCTTCTAAGTTATGGAAAACCTTTGCAGAGAGAAAAGAGAAAGAGGAGTTTTACACTGTTGATAGAATAGATAGAAGAGCGAGAACCTGACAGAAAGACATAGAGAATGTAATCCTTCATATACTTAAGTCATTAGAAAAGTGTGCACTAATATGCATTGGACTGTGTTATATATGTAAATGATATATATAATTTTATATTATTTAATGTTGGTTGGCTGGAAAGGTGACTTTTGAAATGGCGGGAAGGCTCGCTATTGGAAATCATGGACAAGATAGCTATTTGAAATTAGCATATGCGATCAGTATACTGTACCATACAGCACACTCTCTATCTCTGTAAACTGGATATTTAAATGAGGTCCATCCTACTTTAAAATTTACACTTACCTATGATAAAAAATCCATCCACTACCTGGACGTGTTGGTGTACAACAATGAAGGGAATCTGTGTACTGATCTGTACGTTAAAGAAACAAATAGGAATAACATGCTGAGAGCAGATAGCTTCCACCCAGAAAATACGATTAAGGGTCTACCCTATACTCAGTTACTGAGAGTACGCAGAATTGTGGATAATGACAGAATTTGCCAGCAAAGGTTGGAAGAGATGTGTGACAAGTTTGTATCAAGGGGATACTATAGACATCGATTGGAGGAAATGTGTAAAAAAGTAATGTGTATGAATAGGCAAGAATTATTGACAGAACACACAGGACGTACCCAGACATCATCTGAAAGAATACCCTTTGTCACAACGTATAATACCCACTCCAAGCAAATAAGGAAGATTGTTAAAAAACATTGGGGAATCCTACAAAATGATAGGGAATATGGTAAATTGTTTACAAACCCGCCCCTCCTTTCGTACAAGAGAGCGTCTAACCTGGGTAACCATCTGGTAAGAGCAGATTTGACACCACCCTCAAAGACTAAGCAAGTATTTTTGACCACACCACAAAAAGGTACATTCCCTTGCCTTAACTGCAGTAATTGCAACTCTATTATTAGAGGAGACAGTGTGTACCATCCCAGCAAGGGTACCAAGATACGGTTAAAAGATTTCGCTACGTGCAATACTAAAGGGGTCATATACTTGCTAAAATGCCCGTGTGGAAAGGGCTATGTAGGGAAAACGAAGAGAGATGTTAGAACTAGAATTAATGAACATAAAAGAGATGTAAAGAATTATGATGGTACCAGCTCCAGATATGAAACACCAATAAGTAAGCACTTTCATGAATGTAGCCATCGGGTAAGCCAATTAAAATGGCAGGCACTAGAATTGGTAAAGAAGCATAGCAGAGGGGGAGATGTCGACAAGATGTTGCTGAGAAAAGAGGCTATGTGGATTGACAAGCTGGATACATTGAAACCATGGGGCCTAAATGAAGAATAAGGACTAAATAGCTTCTTGTAACATTGTAGAATCCCTTTGTATTTTAGTAACCTTTTTTAAAGAATAGGTGTGTTACTATGTTTATAACTAATGAGGTAGAAACTCGGTTTAGATACTAAGAGGCAACTATGTTGCCAGAGTTTACACACTTTAGAATCAGGATGAAGTGTACTATACTGCCATCTAGTGTCTTAAAGAAAGGAGGACACAAGTGAACATTTGTTATAAAATTGTATATTTTTTTATTTCATTTTTTTATTTCATTTCTGTAAAGAGTATGGTAGTATGAACCTTTACTATATTAAGCACAGGGGTATGGTGAAACTAGGTAGCACAAAACTATGCAGTTAATGTACAATGTATATATTGACTCTTCCAAAAAATGTTGGAGTTTGTTTTAACGGTTTTTCACTTCATAGGATTTTTTCGTCCCAACACCTGCAAATGGAGAACAGTAAAAGTTTATCACATTGTAAAATGGGCAATGTGGACAATTGGAACACTTTGAATTATTTGGATATGAATATTGGCATATGTGGTGTGACAGGGTGAGCACAGACCCCTCCCCCTTGGTTAGGGAGGTGTGGTCTATCACAGGATTGTCTTTAAAAGGGTGTTCATGTGGGATGTGGGTTACACCTGATGAAAGGGACAGTGTGTCCCTGAAACATTGTGTTGATGTGATCTAATAAAGAAGCTTATATTCACGAAAGAGTGCCCCTCTCATGACCTTTTTATGCTTGTGCTACACTCTTTATCTCTCCCTACTCTAAAACACTGTGACAAAATGGGGAAAAATGTAAGAAAAAAAGAAGAGGATCCTATGATGGTTATTTAAATAGCTATGTGGACCTATTAGGATCCATGACTCATATTGGCATTTGATAAATATAGGATTCACAGTATAGCAAACATATTACCATTAGATGAGCTTAAACTATTCAAAATAGTTTGAGTTCGAACTAGTTTTTCCAGACTCACTGCTGTATTTTCGATAATTATGGTAAATTCGATAATTATTGAATTTACGGGCCATTCCCTAACCCTAGAATGTATTGTTCGCTAACCCTCAAAAGTATCTTTCATTTTTGGTGACCATCAATTATACAGATCGTTTTTGCTAACCCTAGAATGTACCGTTCGCTAACCCTCGAATGTAGCCCTTGGGTTTCGGTAACCCTCGAAAGTATTGTTCATTTTCAGTAACCCTCAAATTTATGGATCGTTTTCGGTAACCCTAGAATGTATCGTTCGCTAACCCTCGAAAGTACTGTTCGTTTTCAGTAACCCTTGAAAGTATTGTTCGATTTCACTAACCCTCGAATTTATGGTTCTATTTTTGCTAACCCTCGAAAGTGAAAGTGTCATTCGGTAACCCTCGAATTGGCCGTAACCCTCAAATGTAGCTTGCGCAAAACCCGACAATTGCCCGCTCATGTTTAAGAAGTGTTTTAAGAAGTTTTGGTGATAGTGACATGTTCCTCAGACCATTTTTCCAGGTGCCACAGCCATTAACAGTAAGTTAGTTGTTAGTTTAGCTGTAAATCACTCGGACTTTATAAACTATCACTCCCCCATTGACTTTAATGGGTCCAAATTCGAACTTTTGAACTTTTACTGGAGCTTTTTTCTCACTTGCAAGAGCAAAATGTTACACTAGGTTATTATGCCCAAAAGAAACATTTGCCATGCTACTGACTCTTTTATATATCATCAAAATAGTATACACTGGAAGCCATTAAACACATTAGCAATGAAGGAACAAACCCTCTCTGGGAAATAGTTTTTAGGGATGTTACAGATAATGTGTTTCTAGAGGAAACTAGAAATCATTCAATGTACAGCCCATGCCTATTATGATGGTAATCAAGAATGTTATATTAATAGTATATCCCTAAATGAGCAGGGTGAAAGGGCAAGAGGTTGTGTGTTTGAGTTTTAAATCATAAGCAGAAAATAAAACACTTTCTTTCCTTTAACTCAGCAAAACTTTAAAAGATACAGCCACTATATTTCTGTTTGTACCCTCCCCAAGTATAGTAGCTGTACCTCCCCAAGTGGGAGGGTACAGGGCTGTGATGTCACGGTGGGTCAGGGGGAAAAGGCGGGGGGAGCCATGGTCAGAGGCAGGAGTATAACTGGGCAGAGAGTGGGCATAACTGGGCAGAGTTGCCAGGGCTGGTCTCTTGACTGGATTTTAGCCCTGACTGCGGGACTTGGGATTTTGTTCTTGCAGTCAGGGCAATCCCATATAAATAGGGATGCCTGGTAACCCAGGTTTAGATACAGTACTTATTCTAGTTACTCCACTGTAATGGAGCTTAGTGAGCAAGAAGAGGGAACATTAAGAAATCCTAGAGGTGGTTGTATAGCTCCCTGTAAACATTGCATTATTTTACCTTTATTATATACACACAGGAGCGATGGTTTCATATATTCTCTATACAGAACAATAATTCAATGTGCCTATACATGGTCTGATGTATCTGGTATACTATAGTAAAGGGAGCTAGTAATAAAAAATTTCCATCTTGCCCGATAGGTCCCGATATTGACAATATTCAGCAAATTCTCTCAGATCATCTGTGAAAGACACCAATGATAATGTAGCAATTGTGGATTTTTTAGTAAAAGAAAATGTAAATAAATATACTTTATCGCAAGTGGAAATTGGATATCTGCATTGGCTAACTGTGATGATGAGCATGGCAAGTAAAGAAAATCATGACATGATCATATATAATACCATTACGAAATCCCTTCCTTGAAAATCCTGTGCTAGCCCCTGGGGGCTAAGGGAATAAATGGTAAAAAAGTTTGCATGTGCTTTTAATTTGCAACAACCAATCAGATGGTATTCAATAACAATAACACAGTAAAAAACAACACCCAATATGTTTCTGCAAATTATTAGCATAAACAAACTCTTACACCTCTTATTGCATCAACCCCTCTGAGACTCTTTATTTTCCATGCACTGCTTTTTATAACATTCTAAAATAGGCATATACCCTACAACACAATAATCCAGATTTTATAATTACTAATTATATTATTGTGTTTTATTTTGCACCCTTTAACTTTATGTCTGCAGTGTTCCTTCAATTGCATAGTGTACACATAGAATGTTTTATGGAAGATATAAAGCATATTCATTTTTCTGTACTAGGCACAGTAAAGCAAGGATTTAGCAAATCCCTAATTTTGCCGTTTGGCCAAAGAACAAATAAAGTATTCAAGCTTATAACTAGCCAAGTCCTAATATGGATTTGTATTGTCAAAGAATTCCAACATTTCATAATACATCTTTGGGATTAAAGTAATACATTTTATTGGCTAACTGTTTTGGAACACTTAGGTTTCTTTTTCTGGCATGATACAATTCAATGTGGTTTATCAGACTGTTTATTGCATAATGCCAGATATAAAACCTGAAAGGTTTTGAAAGATTGCATGTTCAGTCTAATGCATTAGCCAATAATAGATATCACTGAAATACAAATAACTTGTCTGAGTATCTAACATGGTGCACTCAATTTTAAATAAAAAAACAAACAAAACAATTAGAAAAATGCAACGTAAGTTTGAAGATCCCTCATAACAATATATTAATAATATAGTTAGCATTTTTCAAAATGTTTTAGAACATGTTTTTCTGTTTCTAACATAGATATTCATATAAAGAACTCCATTCCAAATAAACACTCACCCATTTAAGGATAATTTATCATTTGTTTCTTCAAAATTGACTTCAATAAATTAGAAAGGGTAAAGAAATGGGCAGCTAAACTAATTAGAGTTATGCAGAATTTGTGTTAGTAATGTAAGGGTTAGAGGGCCCTACAGCAGATCATTTCTCTTGTAGGGGTTAGGCATAAGGAAATGCAATTTCAGCTCAATTAACATAAATGGTTCTTTACTGTAAGGACTGAAAATGTTTTGTAGGCTGAATCACTAAACATATCAAAGGAGGCTTGGGGTTCATAAGCTGGTGACTGTATCTGTGTGTAAATATATGATTGGTTGCATCCTCATTCGATGTGGTTTACTGAGGGGTATGAATTAGTGAAGACTTTTGGTTGGGTTGGGGGGGGGATTTTGAATAGAGGTGTTAAATAATCATTTGTCCTTTTTTGACTCAAAATATTTTTTTTCTTTAAAAAAGTTACACTGGAGAGTAGTTTTCAATTATTTTTATTCCATTACTCTTTTAAATGGGATCTATGATATTTTTTTTTACACATTATCTTTATCTGATATTCACATACAGTAAAACCAGCCTTTTCTTCTTGTTCAGTCCATCCACATTTACTTGCTTTTTTACTGCCAAGTTGCAAATTGTCAAACAACTATTAATTTTCTAAGTGTGTCTTCTATGTAAAAACTAAAAAAAATAAAAGATTATTATTTCTAACTTTTTACATCTTTATCATAATTTCATTTCTTTGGTTCAACTATAAAAAAATGTATTATTATTTTTATTATTATATTTATTTATGTTCAAATGTTTTAATTAAAACACAAGTGTATTTTTTCATAGTTGCAAAATGTTCAAAATAATATATTCAGAACTGTTTCTGAAAAGAGAAAACTCAAAAAATAAAAAAAGAATCTTAGGATGTCAAAAACTGCTAAACTTGCATGTTCTGTGTTACTGTTGCTAAGAAACTGTTGGTTGGTGTTAGTTTTATAAGGATACATAACTGTATTTCTGTGAACATAAATTAAATCTCCAAAAAGGGTTTAAAAAATTCACATATCACATGTACCATAAAATAGTCTAAATTCTAAATACAAGAAATATATATATATATATATATATATATATAATATATCGTGTGTCCCGCACTCACATTCACTCAGCTTAGGCCCCGGTGCTTCTAAAAGAATCGAATGTAGCTTCCAAGTATTAGAGCACTCGTGGGTCTTCACATAAATATATTTTTATTAGAACATCTCACATAAATATATTTTTATTAGAACATCTACGCGTTTCAGCTGACTTAAGCAGCCGTCCTCAGGATGTTACAGACAAACAGGTAAGTGCAAATTTAAAACCTAGATCAGCCCTCCTCCCCCTGGTGCTCCTCCCTGCTAACATGTTCTAATAAAAATATATTTATGTGAAGACCCACGAGTGCTCTAATACTTGGAAGCTATATATATATATATACATATATATATATATATATATATATATATATATCTTTGCACACTACGTCCGTCAGAACCTGTCAGAGGACATGAAGGAGGAGCGAGAGATCAGATAAGTTCTCTAACTTCGTTTCCAGCTCCTGCATGTTTTATGATAAAACATGATAAATTAAAAATAAATTAATGGCATGTCCACCCCCCATCTAAAATTCCCTCCATTGCTGAGCCCACTGTGTAGTATTAAATGATCCCTACATTTCCCCTCTGCATTATATGGTTTTCCTGCAGGGCCTGAAAAAACAGGAAACTGAAGAATAGGAGTCTCTCTGTGTCTAATCCATTTTTGCCTCTTCCTGCGCCTGAGAGGTTTGTGGCTTGAGCAATGGCACTCTCCCCGCTCCCTCTGTATCCCTTTTGAATAAGCTTTGCTTCTGAGGCAAAACCAAAAATTCGTAAAAGGTAGTAAAGCCCCCCAAACCTAGAAAATAAATCAGCTGATTTCTGTGGTTTAAATCTGGCGAGGTCTAGGTTTGGGGCTTTCCTACCGTTTACAAATTTTTGGTTTTGAGGGTGGAAATACCCTTTAAGTTAGTTATCTCATGTTTTTGTGAGCTATGCTTCCCATCCCTTTACAATACTGGTCAATCACACTTTTATTAATAAAATTACACATTTATTAATAAAAAAATCTTTAAATATTGGTTTTATCAGTAAATCACACTACAAACCTCAATCTGTAGCAGCTTATCTACCATATTAACTGAACTTTGGAATGTGTTTCATTGATAGAAAAAGCATTTTAAAAAAGATGTCCCAGTGGGCACAGTGGGCAGAGCTCTGGTTCCAGAAATATTTGAGTTATGGTTTTAAGTTCAGTAAATATGACAGCTTGGTAGGTGAGTTGATATTGTAATTAGTGCACAAGTGTAATTGGCCACCAGTGTAAACAACAGTTCATTGTAATTGACTTTTTGTGCAAAGCAATTGTTGTTTACGGTAAACATTTCCTTTAAAACTTCATATTTATTGCACCTCCAGATCTATTTCTATAGGCATTCATGTTCCCTATTATATATGGGGAAATAGTTTACAAAATCTACTTAATACCTTTATGTGTATAAAAATACTGGATCACCTATGTGTATAAAATACCATGAAGCCTTGTAAATATTTAAGTTCTTATTTGAACTGTCCTTCTTTAAAACTTAATAAAGGAGTTTGCCTTCTTTCAGATATTGATAAAACTGTTGGATTAAGGGAACTGAGTCACCAAATGATAACATGCTCCTTTACAATGACTGGTGGCTTAAAGTTGCAAGACAGTTAGCCAAGGTTCATAGTATGAGCTTCCTGAGATAATACATTTAGGATATCTGTTGAGCATGTTATGTGAGATCTGTAAAAGTTTTCATGTACTTTAATCTTGATTGTTTCTAAGCTACTGTATGATCACAGCCACTTGTTTTGCTTGTCTTGTTGTCAATCTATAATAATTATTTTTGGCAACCATTTTGCAGCCAGCAAGGACCCTTAATATAGAAATTTCAGTGGCATTGTTCTACTATGTGCTATCAGCTGTGTTGCACTGTGTTCCATTTTCTAAATGCACGCATTAATGATTTTTCACACATCAAAATGTAAAAGCAGTGCAAAATACAAGGGGCTACATCTTGCAACATATTAAAATTTGTATTTGGGGGCATTGTAGTGGGACCAAGGCCTAAAGCTGATGACAGGCAACAATAATCCTATTATGGTGTCAGCTGCAGGTAAAATCTGAAGAATTGATAGCAAGACATGCCCCAATTTCATTGTATTTAAAATACAAGGAAGCTGCTTTTTTCAATTCAGCTGATCCCCAAGCAATACGGTAGCATCAGATCACACATATGAAAGTAAGGGAAGAGGGAAGGTTCGGTGCATGCAGTACTGTATGTCATGTCCTTGTACTTGGCTGTCTATTTCTTGGAAACTAATTGAAAATAATACCTATATATAAACAGAATATATTTCCTTTAAAAATAGCTCAGATCCCAAGTAATAAGGGGATGGTTCCTTAGAGAGGTATAGCATATTGAAGAAGACCTTTCTGTAACCAAGCAACCATATATTGTCAAAAGCAAAATGATACGTACTGTGACATAATTTTATCAGCAGTGCACACTGAGACATTTCATTATAAAAATGATTTCGGAGGTAAACGCATTCCATGATTTCTATACATTACTGAACATTTAGACTGAATATAATCAATTTTCTATCTTTATTATACCAATATTATAAAATTAGGCACAAGGAGATAAATTTATCTACTCCTGATGAGGTTCATTTTACTGTCAGGACTATCAAGGTCACTAAAGTTGCACAAGAATATAATTTTGTTACCATTACCTTCTTATTTTTAAAAATCATGTAACCAACCTAAAATGCACCATTGTCAAAAAAAAAAAAACATTCACTTTACTGTGATATAATACTCATGTTTTAGTTTCACATGCAAGTCTGAGTTATCTTTATGAATGTGCTTTTACAAGAAATTCACTTTCAAGGTTGTTTTTTGGTTAATGCTGACATATATATATATTGCAAGCCAGATTGTTTCTCCTTACATCACTGGCTGTAATGGCTTGAAAGCATAGTAAAAATATTATAATGCGATTTTGTCTAAGGTTCAGCGAGTAATGCATAAGAAAAATAAGCTGAAGTCATGTAGCATTGTTATTGCTGTTCACATTCGGCAAAACAGTACACAAATGCTACAGTACTGTAAAACTTTGTAGATATGCCAGACATTATGAGAAAAACACAACGCAAATACGAGAAATGTATCTAAATCTGCTTTACAAATGTAGATTATTTTTCTACATTCAACTCTTCTTATTTAGAATTCCGTTTTCAACTCTTCTTGTTTCCTTTCATTCATTAAGAAATGACTTGCATATTAAAGAAACAACTGTGAGCGCTTAAGGTTTATTGACCAATAATAGATAAGCACGCCATCTACTTTTAGCTTTACCTGATTCATTTCCACAGGGCATACATCATTAGCAGCATAATTAACTTCAAGTGATCCCTAATCGTTAAATGCCCACATCTCAATTTGGAGCCTCTATTCAGAATGTGGTCCAGTGTGATTTAGAACCCAATAGTTCCATCCATCTTCTATAAAAGAAACACTCATTTGCAACACAATTTATAACTACATTTCCATTGGGGTTGATCATTTGTCTCACTGACAAAGAACCTTTTTCAACAGGTACTTGTTGTTTGTGTTTTGCTCTGTCTGCCTTTAAGGTTAAAAACTTGGACTGGTGCCTTAAAAACTATCCATGCAAGAGCATTGCTTTTGAGAAGAGAAAATAATGCCTGTGACATGTTTAATGAGACACTGGTTTAGATGCCAGCTCCTGTCTCTCACAGGAAATAAGAATAGCTAACAACCTTTCCTATGAATACCCAAAGCATATACACATTGACTCTTTCTTTATATTATCAACCAGGACATTAGGGAATTATAAAGGCTGGCTTCAGAAATGCATTTTATGATCTTGGGAAAAAATTAAGATTTAGCCATGTAGTATTACACTGTAAAGAATGTTACGTTATTTTTATTATTTTGGTTTCTGAATAGTACGACATAGCATCTTGTTTTGTTCAAAAATTGGACTGTTAGAATGTTTTACAGTAATGCTTTGCTCCGCAAATCTCTCTAATGCCTTGAAATGGTATTAAAAGGTAACTCTAGATTGGGGTAACTGTAGAAAGAGAGCACGGTAACACCTAAAAACCATGGTTAGTAATTTTTTTTTTTTCAAAATTCAATCACAAGCTTACTACATAATCTAAACAGACTGATGAATATATGCATGTATGTATAATTTTATTTATAAAGCACCACTTGGATACGCAGCGCTGTACATTATAAAATACAGACAGGGAGATTCAATAAAAGTTCTTATCATTTAAAATGGTGCTAATTTTGCCCCAACCAATCAGATGTTAGCTTTCAAATGTTAAATAAGATCTGATTGGCTGGGGCAAAATTAGCACCATTTTAAACAATAAGAACTTTTATTGAATAACCCTGAGAGTATACAAACAAGGTATAAGTGCAAGTCATTATACAGATAGATAAAAATTAAATTAAATTAAATACAATACATCGGTTAAGAAAGCATATATATGAATTATGTATCAATGGATATAAGTGCAACAAGCCTCAATAATTTTGTAGATAAATAATTATTTAAGTGTAGAGATGGGTGAACTTTCGAACTATATGGAAAGTTCGAAAACGGACCCATTAAAGTCAATGGGAGTCAAATAGTTCAAAAAGTTTGAATGAACTACAATTAAAATATCAATGGTAACTTAATGTAAATAGCTGTGGGACCTGGGAAATTGTCTGGGGAACATGTTCCAATATCCAGGACTTCTGAAAAATGGATTTTACTCTCACGTGTGCTACTTTCGAGCTCTCGCATACAAACATTCAATAATTATCCCCAAAAAAAACTCACAGATTCGATAATTCGATATTTACTCGCGTATTGGTATAAAAGACATTTTACTCGCATGTTCGATAATTCGATATTTACTCGCGTATTGGTATAATAGAAATTTTACTCGCATATTCGATAATTCGATATTTACTCGCGTATTGGTATAATAGACATTTTACTCGCATATTCGATAATTCAATATTTACTTGCGTATTGGTATAATAGACATTTTACTCACAGATACGTTAATTCAATATTTACTTGCGTATTGGCATAATAGACATTTTACTCACAGATACGTTAATTCGATATTTACTTGCGTATTGGTATAATAGACATTTTACTCACAGATTCGATAATTCAATATTTACTCGCGTAATGGTATAATAGACATTTTACTCGCATATTCGCGCGCGGTATATAAAAGGGAGAGAAAACAAATTACAGGTTTTAGCAACATTGTTAATGTGGTTAGAAAAGGAGAGACATCAATAATAACCCATAATCAATATACTGACTGAATTGGGTAAATAAGGGGTAAGGTCATTTGAAATAAACAAAGGTGGAATGGGACCAGGTTTTGTTGGGGAAAAAACGGTTAGTTCAGTTATTTTGTCTGTGTTTTCTGATGGTGCAAACAGGAATATAGGCTTTATGAAAGATTTTTCAACATTTAACTAGGCTATATATTGGGCAGCATGGTGGCTCAGTGGCTAGTCCTGAGTTTGAATCCTTGGACACAACTGCAAGGAGTTTGTATGTTCTTCCCATGCTTGCATGGGTTTCCTCTGGGCACTCTGTTTTCCCCACAATCATAAAGACAAGCTGATAGGTTGTATGTATAAAATAAATGTGCTTAGAATGTAAGCTTTTCGGGGCAGGGGCTGATGTGGATGTATCTGTGTAATTGTAAATTGTGATGGATCTGAATTTTATGAGTTCGGACAAACTCAAAATATTCAAACTAGTTTGGGTTTGAACTAGTTCGGTTTTCTGAACTCGTGGCAGTATTTTAGATGATTATCAAAAAAGTGATGATTCAAATTTACGAGCCGTTTGCTAACCCTCGAATGTATTGTTTCCTAAATGTATAGTTTTATTTTTGGTAACCCTTGAATTGGCTGTATTCCCAGGTGCCACAACCATTTTCAGTAAGTTACCATTGTGATTTTGCCTGTTTTTGATCCGAACTTTTTAAACTATTACCTCCCAATTAACTTTAAAGGGTATGTCCACCGCCCAACACATATTCTAATATGTTAGACATACAGGTACAAGCACTGCTCCATCTTACTTTGTATATATGATAATGTGCATTAGTGGACGTGGTTATTTGCTGTTGGGATGATGAGCTGGGTCAGTGAACAAACCAGTGAGTATATGAATGTATATGTGTGGGAGAGTGTATGTATTTGTGTATGAGTTTGTTTACATATAAGTGTGTTTAAAATTTGTGTTAAAAGTATATATTTGTGTGTGTTATGTGTATGTTTTGGTTAAAGTGTGTAATTAGCTATGTTAAGAGTGTATGTGTGTTAATGCCTCTGTCAGTGTTAAACAAGGAGATTAACCCAGAGCCGCAAGCGCTCTGGGCAAAGTTCCCATAAAGGCGACTCTTGGTGAATCTCACCCGCACGTCCACCCCCCAAACTACTGGCCCCACTGTACAGTTTAAAATAATCCTTACCTTACATTCCTGCTCCTTATGGTTCTCCTGTTATGCCTCTTCAAACTCCAGGAAACTGAAGTGTAGGAGCTGTCTTCCTGCCCATAATGTTGCTGCCTCTGTTGTGTCCTCTCAGTTTATTAGGACATGCGCAGGGGAGCCCTTCCCCTCCCCCCCATCCCTCCCAATCCCTCTCTTGCCTCTCTTCAACTAGCATAAAAAGCTGTTTCTATTCTATTGTAAGGCATACCCTACCACCGGCAACCACTTAGTAATAATCGCACTTTAAAAATCGATTCCAAACTGTACCTATTAGGTCCTGATTCCAGCATCTTCTCTATTGCTGGCAGCTGTGGCTGTGATTGGCAGCCAATCACAGCCGCGGCTGCTGGTCCCCTGCCTGTATTTCCGACAGGCAGGGAAGCCGGACCAGAGCGAAGCTAGAACGAGGACCTGTAAGTCCACTAAGTAATAATCGCACTTTAAAAATCGATTCCAAACTGTACCTATTAGGTCCTGATTCCAGCATCTTCTCTATTGCTGGAAGCCGTGGCTGTGATTGGCAGCCAATCACAGCTGCGGCTGCTGGTCCCCTGCTTGTATTTCCCACAGGCAGGGAAGCCGGACCAGAGCGAAGCTAGAACGAGGACCTGTAAGTAGAGTTTGGGATCGATTTCTAAAGTGCAAATATAGCAGTTGGGGGTAGGAGAGCATGAACTACAACATATAAAAAGTTTTTTCTGAGGGTAGAGATGCCCCTGCTGGCATTAAATACTTACATGCAAACAGCCATGCAGCCTCTGGTAAATAGGCTTGCCAAGGCTGCGTGAGTGACTCTTCCACTACTCCACAGCAAACCAAGGCTTAAACTTGGACTAACCCATAGTAGATCAGTTAGCGCGACTTTAAGAGCTGAAAAGAGTGCTCTTTGGCCGCTCCCAGGTAAATGAGCCCAAAAGTGTATTATAGAGTAACATGGTGAGAGGGCCCCAGTAATTTACCCTACATCGGGCCTAGAGAATTCTAATGGAGGCCCTGACCATAGTTATATAGTTATGGGCATCTGTTGTATTCAATTAGATCAACTATCAGATATACCATGACCTGGATGAATGAGAACCTTCACAAGTTATGGGCATCGTAATGTGAGTGCCATGTCTGTCAATGTATTCATCTCATAAAGATCACTCAATCCTAAATTCTTCCTTTTTATTTTGCCAGTTTCATATGTTTCTTTTTGCAGTTTTCCAGATAGGCTCACCACAAAAATATCCTGTTTGTAAAATGGTAACATCTTACCCTCCTTCAAAGATCAAACATCACTTTACATATTTCCCAACATGATGATGACAGCATCTTTTTGATCTCGGTGTGAGCAGCCTAGTTTATGATTAGCTGTAACAATGATGTGAAACTGCAGTGCTTGCTAGTACAGGCAACAGACTAAATGAATATTGTTTTATTCTGCATTCATTTTTGTTTTGTGAGTATTTTGTGCTCATTAAATAGTTTTCAGAGCAAAGTGCCTTAAAATACTTCTAAGGATCTACTGACTTCTAATTTATACAACCTAAATAAATCACAGGACCGTTTTCTGTCTAAAATATGTTGTTGCACTGCCCTCCAGCTGCAATACCAGATATCTAATCACTGATTTTTTTCCAATAAAATATCTTGTCTAACCTCTTTATTAATAAATGATTGAAATATCCTTATAATAACTGGAAGTTTGGACACTCTAAATTATACATGAAAAAAAAAACATTGAAGTTAAGTACAAGTTAACTGCATTTCTAAAGATTTATTCTGGTCATTTATGACAGGGAAAAAGTGAAGAAAGCAAGCAAATGCAAATTCAAACATAAAGCGATTTTTATTGTATAAGAAATAGAATAAACTAGATTTACTGAGAGCCACAATTGCCTTTAAAATATGATTTTAACCCTGGCTGCGCAGGTATCTTTTGCCAACGCAAAGCGATTTAATATTGCTTGAGTGGCCATTTTGCTTTGAATTTTTAATGGCATTAAATACCAATTCCACTCTCATAATACCAAATTTTTAGAAGGAAGCTTTAAAAAGGTTCCTTACCTTATTCTCTGAATTAGCTTATATCTGCTATGCTCCTGAATGTTTTGTGAAAACTTAGGGGTAGTGCGTGTTAATGGTTATATTTGGTCACACCCCCATCAACAATTAAATTTTTTTTATATATGTGATAGGGCACCTTCCCCCAGCCCCAACCGCATTATTAGATTTTTCAGAAAGTCCCCCGATAGTTATTTACCTTACCTCTTTCCCCCGTCGCACAATCCCGGCCCTCTGCTTGCATAGAACTGCAAGCAGGGGGCAGGACCGGCACCCGCATCCCTGATTGGCTGAGAGGCAGCCAATCATGGACGCAGCTGCCGGCAGTTCAGAACACCGGGGGAAAGAGGTAAGGTAAGTAACTATCGGGGGAGTCTCTGGTAAATCTAACAATGTGGTTGGGGCTGGGGGAAGGAGCCCTATCAAATAGCAATGGGGTTTGTAGCTAGGGGGAGGGAGACCAAAACGGGAGGGAGAGGGAGGGGTAGAAGGGCTGCAGTGCACATGTCAAACTTCTCCCGGAGGGGAGACAGGAGGCAGAGTCCTATATGGACTCTGCTATCCTTCTGGTGGCCAGGTTTTTTTTTTACTTTGGGGGGGATTATAGGAGATATAGGAGAACCATTTGGATCTGGGATGTAAGGTAAGGATTTTTATTCACTAAATAGTTGGGCCAGTAGTGGGGGGAATTATAGTTTTGGGGGTGGACATGCCCTTTAAGCAAATGCTCAGAGTAGGCAGCTGGGGGATTAGCATTCAGTCATTGGCTGTGATGTTAACTGCAATAACCATGACTGACAGTTGCAGTAAGGTACAGAGGAAGAGGCTCTGATGACTTTGCTAGGTGAAGTCTCCAGCTGAGTTATATCAGTTTATCTCTAAAAAAAAAAAGACATATAAATAAGAATGAAGGAATGAAGAATAACAATACATAATTTTATGGGTTTTCCCATGTAATTGGACTTCAACTATTATCTTTTTAACTAAAATAAATAATACATTTTAAATGCTAGGAGCAGAGGATCTTGGAAGATAATGGAGTAGCAGGGCCCACAATAAAATGTAAAAATAATAGCCTGTTTTAAAACATGCCCTTTTTTTATCTGCCGCCTTTCCACAGTGGCACGCCCTGAGGAAATGTTTCAGTTTGCTTCATTGTAGGGGCACCCCTGTCAGTAATATTGTGGCCACAAAGGAGAAGTAAAGGTAAAGCATCTGGGAATAGGTAAGTGTGAGATATATAACACCCACCCACACATTCACACACACACCCCACACACACAACCCCACTCCAGAATATTGCTCTTTTTCTCCCTTTGGAACCAATTCTAATGTGAGCATTTTCTGAAATATAAAAAGTTCCCTTACCTGTGACGGCTTTTAATGTATGTATGTATATGTTTATTTGTATGGGGCCACTTGGGGATGCAGCACTGTACAATATAGAATACGAAAAGCTGTACAAAAGGGACAATAAATAAATACATAAATATATAAATAAGTATGTGCATCATGAAATATACAAGTGCTTGAAACATGTAATATGAGGAAAGAGGTCCCTGCCCCATAGAGCTTACACTCTACTTAGGTAACATACAGATACATATTAAAGGGTGGAAGTACCATAGTAATAACTGTGCAGTGTCAATAGTCCTAGGCTGTGCTGTGCTCAGATAGAGCCGTTAGATTTAAACTTGTTTATTGAGGTTTCTTGAAGAAGAGAGAGGGAAATAGAATTCCAGAGGACGGGGGCCACAAGAGAAAAAGGTTTAAGGCGAGAGGAGGCAGTGTGAGTGGGGGAAAATCTTCAATTCCCACACAAAGCAGACTAGCAGTGCAGACATAACTCATTGGCCGTGATGTCACATGCTTGACTGATAGCTGCAATGTAGAAGTGTGGCAGAGAGTGGCAAGGAACCAGAGAAGTTCAAGGTAAGAAATCTAAATTCAGGAGCAGAGCGGTGAAAGGTAATTTTTGCGATAGCAGGGGTTGGGTGTGATTACTTTATCTACAAAGGTTTGTGTGGGAGTGAACGTGTCCTTTAAATTTGTACAACCTGATACCAAAAGACTGTGGCATTGGTATTGAACATAT
This sequence comes from Hymenochirus boettgeri, assembly GCA_019447015.1. Lineage (NCBI taxonomy): Eukaryota > Metazoa > Chordata > Amphibia > Anura > Pipidae > Hymenochirus > Hymenochirus boettgeri. The sequence continues at coordinate 72,837,498 of CM033470.1, read as the reverse complement.
TTAAAGCAGAATTATCAGCTCCCATATTACAAAAAAATGTAAAACTATGATACATAAATAAATAAAACACCAATACCTACTATAGTTTCTAAAAGTTTATGAATAGCTGATTGTCCCTAAAGCAAGGTACTGTACAGTCACAGGTTGGGTGTTCCCTTTTGCATGTCTGTACCCAGTTTTTGCTTCTTTTCAGGACTTGTTCTTTATCCTTCTTCTCTTTATCTTTCTTCTCTGGTATCCATACTGCCATCAGTTTTTTAACACCAACTTACAGTATGTACAGAAGAAAGGAACAGTAACCGTTAAACTTTTTTTTTCTGTTTCCATGGAGATTAAAATTACAGCTCTGGGACTTTGAAGTTTTAAAAAACTGACAACAGAGGTCAAACACAAAAATATTAATAAATGTAGCAGTGTTAACAATTTAAACTTGTGAGCTATTGCTGCATGTTCAAAATTTTCTAGGTCAACACTTTATATTTTTATTTTTTTAGAATTAGCATTAAAACATATGCCAAATAGTTTTATTCACTTTCATTTACATTATTTTTTAAAACTTACGGTAAACTAGAAAGCTGTATCGATATTTTTGAGAGAAACTAAAGCATTGTTTTATAATACTTACTTTTGTATTAGGACTTTTTAAAAATGGTAATTTATATGTAACATTAGCTCTTAAGATCTTGTAAAAGCTTTCTTTTACTATTTTATTGAAATAGGGTTATAAACTTAGATATGACAGATAAAACTTTTCCCCAAGTTGCTATGGGCAAATCATTCCATCTACTCTTTGAAATTGTACCATATCAGACTGCAAGCTCCTAAAGGCATTAACGTAATTGGCAAATAAATATGATTTGCCATACTCTGTCATATGTTGAAAAATGCATTTTATGTGGTGCACCTCACCACCTTTAGGTTTCTAAAAGAAAAAGTTCTCCTTTCTGTGAAGATGGTTGCCATTTTTATAATCAGTATGAATTAATGAACCCTTTAGAGAACAATAATGTTTTTGCTTGCAAACTTTAAAAGGATATATATATATATATATATATAATATATATATATATATATATATATATAATTACAACCAGCGAAACACCGCAACAAGTCTTAAAAAAAAAAAAAAAAAAAAAAAAAAAAAAAAAAAAAAAAAAAAAAAAAAAAAACCCCCCCCCAAAAAAAAAAAAAAAAAAAAAAAAAAAAAACAGTTTAAAAAAAACTGCCAATTTTTTATTAGCACATATGTAGATGCATATGTTTCGGGGATCACTCTACCCTTCATCAGGTCCATGTGCATCTGATGAAGGGGAGTGTGATCACCGAAACGTAGTGCATCTACATATGTGCTAATAAAAAAATTGGTAGTTAAGACCTGTGTGTGGTGTTTTGCTGGTTGTATATACATATGAAGGAGTCTATACATATGAAGGAGTCATATACACAGACATACTCCAAAATACCAGTGAAGAGGTATGCGGTGGATCTCACTGTTTGTATATATATATATATATATATATATATATATATATATATATAGAGTCAATGTATGTATGTGTGTATGTTTGTTTGTATGCATGTTCTCGTCCTATCGTGCCTTTACTATTGCAACCTACTACTTTCTGGTCTTCCTGCTTCCCATCTCTCTCCCCTTCAGTCTATAATTAACTCCGCCACACATATTGTTTCGCTCTCTAATAAACCGGATCCCAAATCTCCTCTGTACCGGACAACAACCTGGCTCCACATTAAACAGCGCATTGTATACAAAATCCTTCTCCTAACATTTAAATCCCTTCGCTCTGCTGCTCCTTATATTTCCTCTCTAGTATCCCCATATGTTTCTGCCCATACCCTCCGTTCATTGCAGAACCAGCTCCTGTACAGACCCCCCCACTTGGACTACTTCATCTTGCCTTAAACCTTTCTCTATTGTGGCTCCCATCCTCTGGAATTCTATTTCCCTCTATGTCAAGAAACCTCTATTAGCAGGTTTAAATCTATCCTTACATCCTACCTATATGGTAACCAGCACAGTATTTGATTGTTTTATTTGCACTGCATATGTCTCACTTATACCCATTCCATTCTATCTGTATGTTACCCACCTAACTAGAATGTAAGCTCTACGGGGCAGGGACCTCCTTTCCTCTTGTGGCAAAGCTCTAGCACTTCTATTTACTGTATATAATTTATATATTTATGTACTGAACTATCTATGTATTTGTTCCCCTTGTATGACATTATTGTATTTCGTTACTGTACAGGGCTGCGTCCACAAGTGGCACTTTATAAATAAACTATACATACATACAAAAAAACCTCACAAACGTCTGGGACAATTTTCATGAGGCTTGGTATACTTATGTATAAGGATCTGGAAAAAAGCATAGGCTACTTTACAACTTTTTAAAATGCCTTTGTACCCCCTTTTTTCAACACTTTTTAAAGTTAATTAACCTGTGTGCTGCCATCTGGTGGAGAATCAAGTGAATCAAGTTAATTGCAAACCTTCCAAATGTCACAGATTATTCAGAACAGTACAATGCTTTACTTCATTTTGTTTTGTTGTTGCTGTGATAGGAGGATAAAGCTGTGAATCATGAGGAGCAGCAGACCATGTGATGTATCATGTGTGTGTCATGTGACCCCACACTCGGTCACCTCCTCTCACTTGTCCGGTGAGTGGAGTTGACCAGACCAGAGTCGGAATTGAGAGGTAAACTGACCAATCCAAGATAATTCTCTTGTACTGGGGGTTGGGCAGGCAGCTACATGTGGAGATCACAGTTGGCTAAGGAAATGTGTAGTTTCCCATTGCAGGGTGCTGATAGCCATGGACTGTGTTTGTACAGCACAAGGTAATAAATCCCATTTTACTTAAGGAAAGACAATAGGAGCTGTGAATGGGCTGACACCGCCCACACTACGCTAAAGGGGAAGTTGATGCGATACGTGCTTATGGGGAAATTGATGGGATAAGTGCTAAAGGAGAAGTTGATGCGATACCCATTAAAGGGGAAGTTGATGCAACACATGCTAAAGGGGGAGTTGATGTGATACAAGCTAAAGGTGAAGTTGATGTGACATTCGTTAAAAGAGAAGTTGATGCAATACGTGCTAAAGGAGAAGTTGGTGCGAACCATGCAATATGCTTTAAAGGGGAAGTTGGTGCAATATGCTTTAAAGGGGAAGTTGGTGTGATACATGTTAAAGGGGTAGTTGATGCGATATGCATTAAAGGGGAAGTTGGTGTGATACTGAATCCTCCATTGTGTTGCCCCCCCCCCAAAGTTTACCAGATTTACAGCTCGGCTAACCCACAGTGAGTTTGAATGGGTCATTTTTGGTTAGAAAGCTGTGGGTCCGGGTCTGTTGAATTTTGGATAAAGGTTTGGGTTGGATCTTTAGACAAAACTGGCAATGCTGGGTACTCTGCTAGTATATATATATATGTACAACTGTACAAATGTGCATGTACATTTTGCAGATGTGCTACTGATCTGGTCAAACATTTATACAAACATAGAAAAGATAATCAATGCCCATTTCTAGGCCCCATACAATATCATATTATCTGCACACTGCATACATTATAAACAAAGGGGTTTTAGTATACATTACTATGATCACATGAATGAAAAGCCTCCCAACCATGTCAAGGTAATTTTTAAAAAGCCAAAGGGAATGGGGGGAAGAGAGAAAGCCTGCTATATTGATCCAGTGTATGAGGAATGCAAATGTTTGCTAAGCATAATTAAAGTAAAAAAGGTTAGAAGTTAGAACCTTCCAGACTGGGGTTACCCCGTGTGCAGATAATATGATGTTGTATGGGGCCTAGGAATGTGCACTGATTATCTTTGCTGTTTGTTTAGGGTCTTTAAAAACAAAAAAAATCTTCAAATAATGTAGGGGACCACCCCAACCCTTAACGCTAGGTTTACAAGTTTAAAATCAGCTCTGAAATATACTTACTCACCTTAGTTCCCTCTGCTAACAGGCAGCTACATCTGTGATTGGCTGAGTCTCAGACAGTCTGGCACCTTCTGCTCTTCCATTCCCGGAAGCATCAGAAGAGGCAATGGGTGAGTGAACAATGGTGAGCAAGTACATTTCTGGGCAGATATAAAGTTATAACCCTAGTGTTTGGGGTTGTGGGGCTACATTCAAGGGATTTTATTTCTTTCAATTATCTCTATAATAACTAACACACTTAACACAGCTTTATTACTTCTTCTGACTCATAGTGTTTATTAAAATGCATTTCTTACTCTCCTTTGGCTCTGTATTTTAATTTTAGCAGTTTTCTCTTTTTTTCTTGGGTGAATGAGCTGTGGGCCCACCAGGGAAATTCCCAAGTAACCCCCTGTGCCAGTCTGACACTGTCAAAACCAGTAGTTTCAACCGGAAACCAGTTATGGAACAAACCTATAGAACTCCCTACTTGCAGATAGTGGCATGTTTTACTATTATTTCAATAGCTTTTCAATTTTTTTTAAAGAGAGAGACAGATATTTACCTGATAATATTGTGCATTGTATTTTCCCTTTTGCTGATTTGGAAAAACATTGTTAAAGTATATGTTTGAAAAATATAATGACAGTTATAACAGAGACGCCCTCTAGTGTTTCTTCTATGCTTTAAAGGGGGAACCAATTAGTAATTTTCAGGTAGAAGCATACAGAAGTACTCAGCATCCACTAATTATGTGGTGATATCAGATGCTGCTATTTATTGACAGAATTGCCTATAAATGAAAGCTTTGCAATGTTTTTATGATATCTTGGTCTACTAAAAATTAAGGTAATAAAATAAAAATTACATGGGTTATACAGTAGTAAAAGAAGACTTGTGTAAAGACAAATGATAACTTGGTTTATTTGTTTTCAGTCCATTGCCCAAACTTTATGGCTTAAGGCTGGGTACACATCATACAATTTTTTTGCACCAACTGACTGCTATTATCAGTAAGCCCAGAAAATTGGATGGTGTATTTGTGGGCCGTTGATCTCTGACGTCCGTTTATCTGGATCAGCTAAACGGCAATCTGGTTTTTCAGAATATCATGACTTGCTTTTCTTAATGGCTAGTCAGGACGACAAATTTGAAGGTGTGTGCCCAGCTGAGAATATGTATTCATTAATAAATAGCATTCAGGATGCACATTTTCTTACCAACACGTTTGTATTGTTGATCTTCACTTGTGTGTAAGTCAATGGGCTTTGCAAACACAGATCCAGTTGGTTAATTATCATAAAATCTGTGCATGGGAAGCTTAAGGGGTTTATTTCTGAATGTTTATTGGACTGAAAATAAAATCATATAACTGAATAATTTCAATCAGTATAAGTCAAACCTCAAGAAATCTTTCCAATGTAGCATAGAATAAACCTTTTTTATACTATAGTAGAACATTTCTCTTAGTGTCACTTCAATGTCATTGATTATTGCACTGATTTATTTTAGTGGAATAAAAGTAGCATTAAAATCTTTACTACAGCAAGAATCTTCAGGGTCTTAAATTCCATATTCTTTGATTCCTTGTAGCTATAAAGCATTTCAACATTTTATCTTTTGAAATATTTCCAAGTAAGAAAACATTTGAAACCAAAAGGTTCTCAGCTTTTCCAAGGCAGGATAGTTATTGAAGGCAGTTATTCCTTTATTGGAAAGAATATAATTCTAATCAGACTCAAATGTCCTTTCTTATTTTAGTAATGCAAACCCAGCATTTTAAAAAGAAATAACTAAATTTACTTAGGAACCTGATAACATTATCTTTTGTTCATTATATGCTCCATGTTTAATAATGGACTTCTCATTGGCTAATAGGAATCTCACAGCCACTTGCTTTGCAGCTGGATAGTAGAAGCAATTATATAAATACCAAGATGCCTTTTTATCAGAGGTGCAAACTGTATCAAGTTCAAGAACAGACTAAATGTCAGGGTCGTGAGAATATGTAGTCAAGGTTGGGTGCTAGGAAATCTTTTCAAGAAATAGAGTAAAAGGTATTTGGATCAGAAGTGATATAATCAGGATGCAGGAGAAGGGCAACCAATGCAAGGTAATTATCAAGTTCTGCTATTTTATGGCTTTAGCTTTGGTACTGCCAATTGAATAATGTCACAAGACCAGACATGAATGTCACTGAAAGAACAGGGCAGTGGCACCACTGGCATCTAAACTATTTAAAACTATTGAAATTAATTTCCTTTTTTTTGGGGGGGGGGGGATATAACTTCTTGTATTTTTAGTTGAATACAAGTTTGATAAAAGTATAAATGCAGCAGAAAAAAAACATAAAAGCAATGCATTTTACACATTTAATAAAGTTATTGCAGTACATTGCCACTAAAAGTATTTGATCTCCATAAATCATTGTTTACTTTCCAATCTGTCCCATTGTGCTACATCATTCTACTATGTTTTTTCTTAAGTACTATATCACTATATCACTATATCCCTAATATATGTATGTATACACACAAAAGACTCCAGCACTCAACTACACATGCAATTATAAATGAATTGGGTAAAAGAATTAGACATGCATGCAAGCAATGATGGGTAATAACCTGCACTGAAGTTCAAATGGATACATTTAGTTAAATTTTTCATACAAACATGTTTAAGCTGATGTGCCATTCCAAGGCAGTATACAAAGGACTGATGCTTGGATACTGCCTTGGAGTTGCACATCAGCTAGAACATGTTTGTACAAACTATGTAACTAAATGTATCCATTTGAACTTCAGTGCAGGTAATTACCCTTCATTGCTTGCATACATGTCTAATTCTTTTACCCAATTCATGTATAATTGTATGTGTAGTTGGGTGCTGGAGTCTTGTGTGTATTGTATAAATTGCCGGCCCTCCATTGCACCGCATCTGAAAGTATTTTTTGAATAAAGGTATAATATATATAAATATATATATATATATATACACACACACACACATTATTATATTGGCAGAATTTAGCCCAATTAAAGAGCTGAGAGTGAAAGAATAATGTGGGTTTCTGCTATGAGGAATAGGAATTATACAGACATGCTTGTAGAACCTAGCAAAAATAAAGATCAACCACTTCAGTTATAGTTCACTTTTATAATTAATTGGCTTGTTGCAAAATTCCTTTGCACAAAATAAATACATTCCCTATGACTTTTCGTGTTACAATGTGTATATTGGCTTCTTGATGAATATTGATCTGTTAGCAAAAAAAGAGCTGTTGAAAGCTGTTCCACTCTGGTGCAATCAATGTAAGGCAAAGCTGTCTTTTAATAAGTAGCCTCATGGTTATTTGTAGATAATTCTCTAGAGACCATTACTTTCAGTCTCAACTATTAAGTCACTATGATACCTCTCAGTTCTGAAATCCAAATGATCCATCCGAATCTGGATGGATCATTCAGATTTCGGGACTTCGGAGCCTATTTTCTATAATTATTGAACATGCAAGGATTTTAGAAAATAGCCTTCAACATTTGATAATCCTCAAAAATATGATCGGAAACTCGAAAGTAGTCTCTAATCGCATTTTCTAGGATTATCGAATGTTCAAGACTATTTTTGATAATCCTCAAAAATAGCCTCGAACATTTTTCCAATAATAATCAAAAGTTCGTTCCGTTTTTGGATTTTCGGATCTTCGCGATTTTCCCATGATCTGGGAATCCGCAAATGGAACTACACTGGTGAGTTTTGGACATCTCTAATGGGAAAGTCATATTTCCAGATTTACGGTATGTTGTGTTTTAGGTAACAATGTTATCCAGTTAGCTCTGTATAATTGGATTAGGCAGTTTCAGAAATAACTCGGTTTCCTCTAACATGGACCAATGGTAGATGAGTTTTAGAATTGACACATTACCCATATTAATTGAATTTGTGCAAAGATAGTAACTTATTTGTTTATCTCTTGCCCCAATATTTTAGTAGGGTCCTAACCATCTGAATAATTATCTGATGGGTTCCTTGTGCATGCTGGTAAATGGAAGTTATTTCCCCCTGCTTTTCATATCTACAAATCCAGTGCACTGGAGTAAAATATAATTAATGATTACAAATTATAGTTTTTCATAATAACAATTGTAAATATAACTCCTTTTTTCCATTTTTCTGGAGCAGAATAGTTAGCCAATTGTGTAATTTATCCAATTTTTTACTTTAATACCATCAATACATTCCATTAAATTCACATTTTGTGGCTTATTTAATAATAAATGCAAACGTTTGCACGTGCTATTAATCTGTGTCAACCAATCAGACATGATCAGATGTTTTCTAACTGCTGTAGTTATATGATCACATAGATTTTTTGCAGATTAATAGCACAAGCAAACTTTTATTAAATAACCCCTATTTTAAATATAATGAAGAAGTGCTTGTAAAGGTTCTCATTCATCCAGGTAATTTTGAATTGAAAAAGCCAGTCGGATGACTAGCAAAACGTCTTAAAAAATAAACTTCAAGTCTAGTTGATCTAAATGAATACCACAGATATAATATAGCAGTGTTTCTCAAACATTGGTCCCCAGGATTCTCCGAGAAATTTCTAGGGGTTCCTCATGAAATAGTGGCAGTTATTGTATGGTTACATCCTTGTGATGAATTCCAAAGTATTTTTTCATTTAAGCTTTTATTTAATTTAATTTTAATTTAATTTTAATTTATTTAAGTATTATTATAAGAAAGAGCAATAGTTGAGGTTTGTACCGTGTTAGCCAAAAGTAAGAGAAGATCAGGCTGGATGTTACACATAGATGTAACATCCAGCCTGATGAAGGAGGCTTAGGACTTGCTTAATTTTTTTATTTAGGTAGCCAATAAAAGGTATCACAGTTCTACTTCTCTTTTATAAGAAAGATGCATTCTTAACATTGTATGAATCCAAGTGAAATGTCAGTTGTTTGCATAAATGCTGTAAAATTGTGTGCAGTGTTTTAATGGGTAGTGATGAGCCCACGCTGTTCTTTTTTGTCTATAAAGCATCTACAAAAAATAATTTTAAAGTATGTAAATAAAATGCATCTTATACCTAAACTGGTTTGACAAAGCTCTAAGAACAGAACTAAAAAGTAAATAAATACAAAAATTGGATAGTTATATTGTGAACAAAAATAATGATAACGCAGAAGCATTAGGTCTTAAAATAAACTTGGAGTTTAAAATGGAAATATGGTACTTGCAGTTTAGCAAATAGTAAAGTAGAAGAGTATAAAGTAGAGTTTGCATGAAAAATTTTTTTAATTACTAAGTGTAAAATGAGGAGTGATAATGACCTAATATCAATATTTAAGATTCCTCGCAATTCATTTGTTTAATTCTTGCTAAATCTCCAATGTCCTGCACCACACATTGTCCCCAGGATGCAATGCGGTATATTGCAGTATTTCAGAAGTGCTACAATGTCAATCATGCCACTACTGGAATGCTCAGTTGGAGCTAGTAGGGAAGTGTCCTTCTCTTATAAGTTCAAAATGAATTAAAGCAATAAATGACAGGACTTCAAATCAATCAATCCTTTGTTATTAATGATCTTAAACTATATTTGCCAGGGTTAATTTTTTCAGTCCAAAAAGGTCATAGAAAAAATAGCCACGTTAATAGGTCATGCAAAAGTCTTCTGCACCATGGCCACATGTCTACATAGACCACAGTGGGAAAATATACAGCAAATCTCTGTACATATGCACAAAGTGGGTGGGACAACATACCCAGTTTATTTAGAGCAATTTTACCAGATAAGTCTAAGAATACAAACTGTGGAAGGGTGGTTTGTGTAATAGAACGCTTCTTAGGTGGGTGAATGTGTGATCCGAATTTATAGCCCAGTTCTAGCCCGGAAAGGTTTCTTTGCTATTGCCCTTTAAATAAAATATGTACACTAAGATTTACATATATTAAATACATTATAAACACAAAATATAGTTAATTTCTTAGAAAGTTTAATTAAAGTTCCTCACCAAACTTTGCAAACACATGTTTTACTCAACTAATACTTTTCTAATTACAATTAAAGTATTTGTAATAATGGAAATACTTTTGGCCAGGTGTGGCAAAGACAATAATTGTGTTTTAAAATTAAAGGAGCAGCTTTTTCTGCAGCACAGCATGTTCTCAGAGACATTTATTTCTGTTGACAATTGCCCATAGCAGAATTCATCAAGCTCTGGGCCTAACAATTTAAAAGAGAAACATATAAGGTGTATTGGTTTGTTATATGACAATGTAAACATTCTAAAATATATACTATATTTAAATATTTTTATATGTAAATTCAGGAATTTGGTATGTAAATACTTATTCTTATTCTATTAACTGGGTCTAGGCCACAAGTAGGCCACTAGTAAACATAATTACTTGTAATAAATTATTATTTTGTGGTGTGTTTAATTATCAAGTTGTTCCCAAACTTTTACAGACTGAAGTGCACACCACCCGTCTTCTCTACAGACAAAATTGCCTGTATTCAAATTATATATATTTTATTAAGATGTAAAAACAATTATTACTAGTCTGGTATAAATATGTCCAGTACCAAAATTTATAACTGGATTAGTAGCCATTTATGGGTATCTCTACCCAGGGAAACCCAACACAGTTTGTACTGTATGCGCATACAATATGAACTCTGTCAGGACCTGTCAGAAGATCAGTGGAGATCGGGTAAGTTCTGAATCTTCTCTCCTGGCTCCTGCAGGTTTTGTTGAAGAACATTTGGTAAGACATAGCTCCTTTACCTCCCTTTCTTCAATTAAACTGAAATCCACAAAGTCAGTTTCACAGGTGGAGATACCCTTTAATGTACTGACAATCAGATTGGTTCTGCCAGATGTTATGTAAAATCTGATTGGCTTTTTCAACCTCTATTTTTGTATATTGTTAATTTATAAATTGAATCACATTACATACTGCTTTTCATGATGTTTGAATTTTTTGTTTTACGGTTTTCTTTTTGTTTAAATCCTTATTTAGGATGCTTACTGCTTATAACGTGTTATTTTAATGTGACATGTTTCTCAAGCCTTGGCTTATAAGCAGTGAGCATCTGTGTGGACGGCTCCTTATTATATGGTCAGAGTTCATGGTCTGCAAGTGTGGGAGCAGAAAAGTGAGGTGCCCCAGACGCCATCCGGACGTGCCATTTATTTATCATTATTTATACTGTATAGACTTTCTATAGAGTGCCATGGTTTTATGTTATTTCCTGAGTGTAATTGGTTTAGTCCATAAAGCAAAGCAACCTGTTTTAGTATTTGACTGTATACCCAGCATATCCAGTGCCCCTAAACTCTGTTTTTTTTAAAAAAAAATAAATATTCCATTTAAATCAGTCCTAATTTGTTTTTTATTTTAGGAAATGGTCTGCAAATACTGTCAAGTTAGCAGTAGTTACTATTTATTAGTAAATGAATAACTGCTGCAAATATTATCTTGAATATGGCAAGAACTGCAAAAGGCACAAAAAAGGAATGAGCTTGTTCTCCAATCGCACTTACTAAAATGATAAACAGAATAAAACAATCACAAACAAAAACTTTTTTAGGACAAAACTTTTTAGTAATACATCGTCCTGTATGCCACAGTAGTAGTTGCATTACTATTAGCACAAAATTGTTGCTCTAATCCGAACGAGCCCATTACTACATAGCCTATGCCTGCGCTGCAATAAGTCGAAGAGGCAAATCACTGTGGTAAGAAATTCATCTTTAAAAAAATTACAATATAAAACAAAATATAGTACAATATATAAAACAATATAAAACAATATATAAAATAGAAAAAAAAACACCCCATCAGGGTATTCATTTATGCATTTCGTGAGTGGTCCCACTTCATCAGAAGCTAAAAACCCTGATGTCCTGCCACCATTTTTAAAAGGAGGAAATGAGTAATTAGAATGGAGGGTCATGGATGAGGGGGAGCCCATTGAACACATCTGCATCAACCTCAATTCACGCCCTCCTTCTACCCATTAACCACTCCCTAAAAGAGTAAAACATTATAAAGGTAAGTAGCCTGCACTTTGTAAATGGCGCAGGCAGCGCAATATTATTTCAACACCCACACTAACTTGATAGTACATCAGGTAGCGTGTGTTTTGCACTAACTTCATTCAAAAATAGCCAAAATAGCATCGGCCCCATGGTATTTATAATGCAGCCCATAAAGATTCTGCTACACCAAATAGTTTTTGGATGGGATTTTTAAAATGGGTTAAACAGTTACCTTTTGACTTGATTCATTGATTTGTTTTCTTTTATAATTTTAGATCAAATACAAATTTATTTTTGAATTTTTTATCTGACTAAAATAATAATAAAAACACCATGGTGAGACCTACATATTGTAGAAGGATGAAAAGAAAAAAAGAAAAAAAAACTGTTGCTAAGCTGTAATCTTGTTGAATCACAAAGAAAAATAGAGATGAAGAGGGGGAGAAAAAGAGGACAGCTGTATTATTTTCACAAGAACAACCCCCTGGCTTGCATTTTCGAACATGTTAATGGGGATAACATCTGTTAATTAAAGTTATTTTTGTGTGTGTCCACAGTGCTGTCATTGGGCTTAGGTAAGCTTCATTTACAAAGGAAAGTTTAAAAAGTCACTGACAGGGAATAGGATCTTTGTTCTGCTGAAGAGTGGGAAAGGCAAACACTTAGTAAAAGAGGGTCATCTCCACTGAATGTCTTTTCATGAAAATAATTGTCTTGTCAAGTAGCGCAAATAATTACTGTTGCCATTTAAATAGGTATGGGGAGCTGTACAACAGAAACATAAAACAGAACATATCTTGACACAACTGAAAATCACAGCTGAAGAAAAGAAAATCATATTTATTGGAAATGCATGGGTATTTTTTTTATTGATATTTAGTAGCCAGATTATTGAATAATACCCAAAAACTAGTGACATTTTCAAAATTATTTTACTTAGTACACAAAAAGCCTGTTTCTAAAAAAAGTATATAAAACGACTATGGTGTCATATCACAATACAAAAGAACATTATTTAATATTACATCTGTTTTCTGCCACAATTAAAATGTTGTATCTCCACTGTAATGAAATACTGGTAACAGAGTATTGTTTGTGTGTGTGTGTGTGTGTGTGTATGTGTGTAGCAGTTGCAGTTATTGTTCGTAGGAAATAACCAGGTATGTGACCTAGCTAATATACAATTCTGTGTGCACCACTATTCTAATGGTGTGGCAACAGACTGTAGTGCAGTGCTATCAGGGACATAATAAAGCAAATAAAGCAATAAAGCAAAATATTTAAGGGCATAGACACCCTTAGTAACAAGGATCCCTTAAAGGCAGCACAGAGTCTTATGTACCTTAATAACCATAAATAATTAACAAACTTTTATTGCACGTTCAATTCATAAATTCCCGTTAAGTGGCGTGGAACCTGTTATTGCAGAAATTCAATGACTAATTACTCCCTGTGACCTTGAGGCCCTTTGCCTCCTTACGGAACTAAACAGACATATACACTTTCAGGGAGATTTAATAAAAGTTCTTATTGTTTAAAATGGTGCTAATTTTGCCCCAACCAATCAGATCTTATTTAACATTTGTAAGATTACCTCTGATTGGTTGGGGCAAAATTAGCACCATTTTAAATGATAAGAACTTTTATTGAATAACCCTGTTTATGTGGACTTTTACCCACTGGACCCTTTCATGAGACCGGTAGTAGGATTAGGTGACACAGGAATTCCTCGTCAGTATATTCAACAGTGTGGCTATATATTGGTTTTACATGTTTATGGGACATATTTATAAAAGATCACTATTTCCACCATTTCACAATCGCAGGACATCGCAATGACAAAGGGCCTCATTTACCCAGAGCTGCAAATTGCTCTGGGCAAATATGGCTTCCCGTATTTAATACTGGATTTGCATCTGGTAGTAAATCCCAAAAGGGATTTTACCCCAGCGCCACTTTAAGACCAGCTATTAGCTGGTATTAAATTGTGGAGTTAAAAGTGGTGCAAATCCTTTAAATAGATTGCGCCGGTTGCACGGGTGTCTTTTGTGAAACTGGTGCAGCCAGTGCAATTATGGAGTTAAACTTGCACTAATCTATTCAATATTGCTTAGCTTGAGTTTAACCCCTATTTTTAGCACAGCACATTTACATGGGTAAATCAGGCCCAAAGAGAGCTATTTTCACCTTATTTATAAAAAGGCTTTTTTTCCCTTTTGCTTTTGTGGAAAAGTAACACAGCGGCAATGTGTAATGGTAATATCACCTTATTCGTTGAGTTGAGTCACGGCGAAAAGAGAAATACCAGACCAGAGAAGGTGAAATTTCAGAGCTATTAGTGTCATTTTTTTTTAAAATTTAAAGCTATTTATAAATAGGTGAAAATTCGCCTTTTTGCCCCTTTTGTGCCTTTTGTTGCATTTTTTGCAGTTTTACCAGAATTTTCACCAAACATTACTTTCCATTAACATGACTATTCCTTACACAGCACTATGGTATGTTCCCATATTAATGTAACTGGTTAGATAATTAGCTGCAGTTTGCTGAAAATAAGCAATGTTAAAAAATTTGTCATGTTAATAAAATAGAGAAAATTTGCCTGGGTGAGTTTTATACTATTATTTCCTATCAATGAAAAAGAAAATTCGCCATTGTGCATTTTATGCTATTTATCATATTTTTTGCTGAAAAAAAACACCAAATGTGTTCAGTGTCTATTAACCAATTTTATACTACTTTGAAAATCCACCAGGGAGTGTTACCTATTTACCATAATTTATGCTGAATTTAACTTTTTGCCATATTTTTACCATTATTAGTGCTACTTTTTGCTACATAATTTTCGCTTTTGATAAAAATTCGCCTTTATAAGAAAAGTTAAAAGTTTAAAAAATTGTGGTGAAGTCTGGTAGCAAATTAAGCAAAAATAATGCCCTTAAAAAATAAATCCCTTAGACCCCCATTTGATTTTATTGATAAATAAAGAAAATTGGAACCTTAAAAAAAAAAAGCACTCTTAAAAAAGCAAAAAAAATATAGTAAAGCAAAATCTCAGAACGTATTACAGTAAATGTTGGAAAATAGTCTAACACACCCCATGGTGCTTATTAGTATTGAGAAACACTCCACAATGTACATGGACCCATTGGCAGGCTAAATAAATGGCCACTTACGCGTTTGCGCCACCTCAGACTTGGCGATTTTGAATGGCTGAACGTAACACAATAAAACACATTTTGCCATTTAAAAAATATGCTTGAGCTGTTATCACAGCGATGTATGGCGAAAAGTAGCGGTAATGACTTTTAGCCACTGGTTATCACTGCTTTATAAATAGCAAAACCTCCAAATTTGTTGAAAAGGTGGCAATAACGGAGGCAAAAAGTTTAATGAACCTTTATTAATTTGCCCCTATGTGCTTGGGAAGGTTCTCATTCATCCAGGTCTGCCATGTACAATGCTGTTTTTACACCTTACTCTGGGCGTTCCTATAACACCTCTTAGCCACTACACACCCTTAACACCTGGCTGTGATATGCTAATTGGGATTTTCCAGGGTACATAATTGCCACAGATTCTTGTACAAGTCATTCTGAATTGAGAAAGCCAGTCGGATGACTAGCGAAACGTCTTCAAGAACTACATTTCAAGTCCAGTTGATCTAATTGAATACAACAGATATTGCCCCTATGTGTTTTAAATTTGTATATTTATGAATTTAAGGTTCAATAAAGGTTGTTGATTATTCATAATTGTTACGGTACATATGGCTCTGTGCTGTCTTTAAGGGATCCTTGCGACAAGGGTGTCTATGCTCTTAGATATTTTGCTTTAACTGTCTGGTGAGCGTACCTGTATCTTTACTCTTACTTCAAACCTAAAGTTTAACTTTGTGATTGGGCCATCCTACCGTGGGTCTCTTTAAGTTAGAGATCCAGGGCACCTGTGGTGAGTGTTAAATATCCCTCTTGCTACACTAGTAAAATATCACTATTTTGAATCACCGGGTATTTGGATGGTGATCCACTGAAATATCTGGTTATATAATTGTGTGTAGTAGAGTCATTGTGTGTAGGTTTGTATGTGTCTTATACATGTATGAGTATGTAGCAGAGTGAATGTGTTAAGGATTGTATGGGTGTTTTATATGTTTGTGTGTGTAGCGGTGTATGTACAGTATGTATGAAGGTAGGTATAGAAGCAGAGTATCTGTAGGTTTGCCTGTGTGTCTTATTTGTGTGAGTGTGTAGCAGAGCGGGTGTGTGTAGCCTTGAATTGTTGTTTTATGTAGTATATTTTGTATCTCAGTAACAGAGTCAGTGCGTAGTGTTTAGCAGTTTGTGGTTGGTAGAGTGTCTTGCAGTGTATGTGTAGCTGTATATTAGTTTCTAGTGAGTTTGAATTTGTGTGGGGGAGCTGCAACATGAGTAGATGTAGATTTGCAAAGAATACAGGGGATGGGGCATGTTTAAAAGCACATTAGGGCCCATATGTACAGTATGTAGCCACTGTTAAAAGAACAGTTTTTTAATGTAATGTAATTCTTTGATGGATCAGAAATTTTCTGTCATTAAGCTATATCCTTTTCTGCCTCTAGAACATTTTCTCAAATCTTTATAGCTATGTCTTTCTGCATTTCCAAATCTTTTATATGTATTCTGTAAGAAGGGGTTACTTGTGCAGAACCTAAAGCATTCTGTTTGAAATGTTAAAAAAATGGAATGTCTGTTGCAAAGAGTGTGATCTAATGTTCTTTTTGTTAATGTAATAAAAAGGAAGAACCAGTGAACAAAAAACATTCCATTAAAAAAAATGTAGTTTCAAAAACAATCCATTTTACTCATTCATACTTTTACTTAATAATAAGTTGTTCCATGACCAATGTACTAATTAGCTGCAAATATGTAATGCAAGAGAACATTTAAGTTGGAACATGAGTTATGCTATAATGTTACAAAAGAAAAAAAAAACAGTTACTTTGAAGTAGCTATTCAGCTTTTTAAAATGAAAGCTTACAGTAAGACTGATTACTTTTATTCCACTCGAAAAAAAACAGCTGCAATGCCAAATAGTAAAATCAAGTTCCATCAAAGTGAGCAAAGCAGTGATCAAACACAAATTCTTCCTTTTAAATGGCACATTTCTATGGATATAACTGATTATACGGTTTCAAGAGATGCTGCATATTAAGTAGTCAAATTATGCAGAATATCATCTTTAGTTTTCTAATATTTAGCACAATGACAATCCCCTTTTAGGCTTTTTAGCTGGATACTTTTTGATGTTAAATGTTTACAATAATCATTATTACAAAATTATTTCAGATTTATGCCCAGAGTGGTATGGAGGAAATGGAGGTAAACCAATCACCAATGTAATTGGTTGGCCCAACTTACTTCTAACTATCTTCTTGCGACAGCTTTGGGGGTAAAGCAGAAGTTGCCTGTGGAGGGGTTGCACCCCCATTGGTCAGAATGTGTGCCCATTTTACGTTTTTCTTTCCTATATATTAATGCAGATGTTAAACCTGCAGCTGCCACAAGCAATGATATAGGCAGATAGCGCTTAAAGGGTATTTACAGTACAGTGGAAATTTTGTTTTTTTAAATGGCCCAATATTAATTTGGCTTCACACACATGCACCCACACACATAGACATTTGTATCTGGCATATACTGATTTTATTCCGCTGTGCCACAGACCTTATCAGCTCTGATTAGCTGTCTCTTGATCCATTCAGCTATGTCACAGTTAATCAGAATTAGTTCCCTGTCTTTTGATTGTGTTCAGCTGTGTCACAGGCACAGGTTTTTAAAACCACACCCAACCCCCCTGTGGGTTTGTGTGGGCCTCAAAAAAACATGGTTGGGCTGCTTGCGGTCTGCAGGGTTTGGCATCATTGATATAATAGTAAGTTGAGCTCAGGCGATTTTTTTTGTTATGACGAACTAAAACATTACAATAGGGGCTTATTTAATGAGAGGTGCAACATTTTGCCTGTGCTGTTAGTCTGCAGCAAACAATCACATGTTATGAAATGTTTTATGTAGTAGACCAGTAAAAAAGGTTAAATATGATTGGTTGCTGCAAATTAACAGCATGGGCAATTTTTTGCACCTCTTATTATTTAAACATTGATGCTTCTCTTTTTGTTTCATATGGTCTGCCCCACTCAAGACTAGGTACACCTCAACATTTTTATAATTAAAAATATATTTAAAAAAATATAATATTTAAAAATATAATTTTTAAAAATTCTCTTTACATGGTGAAAACATCTGAATTTAAAAACTTAATTAGATATTTGGGCTTATTTAATGAGGTAGAAAACTTTGCCTGTGCGGTTAATCTGCATCATCCAATAATACTATGGTATACCAGTAAAAAGTTATAATCTGGTTGGTTGCTACAAATTAACAGCACAGGCAGATTTTGTATCTCTTATTAAATAAGTCTTACTGTATTTTATTTCTTAAATTATATGGAGTTGGCTGCGGCTGAGGGAAATTTGGGATTTTTATGTGTAGAGGGATCTTAAGAAAATCTGTCTATCATTTTAAAGATCTTTCATTTGTGTACTCAGCTTTGTTATTCTAGGACGTAAAAGAAAGAGTAAATTTAACAACTATGTCATAAAATAGCACAGGATTTTCCTAATGGTAAACACAAAATACCTTGCAAAAATGGTATTTTACAGTGTGGTTAGTATTTTAAAGCATTCCCATTCAATAAAGATATCAAATTGTATTTTTTGCAATAATGCACCTTTGTTCAAAAATATTTCAATACTTTTAGCAAAGGTTTAAGGGTAATATTGCAAAAAAATAGCTCAGTTATAGCTTATGGTATAGTTTAATGTCCTACATATCAATTCTGTATGAATAAATAAGGTTTTGAAAACAATTATAAATCTACACACTGACGTACACTATCTAGCCCCAGGGGTGGAGTTTGCTGGCAGTGGTAGGTAGCAATGTGTTAGTTCTCAGTCCAAGTTTTTTTGTTCAATAACATCTGGGAACTGCATTATGCAGCTATTTCACATGCTTCAGCTTTTTCCAAGACAAAGTAATTACTGTATGTTCTATACAAGACCTTTTTACATGCTTGATGACCGGAGAATTTTACAAGAATAGAATGCTTTTTCAAGGGCATCTTGAAAAGTCGGAATCTGTAAACAGAGTTTAAAAGTCTAACTGAAACACATGTATTCCTTCTTCCAGGAGTATGTCATTGTAAAATTGCAAAGGGAAATCATAAAAAGGTCATAAGACCATATTCCAGTTGTAAATCCAGTGCTTAACCTCTTGAAACATGGGCGATATTTCACAAGTGATCGGGGGTAAGCAGCATCAGTGTTCCTTTTAAGTGCCTTTTATACACAAGTGTACATGAAAGAAAGCTGCACCCTTTAGTGTACGTGTTAGTTTATTCTATAATTACAATGACTTTAACAAAAAGGGACCCCATTCATCTTGTATCATTAGAAATAATACAAACTACACAAAATGATAAATCCCTCCACAAACAAAAAACTCATCCCCCCCAACCCAACAAAAAGCACAGTCTCCTCTATTCAAATGATGCATGCCTAATAAAAATATTTTTAAAGAAATAAGAGAGATAGGGCACTCTGCTCTATGTGTATATCTCCAGTGGAGTAGAGGTGCAAGAAAACCTATAACTATGTAAATATAAACATATACTAGAGATACGAAAAAGGAAAATATAGGCTGCAACACTCTATATCTGGTATCAAAACTAAAAGTCCTTTATTACAGAAGGGATATATTTAAAATCAATTAAAAACACATATACAGGGCTATCACTTCATACTATCAAAGTTAAAGTTATCACATATTGAGACATACATATATAAGAGCTTCTTATAGCTAATGATAAAGTGCCATATAGCTACCAGTCTCCTGTCTCGTCAGTTAAAGTCATCCATGTGGTGTTTAGTATGTGAGGCCCTGTATGGAAGCAAAGCAGGTGGGACGCGTTTCGCTCCTCCTATTCGGGATGTAGAGTGTTGCAGCCTATATCTTCCTTTTTCGTATCTCTAGTATATGCCTAATAAAAATATGTATTTTCATAAATGTCCATTTTCTACTTTGTTCCTTAGCATTTAATGGAAAACATTCTATAGGTCTAATAAAAGATTGTGTCTATCCAAATTAAAGCCATTTTTATAATGTTGATGTTCCCATTAAAGGATCCCATATCTTTGGAATGGTAATGGAAAAAAAAATATTTTTAATTAACTCATGAAAGCTGTGAGCTTCAAGAATAGCAGAAATTGTGCATTTTTCACAGTATTTTGTCCCAAGGGAACATGGGGAAAAACCTATAATAACTCTTATGCCATAAACTTCTGCTGACTGCAGTGCTATGTTATAGAAAATATTACCTATTCGTTTATATGTGTATGCTTCTAATTTGCATGAAAGTTATTTTATCGAATAATGCTCGGATATACGTTTTCTCTTCTTGAACTATGTTGAAAGGAAAAGCGACCATATCTATTAAAGTATACAATTATAAAAATTGCTTTTAGGTCTGTTCCACTACACAATTGTTAATCTAAAAAGAAGCAGAGTAGTCAAAAATCTTAGGGAGAAATTACATTGGTGATTTTCCAGTACTGTCAATGGAAAAATAAAAGATTATTTCTATGCAGATGAATCCTCACAGAAACTCTATTGAGAATTAAATTTAACTTGCCATGAATGCAAGTAATCTGTTTTTTTTCCTGATTCTTAAAAAGGGTTTGTAGAAATATCATTACTAGGTTTTTCTTTCCAATAAATCAACTCATAAATGAAATCAGTTTTAAAATGAAAAGCATGTTATCCACTGAAAAGCTCCCTTTGGAGTACACTGCTGCTTCATACAAACGAAAGCCGAATGCATATTGCTGGTGTTAAAGCAAGCAGCCGTCACAACTGTTATCAGAAAAGTTATTTTAAAAAAAAAATGAAAGATACATAATTCTTCTTCCCTTTCAGAATACAGGAAATATGCATTGTTAAAAGCATCTTAGTGAGCAGTATGCATTGTTAAAGATACGCTAAAATATACTGTGCAGTTCTCGAATATAAACCACCATTAAATTAACATATTTATTTTAAACAAAAAATGTGGTACAAAAATGACTTTAGGTAAATAGACAGGAATTGTTTTCCTGAGTATTTTTGCAATTTACTTTCATTTTTTTTACATAGTTTTGAAGATATTAACATTTTTATATGTGATATGCTAGCAACATCACCAGATCTCCTCCACTTCCTGCTTCCCGCTCTAAAACCATGTGACAGTCCATGTGACATAAACGTTAAATTTACAGACATTACACACTCCCTGCTGTGGGCTGTGCAGTTCTTCATCCCCCCCTTCTCCTCTTAGGTCCACCTTCAGTCACTGTAACTCAATCTCTTCCTGGTTTCTGCTGCACTGAGCATGTGCCAACCACAGATTAGGAGGAACTAGTATTTCTGATCGGTAAATTTATTCATATCTTCGGCTGTGCAGCACATAGAGAGAGATATACACCTGGCCTTTCATTTAAAATAAACTTATTTGGAGACCACAGTTCCCCTTTAATATATTGTAGATCCAACCTACCCACCCCCAACCACCGAGTTAGACCTTTAAAAAAACAATCAGAACTGTACTGTACTTACAGCCCTTTACTCCCACGGTGCACTGATCTGGCTCCCTGCTTGCAGGAACTTGAAATCAGGGTCCGGGCAGGCAGCCGCGTCTGTGATTGGCTGAGAGTCAGCCAATCACAGACACGACTGCCATCAATGGAGAGTGCCACAGGGCTGTAAGTATGATGCTAATGTTTTTTAAAAAGATCTAACTCGGCAGTTAGGGGTAGGCAGGGGGCATCTAAAATATATAGTTAGTTATAGTTATAGT
Organism: Hymenochirus boettgeri; assembly: GCA_019447015.1. Lineage (NCBI taxonomy): Eukaryota > Metazoa > Chordata > Amphibia > Anura > Pipidae > Hymenochirus > Hymenochirus boettgeri. Next base: position 72,815,569 of record CM033470.1, on the reverse strand, counting down.
ATTTGTGGTTGAATAAAGACATATGTCCATCCATTCCAACCCATCTAGCAATATCCTCATTTCCTGCCTAACTGTTGATCCAGAGGAATGCAAAAAAAACCCACCAAATTTATGAAGGGGGAAAAAATTCCTTCCTGACTCCAAGTGGCAGTCGGAAATTTCCCTGGAACAACTCTACTTTGTGTATCAATACCAGTAACTTGCAACATTCCTTGTGTGCAGAAAGTCATCCAGCTTTTTTTTAAACTGACCAATGAACCTGCCATAACCACGTCCACTGGAAGACAGTTCCATAGCTTTACCGTTCTCACAGTGAAAAACCCTTTCTGAACATGAAGCCTAAACCTTTTTTCTTCAAGTCTTAAGGGATATACACGTGTCCTCCGACATGCTCTATCGGTGAACAATGCCCCAGATAGTTTATTGTATGGCCCGTTAATGTATTTATACACAGTAATCATATCCCCACGCAAGCGCCTTTTCTCCAGCGTACATAATTGTAACTTTTCCAGTCTCTCTTCATATTCAAGCTCCCCAATCCCCTTATTAATTTAGTTGCCCTTCTCTGAACCCTTTCCATTTCAAAGATGTCGTTTTTGTACACAGGATTCAAAAATTGCACTGCATATTCCAAATGAGGCCTTACCAATGCTTTGTAAAGAGGGAAAATAACATTTTCCTCCCTTGAATCCATACCTCTCTGTATACAAGAAAATACCATGCTGGTTCTGGCTGTTGCCGCCTGGCACTGCTTGCTACCTTTAAGTTTGCTATCCACCAAAACGCCAAGATCCCTTTCCAACAGGGGTTCACTTAACACAGAGCCATTTATAGTATAAGCAGCACAAGGATTTTTAAGTCCAAAATGCATCACCTTACATTTATCAATATTGAATCTCATCTGCCACTTAGCAGCCCAATGTGACAATCTATCTAGATCCCCCTGCAACGATTGCACATCCTCTGAAGTTTTTAATGGTCAACAAAGTTTTGTGTCATCAGAAAACATAGAAACCTTGCTGACAATACCCACTTCCAAATCATTAATAAATAGATTAAATAGAAGCGGCCCCAACACAGAACCCTGTGGCACCCCGCTTAGCACTTTAGTCCATAATGATGAAGCCCCATTAACAGCTACTCTCTGCATGGCATTCGTTAACCAATTTTCTATCCATGTACAAAGGTGCCTCCCCAGACCAACAGACCTTAGCTTATACATTAGTTGCCTATTGGGGACTGTATCAAAAGCCTTTGCAAAATCCAAGTAAACTACATCTACTGCTATGCCAGAGTCTAAATTTCTACTTACTTCTTCATAAAAGCCAAGCAAGTTAGACAAGTTAGTTAGACAAGATCTATTCCTTCTAAGCCCATGCTGGTTACTTCTTATAATGTCAGTCCTTGAAATATACTCTAGAATATGTTCCCTTATTAAACTTTCCAGTATCTTCCCCACCACTGAAGTTAAACTTACAGGCCTGTAATAACCTGGTTGGGAACGACTACCCTTTTTGAATATTGGAATAACATCAGCCTTTTTCCAATCCAGAGGTACACATCTGGACATGAGGGAATCTGCAAAAATAAGAAACAATGGCCTAAATAAAACTGAACTTAGCTCCCTAAGTACCCGAGGATGTATTTTATCTGGTCCAGGAGATTTGTTAATATTAACCTTATTTAATTCTTTCTGTACCATATCCTCAGTTAATCAAAGTGCACTTGAATCTTTTATACCATTATTGCTACTATACTCTGTACTTGGATATTCTATAGAGTATACAGAGGGAAAAAAAATATTCAAGACATTTGCTTTATCGCCATCCTCCATAACTAACTTTTCCCCATTAATTAATGGTGCCACATTTTCAGTCCTCATCTTCTTACTATTAATATACTTAGTGATGCTTTGTTCAACTATCCTAACTAGTATTATTTTAGCTAGTTTGATTTCTTATACTCCTTGTTACAGTTTTTATAATCCCTAAAGGCCCTTTCCATTCCCTCTGACTTAAAGGTTTTAAATACCTTTTTCTTCCTTTCCATTTGCTTCCTTTTCAACAAAGCTCCTTTTCTAGTAGGAACTTCAACCACCTGTGAGAAAATTATCCTGCAGCAAATTCAGAAACTCATCGCCTTTTTCTGTGTTGGCAGTTCCACTACACCAATTAATGTCAGGGTAATTAAAGTCCCCCATAATGAGCACACTCCCCAAACTTGCAGCCCTTGCCAACTGCATAGCATTTGGCGGCTTATAGCAAACACCAACAATGACATTACCCCCTTTCCTGTTGCCTAATTCCACCTATATTGCCTCCGCTTTAACATCCATATCACCAGTTATTTCTTCCTTTAAATTTGGCTTCAATTCTTTTTTAACATAAACACATACTCCTCCCCCTTTCCTTTTTTCTCTGTCCTGCCTAAACAAGGCGTATCCATCTAAATTTACAACCCAGTCACGAGAACTGTTCAACCATGTTTCTGCTATACCTATTACATCATACTTTTTATTCAATGCCATAATTTATATATAAAAAGCTTTTTACGGTGGAAGGGGAGGCATTGGGTTATCGGGAGAGTGGGAGGGGGCTCCCTGTGCATGCCACTGTCCTCTCAGAGGACAAGATGGAGGCAGAAACCTTTTGAACATGAACACACCTCCTAATCTTCAGTTTCCTGGACTTTGGACAAGCACTGCAGGGGAACCATAAGGAACAGAGATTTAAGGTAACAATTTTTTTAAAACTACACAGTGGGCACAGTAGTGGGTTACATTTTAGTTTTGGGAGTGGACATATTCTTTAAGCTAGCTTTGTTTATTATTAGTACAATCATCTGAGGCAGGGGATGTCAAAGGTACTCTGACTCATATTATTATATCACTTTCTCTTCTCTTTGCACATTCTTATTCTCTTTTACCCTCTTCCTTTAAACATGCATTTGTTATTGTCTTGCTAACTAATGCCTGGTCTCTAAACTACTGGAACAACTTCTCTTCTTCCATATCACTAATTATCATCTTGGCTGGGTTTACTGTTTGTTTTATCTTGATAAAGGAGTCGTGTTGACTCTGAAACGTCGATTTAATAAAACATTTGTGATTTAAATCTGATATAGTTATCATCTTGCTCATAACATACTGGACTCCTTGTGCACTCCCCAGAGACAGCTCTGTGCAAATTTGAGAATGATCTTCAGACTGCTAAAGCCAAAGGTCACTTTTCTATTCTCATTCTTCTTGACTTCCCCTTTGCTTTTAAAACAGTAGATCATTCCCTCTCAATGCATCCACAAGGCTGTAGGTCTTGGTCCCTTGTTGTTCTCCTTCTATACTATTTCCCTGGGAGACAACCTTAGCTCATTTGGTTTTAATTATCATTTGAATGCTGATGATACAAAATAGTCCTGACATCCAATTATGTATTTCTGACTGTCTCCTTGCCGTCTCCTCCAGCATGGCGCAACTTTGCCTTAAAATTAACCTTACTAAAACTATTTTTCTATTTCTTTTGACAATACCCCCATTTACCTTATTCAGTCTGCACATTGCTTAGGGGTAATTATTGATTCCTCCCTCTCTTTTTCTCACCACATTAACAATGTTGCGAAAACCTGTCCCTTTTCCTCTGCAATATTGAAAAAATCCGTAGGTTCCTGTCTCATTTGACTACTACTATGCTTATCCATGCCCTTATCCTGTCATGCCTGGACTTGCAACCATCTGCTTTCTGGTATTTCTGCTTACCATCTTTCTCCCCTTCAGTTGATACTAAATTCTGCTGCACCCATTATGTACCTGGCTCCCCATTAAACAACGTTTAATTGTTCAACCCTTCTTTTAAACATTTAAATCCCCTTGCTCTGCTGCTCCTTTTATATTTCTTCTCTTGTGTCCCCATATGTCCCTGTGCATATGCTCCACCCATTACAGAACAACCTCTTATACAAACACACCACTTCCTCCCTCCCACCTTAAAACCTTTTCTCTTGTGGCTCCCAATTCTATTCCCCTCTCTCTTCATCAAGAAACTTCAATAAACATGTTCCCATCAATTCTCCAATCCTACCTCTCTGGGCACAACAAAACATAGGATTGTTAAATTGATACTGCATAAGTGTCTGTATGTTACACACCTACTTAGATTATAAGCTTTACGGGGGAGGGTCCTCTTTCCTTATGTTACATGATTAAAGCACTTGTTTACTTTTTAATGGTCATAGAATGCTAACAGGCAGAGGGTGAACTCACAGGTATATGTTAATTGGCTGGGTTTTCAATAGTTTCTTGACATCACACCAAAGACTCTACCTATATCAACGGTAAGTGCAAAAGTCTTTTTATCAGGAACAATTCTTGTAAATGCACTACAGACAGAATGCTAATAAGCAGAGTAGGACTCACATTGAATAAGGTGGCCTTGAATTGGCATTTCTGGAGGATCCTTTCGGATTTCACAACTTCGGAACATATTTTCAAGGGTTACCGAAAGTATGAGGTTATTTTCCATAATCCTAGAAATAACCTAGTATGTTCTATAACCCTCACAAGTTTAATCAGAAACTTAAAAGTACTTTCCGATCATATTTTCAAGGGTTATCAAATGTTCAAGGTTATTTTCGAGGGTTACTAAAAATAACCTTGTACATTTAGTAACCCTCGAAAATACATTCTGTACCCTTGAAAGTAAGTTCCATTTTCAGATCTTTGTGTTTTTCCTGAGTTCTGCAAATCCGAAAATGGAATGAAACTTCAGAGTTTCGCCCATTGTTGTTTAAATTATGTTTAGAGGCAAAAAACATTTCAAGGGACACTAAAGTGAACAGGGTACACTTTTTTAATATTCTTAGAGCTGCAAGAAACATGATCCCTTTCTGCTCCTAGTGCTTCCGTTCACCATATCTCATGTGCTATTTTGCTCACTCCTATTTAGTATGCATTTCCCCCCTCTCTGTGCTTATCCCCTCCCAAAAACTAGAGCATGACAGACAATCGCAATTTACCCTGTGATTTTGTGATATAGTGATTGCGAAAATTCCTGGCTATGGGAAGGTAAGCAGCTCTGGCAGCAGTTATCACTGCTTGAATTAAATACATTTTTCTTTAAGCTGAAGGTGTGTGTGGGGGGGGGGCGCAATAGCATTGAGTTTGGTTTCTTTAGATGCAGTGTTAAATTGGTACTTTGCTCTAGTAATTCACCTTATCTGGGAACACCCAGCTAAGTGTGCGCCGGACACTTCACAGGAAACTGCAGTCTTGCTTGCTGGAAGCTGACAGCAAATCATGTTACAGCTCAGAGATCCCTCCCTCTGACACAGAACACAGATATCAGTGCAGTTTTTTTGTAAACACATTACAAATGCCCCTGTCCCTAACAATGAAAAATTCCTATGCTTTTCATACAAAAAAGAAAAGTAATCTTTGCAGTGTATGTCTTTGCTAGCACGGATGAAAGAAACGGAACATATAACATTTCAGCAAAAAATAAAAGTAAGTATGGGGAATTGAATCAGCAACCTTCTATACTGTGTCTTTCTAAAAAGAAAGCTTTCTACCTGTATGCCACAAGGGATAACAAGTAATGGAACAGTACATGTAGAGTCTTTATCTTTTGCCAGACACATAATAAAAACAAAAAAAGGGAACATCGGGAATCAAACCTGTGCCCCAATAGTCAGATTTTTTTCCTAACCCAGCACTTTAGCAGAACACGCTACAGGTAAATGCAAGTAAAATCAGTTCACTATTTTGTATTGCTACTGGAAGACTGCCAGCAATTCATGTTGGCTGGTAAATAAATAACAGAGCTGCTATATATAAAGTTTGTACATATGTAGAAACTTCATATTTTTCTAGAAACAAACAAGAAAAGCACTAAACTCAGGCAGTAGACTGTTATATTGTTTCATAAGTAAACTAGGGGATTTGAACTTACTTGTGACTTCTTGGTATGTTTGTTCCTAAACACACAGCATTTACATGGTGCACCACCAGCAACTCAGACAGTGAATCCTGGGGTCAGGGGGCTATGAGTTGTACTGGCAACAACATGGAAGCCTCCTTTGTTACAGAATCTATTACTTATATCTACTAAATGCAAATAACTAGAGAAAAATCTTTCAAAGTGTAGGTATTCTTGGGAGAAAAACGTTTACATTAGGATCTGAAAAAACGAAGTTTAGTTCTCCTTTAACATTTTTAAAAGCATTCTGGCAATTGGAACATGTCCCCAATTTTAATTTCAGGTACTTTTGATTCAAATAGAGTTCACAGAGGAATTTCCACATTTTCTGTAAAATTCATCAAATTACAGATAAAATGAAGCTGAGATTTTTTTCCACTATATACAGTATATGCACATACATGTTCGGGGGGGGGGGGGGGGATGCAATTGTAAAGAACCTATTGACAGTTATTTTTGAGGGTTTTGGTGGAACCTTCAGATTTTTTTAAAATGTATTTGTTTTATTAATGCCAACAATATAAATATATTGGAACAGTAAATTGTCAAATTCTAAACATACATGTGCATTATTGCTTTTTTGGTAGAATTTGTAGAAGTTCTAATTTCAAATTCCAGGGATATAGGCTGAATAGTTATTAAGTGAGGTTATATGAAACCTTCAGTATTCAAACAGGCAAAATATTGCTGAGGTTCAGCTTTGAAACATTAAAAATGTAGTGTTGAAAAGGTGAATGCCAAAAATTTGGAAAGTTGGAAAGCAGTGTTGAATTTCACATTGCAAATTTGAAAAAAAAACTTTTTTAATTGGGTTTGAAGTGGATTTTTTTGGTTTTGTGGAATTCCAACACATTCAGTGGAACTTATCATTCACCCTTAAAATAATACCAATCTTGCATGTCCCTATAGTGTCTATTGACATTTTGGTAAACATAAAAACAAATATGGAATTTAAGAAAACCAATTTCTTCCTCTGGAATGCCAGCATAACATTTCCGTCCTGCTGTAAGCAGGAAGACAAATGGTCTTAGAAGTATTTTTAAACTTTGACTGCTTTACTGATCCTGTCATTGGACCAATAGTAATTAGCCTTTTGGAATGTAATTTCAAAACTGATACCAAAATTAATTTACAGTATCAGATGAATAGAGCCCACATCTAGAATATACTTTATTTACCATTAAAGTTAATTAGAAGGGGAAGCTTCTGCTATAATATACTTTGGAATATGTAATTACCTTACCTTACCTTACTTACTACATCCAGTTCAGTAGAATTCCATCATATACAGCAAGGAATAGTAGATTAGGTCCCAGCTAAAGAAAGCAATCTTTCTTGGGTGGTTGCTGGACTTAAAATTATTTTAAGTTATTTTATTGATTTCCTTTATCCATGAAGGACAGGTTTTTAAAGCAATGCCATGAAAATATAGCATAGATACAATGTGGATGTGCACTTTTTTAAATTAGATTTTGTGCCAATATATCTAATTTGATACTGGTTGCACTATTTATGTTATGGATCAAAAATATTCATTCAGAGCAAAAATTATTTCATCATCAGACAGGAATGTTAATTAGTTTTTTCTTTATATTAGGGATGTAAAAAGTCCATTTACTATTAGAGATGGTTGAAACTTAAACTTGGGAGCGCATTTTTGATTTCTATCAAACGTTCGAGCTATTTTCAAAAATTATCAAAAATAGCCTTGAATGTTCCACAATCCTTGAAAATATGATCGGGAACTATTTTTGAGTTCCTGACCATATTTTCGAGTACTATTGAATGTTCAAAGCTATTTTCAAAAATAGCTTGAACCTTCGCTAAAAATCGAAAATGCACTCCGAAGTCCCAAAATCCGAACAATCCTTCTGGTTTGAAATCCTTCTGGAACCGAGCTGTGTTAGATCGTGGTCCAAGTCGGCATCTTGACTATGCAGGCAGATTAGACAGTTTAGAGCTTTTTACACTGGAGAAGCATTGATTGCACTGGGATATGATCCCTTTATACAAATATATTAATGGGCCATATAATAAACTCTCTGATGCATTGTTCACCACAGGTCATTTCAGAGGATTTGTGGACATCCTTTAAGATTAGAAGAAAAGAAGGTTAGGAAAGGTTTCTTTACAGTGAGAACAGTGAAACTGTAGAACTTTCTTCCAACAGATGTGGTAATGGCAAGTTCAATTAGCTAAAGTTAAATAGCTTGAAAAGTGGGCTGGGAAAGTTTCTAAAACCAAAACATATTGAAAATTACTGGTATTAATACATATACTGTAGTTCTGGTTGGTACAGGGATACTATATAATATTGAAAATTACTGGTATTAATACATATACTGTAGTTCTGGTTGATCCAGGGATACTATATAATATTGAAAATTACTGGTATTAATACATATACTGTAGTTCTGGTTGATCCAGGGACCCTTTTCGATTGCCTTTTAGCGGATTGTGAGTTTGTAATGGGGCAGGCCAAATGACTGTGTTATGGAATTAAAAGCAAAACCGGGATTGCTATCAGTTAGCATGACTTTAAATCCATATTAGCGCTGGGTACGACAAAAATACGATGCTCGCGATTCAATAACGCGTTTGCGCTACTTTTCACACTAGAAATAGTGGGTTAATCCCTTACCGGGATTTACTGTACCTACATTCGGAAACGCGATATTGAATCGCGAAAGGAGCATTTACCTATAGCGATAGCGGCTCTGGCTAAGTGAGCCTGTATGGGTTTTGCATCAGGTGCTTGTTGCCGTTAAAGGAAAAGGCTTAATCCCGCCAAGTAAGTAAAGCCCACGCTAACCTAATACATCGGCAAGTGTGGATTTCATTCTTTTTTATTGCAGGATCTTGGGCTGGTAAGTAATGCAGCTTTACTTTATTACATCTCCCACTATAAACCCACTTTAACCTGATATTACATGAGGTTGTATGGCTTTATCCACATTTTATCAATAACAATGTTTACTGCATCTCCCCTATTTAATATTACAAATACTGAAAAAATAATAATAAACAATTTAGCTTAGTTAACCAGTTGGGTTGATTTTTTTAAAGCAACAGTAACTGATGATAACAATGATGATAAAGCAGTTTTTTTTACTCCATGACTTTGCATTTTCATTTTTCCATCACATATTCAATGTTGTGACAGAGAACACAATCATTAAAATGATTGCATAGCTGCTAAAAAATGTTTTTCTGGAAATAGTTTCTAATTACATTCTTTTGGTTTGATTATATTTTATTATCATTACTTTTACTCTGTTGTTTTTTATGCATGAAAATAGATTTACACATTTCCACCCTCTGCCTCTTATCAGACTAGTTTTCGTATCAGTATATTTTGATGAAAATGTCTTTCCCCACTAATTGATAATAAAAGAGAAGGTTATCAGTATAGTTATCAGCTATGAGATGTTTGAACTGTAATCTTCAGGCTGATACAATCTGCAACATATACCATACAAGTTAAGCCATAACTGTTAAGAGATGGCATTTTAAACAGCTAAAGGTTTTTAAACCAGTATTCACACTTTCATTGCTAAAGTTTTTATTGTCAGTCGTAGTTTAAACAAATCACTTTGTTTAAACCATTAATGATCTTAATTGGAATTTAATTTACAATAGTAAAAAGGGAATTAAACAGTAATTTTAGGGTTGTATATTACCAATTAAATATATATTTAGGTGCTGTTTTTACCAGGGCCGTTTCTAGCCATTTCAGTGCCCTAGGCGCCTTCCCACCTGCGTGCAAACCCCCCCCCAACCCCCCAAAAAATAAAACACACACAAAAAAACACCTTGGCCTTTCAAACTACAGCTGGGTTTCCTCCTTCTGATTCTGACAGCATCTACTGTGTGACTGTTCTTTATAGTGGAACCGCTTTACTTGGTAAGTGGCACACGCTGTACCAGGTGAGGTGGGCGTGTATACATACTTCTGCATGAATGCAGCGACACTGGCCACTAATGAAATGCTGATTGGAAGGACAGGATAGATTTCAGTGGATGCACAGTATGTGGCACTTTCTCCCCAGAAATTGTTTCTGGCCGGGTAGTGCAGAACAGGGAAATTTTGAGATGTTTTACTCTTTCAGTGCTTTTCCAAGAATATTGGCATTAACAATTTCAGTGCCAGCAGAACATTACCATTAACCCTTTATTGCCAGCAGACTTTATAATTAATACTTTCAGTGCCAGCACCTTTCCAGAGAATTGCTAGCAGACGTCCCCATAGTATTGCCATTAACACTTTCAGTGCCAGAAGAGTATTACCATGAACCATTCAATGCCAACAGACTTTCCTATTAACACTTTCAGTGCCAGCAGAGTATTATCTTTAACCCTTTCTGCTGCCAGCATTGACATGATATACAGTATGTACCATCTTTCCATGTCTCCTCCATTGCATTGTTCACTTCTCACCTACTCTAAGTTCTAATTGGAGAGTTGGGTGGAAGGAAGAAAGAGGCAGGGATTGGGATCTCATGTCTGCTAGTCAGAGGGGCCACTGTTATAAGTCTGCAACAGCTTTTACCTGGCATTTTAGAACTGTTCCCCTCAGTCCTATTAGCTGAGCTCATTCTCCCCCCTCCTTCCCTTACCTTCACTTCATTTGCAAATTGCAACCTTTGTTGCTATGTAGAGTGTGTGGAGTTCAGGTTCTGTACTAGATACAATGTTGCAGGTTACAGCTGAACAAGGAGAGCAGATCTAACACAGCAAGTAAAAGCTGACAGGGAGATGCTAGGGAGAAGAATAGGCACCCTGGATCAACATAAGCACCCTAGTTCTTTTCCTGGATGGCCTATGCCTAAAAACGGCCCTGGTCTTTATTAAAGATGGGATCCGGGTCCAATCCGGCACGGAACCCCTCTGTTCTGAAATCCGAGTGATCCATCTACTGTAAATCCTGACTGATTGTCCGGATCTCGGGACTTCGGAGCCTATTTTCTATAATTATCGAATGTTCAAAATAATCTTCAAAAATACGATCGGAAACTCGAAAGTAGTTTCCGATTGTATTTTCGAGGATTATCAAACGTTTGAGGCTATTTTCAAAATGATCATAAATAGTCTTGAATATTCGATAATAATCCAAAATTCATTCTGTTTTAGGATTTTCGGATTTTCCCAAGATCTGGGAATCTGAAAACAGAATGAAACTGGTGAGTTTCGGCCATCTCTAGTTTTTACAGAACCTGAATTCCAGTGATGTATGGAGTCACTGGCAATTCCACAGAAATCATTTCTTTCTGCCCACATTGCGAAGATGCATAAAACCTGTCCCCTTTATTGTTCCTGTGGGTTACAAGGTACTGTGGACATATTGTATGTTGCTTAGTACATATGTTGAAGTCCCTATCCCATGGAGATAAGAACTCCTGCTTGCGCAGTTCATAGTTATCCTATTTTCATGCAATGCTCACTGGTGGCCTTAGTGCACCTGCACCACTCTCTAGCTTAATGTAAGAGATACAGGAGGTCACACAAGCGGTGCACTATATCAAAAAGTTAGCTGCTAGTCATTGATGTTTATATATGCAGCCACCCTCAGAGGTAGGATTAGGATTTCCTAACAGTTGGGATAGGAGCGTTAACAATGTTGTCCTTTAAATTTATGACTGCCAAAGGAACCTTCAAACATACAAGTAATGCTCTGTATCTCATATTTTAGGATTCCTCCTAACTTATTTTAAATAGTATAGTGTAATAGTTGAAATAATGTGGTTTTATGGATGCTTTGCCATGTGCTATAGCTATTAAGTAAAAGGAAATGTCCCTGGAAGCTCAGATTTACAGCTACAGTTTAAAAGTACTAACAATGATTGACTGTAATATTTTAAATAAATCAAATAATTTACATCATTTCTCTGAGAAATAAAATAAGCGGCATTGCAAACTATCATAATAAGCACTGACATTTCTTAGTGCGCAGCAGTGAAATTTAATCCAAATACAAGATGAAAAAGTCAATGTAAAAAATAAAAAAAAATCTCCAATAAAGAGAAAAAGAACCTTAATCTGTAAATGTCACTAGTCAAAAACCATATTATTTAAATATCATTTCTTTTTAATGTTCATGAGGTTGAAAACAGTAATGTGACATTAAACCAATTACTACCAGTGCATGTTTGATAAAGTCCACCTAATGCAGTCTATCACAATAGGTTAAATAGCAGGAGTAACAGTAAAATTATATCTATTTTGATTTTTTTTATAATTTAAAATGGGCCTGTCCTTTAACAATCTATCCACTGAATCTCAGAACTGCAGTTAGCCCACTTAAGAAAATTGATTCCTTAGATTCGCTTGAAAGCACTCATACAGAAAGTAAAAAGGGAAAAATCCATTAGGGAATTTAGACATAATTGTTCTGCACATACATAAATGTCACCCCTTGTGTCTATCTTGTGTCTATTCTTTGTTTCAACTGATCAGACAGTACCACAGTTGATTATTGCATAGCTATTTACTATCAATTAGCAAAGTGATGCTTGTAATTCCAAAACTAATAGCAAAGAAAATGTGAGTTCATATAAGGCGCATATTGTATATGAGTGGTGACAAAAAGGATAAGGGTGTCTTTAGGACCATTTACCCAGTGTTTACTAGAAAAAAACGTAAACCTTGCTTATGTAAATAATTATAGACAATGCAAGTCGTTATTATGTAGTGCAGTAGTCTGGATTTATAATGCAGTGCAATATTGCACATTATTGACCTCTCGTTAGCATTTAATGATAATATCATAAAGCAATTAACAATACTGTCGATGTTTGTGTTTGTCCAATTAAAGAAAAGATTTGTCAGCAAAATTAATTTAAAACCAAAAATGTTAACTTTAACATGCTGTAAAGACCTAAAATTTGTATGTTGCCCAGAATTGCTGATGTCTCCAAAGTACGTCTACTAGCAGTAGATTACTGCTGGTGATGAGTAGAGATGGTGAAACTTCATAAAGTTCAGTTTGTTTTCGAACCTTAATCAAAGTTCGAAAGTTTGAAAACGGACCCATTAAAGTCAATGGGAGCCAAATAGTTTGAAAAGTTTGTCTGATATACAGTTAAAATAACAATTGTAACTTAATGTAAATGGCTTTGGGACCTGGGAAATGGTCTGGGGGACACATACAAATATCCAGAATTGTGTAATCGAGGGTTACTGAACCCTTGAGCCCAGATTTGAGGGTTGGTTACCGAATGCCCAAATCATATGATCGAGGGTTGCTGAACTCTTGACTGATCTGATAATTTTTGAAAGTCCGGGAAATTCGAAAGTTTGAGAAATCCGGGTCCGGGATAGTTCGAAAAGTCTGAAAGGCCTCTGATGAAGTGGGACACTCCCATTAAACGTGTCAGGTGGGTGAAACAGACTGATGTGTCTCCATGTTTTTAGAATGTACTAAATAAAGGACTGTTTTTATCTTCATATCAACCTCCGTGAGTTGCACTGTTTATTCCTCTATCAACACATAAGCTATTTTGAATCCCCACTGAGCGTGTCAGTCCCACTGGGAGAGAAGAGATGGGGAGAGAAAAAGCCTTTAACCTTTAAAACGAGCCACAGCCCAAGCCTACATGCTGCACAGCCCAAGATATAAAGAAATCACTGATTAGAAAGTTAAGGTGTGGGACTTTCTGAATCTGTGGTCCCAATACTAGTTCCTCCTTCTAATCTGCAGTTGGCACATGCTCAGTGCAGGAGAAAGCAGAAAAAAACAGGAAGAGATCGAGTTACAGTGACTGAAGGAGGTGTGGGAGGGATCACAGGGGGTTTCAAGGGAACTGCAAGGGGAAGGGCCTTGGGGGCCCACATGGAGGAGGCAATACAGGGAAGCAGGACTGTTACATGTTTTCAGAGCAGGAAGTGCTGGGGATCTGGTGATCTGCTACTATATCACTTATAAAAATGCAAATATCTTCAAATTTTGTAAAAAATATAATGAAAGTACATTTTTGGAACACAGCTACCCTAATCCAGGACCTAAACATGTTGCAATATGAACCTAGTAGTACATTATAAATTATTTTTGACTGCAACCCTTGAGCGCACCACATATATTTACAAAAAGATATTTGCATACACCAAATTACCAATAAAAAGTGTATTAGTTCCTTAACATTTCTGGACTATGTCCCTTTCTCAAGCTCACATAATGGCTAATACGTGACAGCTCTTCAATAGCACAATATAAATACTGTTAAAAAAACTTCCTCCCCAACCCATGTATACTCAATACCCACTCATCCTACATTGCTAAAACATTTTCTAACTAATCACACAGCATTTAGGATTCATTGCCCCCAATCTTTCCCTTCTTATTTTCAGCTCTTGAAGTATCACTTATGCAAGGGCACTGCCAGGAAGTAAAAAACTGTCAATCACCCATTTTCTTTGCGTATTCAAGTTCCTCTCCCTGGCCTTGCTATGTGTAAAAACATTATTTCTATAAAAGCAAAGCCTTTACCTATATCTCTGCATACTAACTGTGAGTGGGCTTTTAAAATTAAAAAAAGACCCTGTGTTTTCTGTTATAGGGCTCTACAAAAAATGTAAAGAAAACTCCTTGCGTTTATTGCATGTTACTTGCACATGAGAGCTAGCTTTATATTTCTTTATTATTTGTGAGCTGTATGCCTACGGATTTCAGAATAATGAAATCTAGCAAGAGCACCTTAGTAAATGTATAAGAATAATACAGTATATACTGTAAAAATATTTCATTCTCTTTGGTTGAAACTTTACAATATAGAAAAGTAACTGATGAATAGATAATGTAAATGTTGTGCTTAATGTAGTGATTTGAATTTCTGATAGTATCTATATGTCTGTCTGTCTGTCTGTCTATTTATCTATCTATCTGTGATGCATACACCCATACATACAGTATATACATATATACAGTATATTATAAATGAGTGTGGAGTGTTTGCATCAAGTTCCTTGAAGTTGCACACAATGTAGATTTTCTTACTCAGAAATATAATTTGCTGTAAAAAAAAGTTGCCAGGCCAATGCAAAATAACAAAAAAATACATAATTGTCTCTTAAAGTGATTTTGAAGACCTACAGCACATGTTTTTTCTCTCCTTCTGATGCTATAGCAACAAATGTTGAAAAATTCCTTTATTTTTGTTGGCATGGAGACAAGGGTATGAGGGGTGTGTGTGTGAATAAGTAAACTAAGATCGCGGTTTAGAACAAATCACCAGAAATTAAATAATAAAAACGATCAGAATGTTAGGGTGTTAGGGAATGATCCAGTGATGTCTGTTAAATTTATAAAGGTGATTTAAAAGTCATTTGCAGCTTCATATTAGTATTAATGTGATTTATAAACTAGACTATTTATACTCCATAGCCAGAAACTGTTGTGTATTGTTTATTGCAAAATAATGATCCATTTCCATAAAGAACAATTTCATTGTTTTTTCTTTTTTTTGTTCATTTACGGAGGTTCTGTTGTTATTTTTTCAATTAGAATTTATCAAATGTAAATCGTATTTGTACTGAGCTGTGAAGATGATAGGGACCCTTGATTGTAATAAGTTGCCATTTACAAGGTAAAATAATAATAATAGTAACCTGGGAACATGATCCGGCAAATTAGATACAAGTCAATTACAGAAAATGTGTTTCTTTCTTTCTCCCACAATAACAACTTTATATTAATTTCTACTTTGCATTAAGTTTTAAACTAGTGGTAATTAAAGAATCCTACCTCTATTTACCTATTTCGGGTTTTTCCAACAAATTTGAAATCTATTCCTAGATTAATAGTTTGGTAACACTGTAAAGTATTTGGGGGGGAAATGATTATGCAGTTAATGTAAAAATGATCAAGATGCATCCATGCAGAAAAAAATATGTCCATTGATTTGTATCCAATCAATGGCAAATTTAGCATCTTATTAGGCCATTTCCATTTGAGGGAAATCTTTACCCAAAGAACAACTTCAGTTATATCTACAGAACATGAAAAGTTAATTAAACACAGATGTATCTCTTGTTTCTGTGAGCAAATGGTTTAAAGTGATTATTTCATTTAAATTTCAGTCATTATGGATAGAGATGGGATTCGAGAAGGACCCGGATCCGACAGAGAATCCCTCGGTTCTGAAATATGAAACCAGGTGGATTGTTTGTATTTTGGGATGTTTGGGACTTTGGAGCACATTTTCCATGATTATTGAACGTTTGAGGATATTTTCGATAATCCTCAAAAATAGCCTCAAAGTTTGATAATCCTCAAAAATACGATCTGAAACTACTTTCAAATTACTTTAAGTTTTGAACGATCAAGGCTATATTCGAGGATTTTTGAAAATAGCCTTGCGCATTCGATAATCATTGAAAATGCGCTCCAAAGTCCCAAACATCCCAAAATCAGAACAATCCGCAATGTGAAGTCCTGAAAGTACGTTCTGTTTTCAGATTTTCGGATATTTCGTATTTTCCTGAGATCTGTAAATCTAAAAAACAGAACAGATCTCACCAGTTTCGATCTTCTCTAATTATGGATAGTGATGTACTGTAGTTTCAACCCAAACTTTTTTTGCCTTTAAAAATATAATTGGTAAAAACTGCAGGTTAAAACATTTTAATGATTAAAATCTGGTTTTGCCAGCTAAATTTTGTAGTTGAAATGCAGAATTTTTGGTTTAGAGCTTAGAAAATTTCATGCTAGAAACCTTGCACCCTTCCATGAACGCGGATTCATGTATCTATAATTGTGCATCCATCAAAACAAAAAGGCTAAAAAAGCCGAAAAGGCTAATCTGCTAAACCATTTTTTTACATTGGTTTTTACTGTTGAGAATCCTTGTCCTTACAGCAGGGATTGTAATAATATGCAGGGAAGAAATTAAGAGTTTTCACTTTGGCTAACAGAGGATATGGTATGGAAACAATTAGACAAAGTAAATCAATAAAGTCCCAGGACCAGATGGGTTGCATCCTCGGAATTTAAAAGAGCTTAGTTCTATCTAGACCACTGTTTCTCATCTTTTCAGATTCGCTTTGGTCTGGGGATGTGCCGCTGGATTGGAAAAAAGCCAATGTAATACCAATATTAAAAAAAGGTAGTCGTTCACAGCCTGGTAACTATAGACCTGTAAGCCTAACATCAGTGGTAGGGAAGGTGCTGGAAACTTTGTTACGTAATTATATCCTTGACTTTGTCACCAGAGCTTATCTTATTAGTAGTAGTCAGCATGGATTTATGGGAAATAGATCATGCCAGACAAATTTAATTGGCTTTTATGTAGAAGCGAGTAAGAAGTTAGATTCAGGCACAGCAGTGGATGTGGTATACTTGGATTTTGCGAACGCTTTTGATACTGTGCCACATAGGCGACTAATGTATAAACTGAGGACTGTTGGCCTTGAAGAAAACATTTGTTCATGGATAGAGAACTGGTTATTGGGTCGCAAATAGAGAGTGGTGGTTAATGGAGCTACATCTATGTGGGCTAAAGTTCTAAGCGGAGTGCCTCAGGGTTCTGTACTGGGTCACTTCTGTTAAATCTGTTTATAAATGACTTAGAAGGGGGCATTGAGAGCAAGGTCTCAGTGTTTGCTGATGACACTAAACTATGCAAAGCTTTGGAAACTTCAACTGATGTGCAATAGATTATCAAAATTATCAAAATGGGCAGCAGAATGGCAGATAAGATTCAATGTTGATAAATGTAAGGTGATGCATTTAGGTTTTAACAATCCCTGTGCCACCTACACCATAAATAACTCTGTGTTAAGTGCATCTGTAATGGAAAAAGATTTGGGGGTTCTGGTAGATAACAGACTTAGCTACAGCAAACAATGCCAGGTAGCAACGGCTAGAGCTAGCAAGATATTGTCTTGTATAAAGAGGGGCATAGATTCAAGAGAGAAAAATATTATTCTCTCTCTTTACAAGGCACTGGTAAGGCCTCATTTGGAATATGAGGTGCAGTTTTGGAATCCCATATACAAAAGGGACATCTTGGAAATTGAAGCAGTTCAGAGAAGGGCAACTAAATTAATAAGGGGAATGGAGGGGCTTGAATATGCAGGCAGATTAGACAAGTCAGGGCTGTTTACATTGGAGAAGTGACGTTGGCATAATAGTTAACAATAAAATTTACTGTGTATATTGTAGTTTAAGTATGTGAATGGCATTCACATTTTATTGCAAAAAGTAGCAAGACATTTTAAAAGACAAACTTACTTAAAAAAAACACCCTCCACCTTAACCACTTGATCCTCACCCCTAGGTTTACCTTTGATATTCAGAACGTAGAAAGTTGCGTTCACTAAGTCACTTTGTTCTGCCCACCAATTTGGCCCATAGCCTTACAAATAGGAAGATGCAATTTGCAAAGGAGTGTGCCTTCCTATTAGACAGGATCAAGACTGAGGTGGGGACGGAGCAAGGCAACCACCCAAGCACAGCCTTCTGCATATTAGCTCTGGATATTGAACTTTAAACCCATGAGTGAGGATCTAGTGGTTTCGGTCCTCACCCTGGGTACTAATTTTGTGTGGACCCAGTGGAGAGTGGGTTTTCTAGATACAATTATCCTTAAATATGGTTGTAGTTTTCTGTTCTGTTGCTGACATCACCGCTTATATGATACTTTAAAATTTACATTATATTTGTAAAATATTTGCAGCTTCATTTAAATATATAAAGAGCAATGTATGATGCTTTTGAGTAAAAACTTTAAAGAGTAAAAAAAAAAGATTACCTTTAAATAAGAGCTACTAGAGTACTAGTGTATTTCAAAATGTGCTGCTGGCTTTTTCTAATATGGATTGACCAGCATTTCTCAAGGATTTCTTTCCTAAAAAGTAGGAAAGTTTAAACCTACAGCAACTAATGATATTAAGTTTGTAAAAAGAAAATCTTATTACATAAAGTTATTGTTACTTTAACCACAAAATGACTTTTCAAATCGCTTGTGAAGGTTCAAAATTCAATTTTTTATGTATATATGGTTTTTATAGGGACAGATCCGAAAACACGAGGTACTGGAAAAATAGTTATTTATTTTATAAACTCCATACTATGTAGTAGCAGCTTCAGCATTTTATTTATTGTGCTGTAACACTGACACCTACAGTATCATACCTCCAAACTGCAGTTTAATCACAGACCTAAATGCTTTCAATGACAATCATGTTTACACCACCGCCGAACAGTTCAGTTGGCAAAAAGTTTAGTTATCCAGGGTCCCTCTTCCTGCTTTTACTATCTTTGATTTACTTTCTGGATAAGAAGTTACATCTTTAAATTTTGAAATAGTAAGTCTATGGGTATCTTAGGATTTGAAAGATTTAAAAAAGACATATTCAAATAAACTCCATACCTATATATTTCTGTTTATGTTAAGGTAATGAATTGTCAAAATAAAGATAAAGATATGAACTTACTGTGTATTCAATTAGATCAACGGACTTGAAATGTAGTTCTTGAAGACGTTTCGCTAGTCATCCGACTGGCTTTCTCAATCAGAATGACTTGTACAAGAATCTGTGGCAATTATGTACCCTGGAAAATCCCAATTAGCATATCACAGCCAGGTGTTAAGGGTGTGATTAGATAGGCTAAGAGGTGTTATAGGAACGCCCCGAGTAAGGTGTTAAAACAGCATTGTACATGGCAGACAGTTGGTGTCGAACCCCCCCACTCTATTTAGGCTTGGTTTCTTTATTTTCACATAAATGGCCTCCTTAACACCTCTCTTGAACCAGTCACGTTCCTTCGCCAGTATGTTAACATTACAATCTTCAAGGTATGTCCTTTATCCTTAAGATGCAGATACACGGCTGAGTCCTGACCCGAGGAATGGGCTTTCTGTGTGGGCCATACGTTGATGCAGTTGCTGTTTGGTCTCCCCCACATACAAATCAGAGCATTCTTCACTGACTGCACTGCATATATGATGGGCTTTTCTTTGTTTTGGTATTGGGTCTTTCGGATGTACCAATTGCTGCCTCAGTGGTTGTTGGTTAAAGCAGACAGGGATCGATGTTTTTGAAAATTCTTCTTAATTTCTCAGAGACCCCTGCTACATATGGGATGACCATGTTCTTCCTCCTGTCGCTTTTCCCCTTCACTGTTGGTATTCGTGTTCTTTTCTTTCCTTCTACTTCTTTTGACAAAGGCCCAGTCTGGATATCCACAAGTTTTAAGGGCTCCTCTGAGATGTTTCATTTTTTTAGCCTTCGTCATCAGAACCCTGCAACACAGAGCCGAGAACATCCCCACTAGCACAGAGGCGAAGGCTAAAGAAATGAAACATCTCAGAGGAGCCCTTAAAACTTGTGGATATCCAGACTGGGCCTTTGTCAAAAGAAGTAGAAGGAAAGAAAAGAACACGAATACCAACAGTGAAGGGGAAAAGCAAGACAGGAGGAAGAACAGGTCATCCCATATGTAGCAGGGGTCTCCGAGAAATTAAGAAGATTTTCAAAAAACATCGTATCCCTGTCTGCTTTAAACCAAACAACACACTGAGGCAGCAATTGGTACATCCGAAAGACCCAATACCAAAAACCAAGAAAAGCGACATCATATATGCAGTGCAGTGCAGTGAAGAATGCTCTGATTTGTATGTGGGGGAGACCAAACAGCAACTGCATCAACGTATGGCCCAGCACAGAAGAGCCAATTCCTCGGGTCAGGACTCAGCCGTGTATCTGCATCTTAAGGATAAAGGACATACCTTTGAAGATTGTAATGTTAACATACTGGCGAAGGAACGTGACTGGTTCAAGAGAGGTGTTAAGGAGGCCATTTATGTGAAAATAAAGAAACCAAGCCTAAATAGAGGGGGGGGGTTCGACACCAACTGTCTGCCATGTACAATGCTGTTTTAACACCTTACTCTGGGCGTTCCTATAACACCTCTTAGCCACTATCTAATCACACCTTAACACCTGGCTGTGATATGCTAATTGGGATTTTCCAGGGTACATAATTGCCACAGATTCTTGTACAAGTCATTCTGAATTGAGAAAGCCAGTCGGATGACTAGCGAAACGTCTTCAAGAACTACATTTCAAGTCCAGTTGATCTAATTGAATACAACGATATACCATGACCTGGATGAATGAGAACCTTCACAAGCAAAGATATGAACTACTATATATTTTAACAATGTAAAAAAAAAGACTCAATAACCTTTACAGGTCCAATTATTTCCAAGTTCTTCTGCTTCTAATAATGCTTCTCAGCCATCCACATATGAATATGGTATCAGACCCATTTATTCCAATAGGGCTAGAATTACAAGCCACAAAAGACAATGGGAAATGGGAAGAGAGAAAGCATTAACATCAGATTGTATTTGCCTACGCTTTAGTGTTATTAAGGGTTAATGATAAATAAATATAAATGTATCTGGATATAAATGTTTATATCTCCCATAAATTGAAATCACCTCCCTATGAAAAAGATTTAATTAAATAGCATTTACAGACTTGTAATGAACTGGATTAGGTAACTGTCAGTTCCACCATATTACTTGCCTTTCACTACACATTAAACACTTTAAACTGACCATAACAAGACTGTCTAGAGACTTCTAGGGGGTGATGACCTGCTGAAACAAAGAGTGGTTAGACACACATGCCAGTCTTCTGTCTTCTGATCTAAACTTGTACCTGAAAATGAACAAGAAATTTATGAACCAATTACTGGGCAATGAAAGCAATATTTTAAGAAACACACAGGGAGACTCAATAAAACTTCTTATTGTTAAAATCGTGCTAATTTTGCCCCAACCAATCAGATCTTATATAACATTTGAAAGCTAACATCTAATTGGTTGGGGCAAAATTAGCACCATTTATAATGATTTTAACTTTTATTGAATCTCCCTTATAGTCTACATTACATGTAAATGACACTAAATCAATAAGCCTTCTGGTTTCCATCACAATCTTAAAGAAATACTGATAGTTTATATGTGTGAAATAAAGTGTTTACTGTAAATTGTAAGCTCTTTGAGGGGAGACTGATATAAACAAAATTACCAAATAAACTAAATAAAAGCTACAACATGGTTTGCTGTTGGATAATTAGAAGGGGGCTATATCCCATTTATTGAGACAGCAATACAAACGATTATTTAATATCCAAGAGGCTAACTACCCCTCCCATTTGGGACATTTGTTCAAATATGCTGATATTTTGATGCTTTGTATGAGGGGAATAATAATAAAAACATTGTTTCTTGCAGTTTGATATTGGGGCCTATCCAGATGGAATTGGATTTTAGATTAAAAGAAATGTGTATGTTTTATCTGTACTTGGGTTGGAGAGAGAGAGAGAGAGAGAGAGAGAGGGAGAAAGAGAGAGTGTGAGAGAGAGGGGGGGGCAGGGCCTGTTAAAATAATTTAACATTCTGCATAATATTTTTAATTTTCAAAGCTATATAAGAAATAAATGCATACCTTGAAAAATTATTGCTTTAGAAATAATTTATTTAACTGAAGGAACAAACTAATAATTAATAGGTATGAACAAATGTACTAACCAAACCTTCATAGCACTTACACTTTAATTCTAAAGTTACATTCAGCCTTAAAGATACAAGTGGCAGTGTACAGTATATTCATCTTCATAACAGCGGCCTCAACTTTGTCTTTGAAAGGCGTAAGACTTTTCTGTACTGCAGGGAACAAAATGAAAGCCTTTAAGTAAAGGCATTTTACCCACAAGAACCCTGGAGACTGTAAAGCTTGAAAGGCCTTTTTCAGTTAGTCATTAACAGTCTTTTTTTTTAATAGTGTCATTGTAGTTTTCACTTTCAAAGAGAAAGAGCAAATTACAAAGTGTACAGCTCTGTGAATCTCTAGAACGTAATGCTTTTGTGGTTTTTTTCATAGAACAGCTGTTTCAAGGGAGAATATGGGGATTTTAAAAGAGAACTCCAGAAAGCTCTGCATGTTTGCAATCCTGTGGATAAATAGAGGAAAAAAGGATGATGATCTTGAGAGGAAATAAATGGTGTTGATTTTCTCATTATGTGGGATAATGGGACACCATAAAAGTCAAAATGGTTGAATATTATTAAAGGGTATGTCCAACCACCACACAACAGAAGGGGCCAGACGAGCAGCAGAGCCTGTGATAGGCTGAAACACAATGTCTTGAAAACTAACAGGGAGATTCAATAAAGGTTCTTATTGTTTAAAATAGTGCTAATTTTGCCCCAACCAATCAGAACTTAAGTAACATTTGAAAGCTAACATCTGATTGGTTGGGGCAAAATTAGCACCATTTTAAACGATAAGAACTTTTATTGAATAACCCCGTAAGAACCTTGTGAGACTGAGGTTTTGGGCGCCAATTAGCCTAATACTTTGTTTGTGTGGGGGCTGGACATATCCTTTAAAATAATAAAGAGGGTCTGTTGTTTTTCTAATGGTTAGTGCCAATCATTATGTTTTATCAATACAATTAGGCTTTGACTTGTGATGAAAGCATTGAATAAGGGTAATTTCAATTTGGCAAATATAATAAAGAAAATATGCCAAGAAATGGAGCAGTTCCAAAATTTTTAGACTTTGTAGTAATTTGTTGAAAATAATATCTAGTTACATTTAATTTAAATTGTCAAGGTTAATAAGATTGTAAACGTATTAAAAGTAAAAATATTAAGAATAATTAATAAAATTAATTCATCTTAAAGAGGGGCTGTAAGAGATTAAAAGGAATAGTTCACTCTAAAAGTGAACTATTACTTTAATGTATTGATTGAAGACCTGGAGGTGAAGGAGCAATGTCTTACCTCCGGTTCTTCAATCAATTCCCAAGGAGTGACGGACGAAGAATGAAGAAATTTACCTTACTCGCAAACCTTCGCAGCAGCAGTGACAGGTCCCGACCGCTTCCAGGTTCAGATAAACTATTTTATGCGTGCCTGATAATGCGCGCTATAGTTACTTTGAACAGGAAACGGTCGGGGATTTCAACAACTGCTGAAGAGGATCGCGTATAAGGTAAGTTTCTTCGTTCTTCATTTGACCTTCCTGGGGAATTTACTGAATAATAGGAGGTAAGGCATAGCTCCTTAACCTTGCGGTCTTCAATCAATCCATTAAAGGAATAGTTCACTATTTGAGTGAACTATTTCTTCAAAAATAAAAATATTACATATAGGAAAGGTGTATATGTATGTGTGTACTATCTCACTATTACCATTTAAATGACCATCATTAAATGTATATAAAGTATAGCACTGACTTATATTAGGTACAAAACAAAATATACAAAATATATAAACTTACTTACAGAGCTAAGATTTTTATTTTAATATGGGATAGTCAAAATGTGAGCTTAAACCACACCCCTGTGACTGCTAAGGGGTCTCCATGTGAATACTGAAAGGAAGTGGTATTGCCTGTTTCTGTATGCTACACAGGACATGATGTGTATTGTAATGGACATATACACCAATGTTCCATATACAGTATACTATCTCCAGCCTACAGGTTGTATCAGTGAGTAATAAAAGGCAAGACATCCCTGATCTCTATGGCTAGGAGGAGAAATTAGAAAGTAGTGAAAGTAGATGGAAGTTTGTGGTGTGATCCCTTGCACATTGTGATGATTGACTGCAGCACAAGATTTTGTGTATAAGATCCTGTTACCACCTGTTCCTATTCCTTAACTTCACCAGGATCCAGGACCAAAGGTAAGTTTAATTACCTCACGCACGATCCACCGCAGCTCCATTGACAACTGCCGACTGCTTCCTGGTTTAGTTGCACTGGAGCCACGGTGGTGCGCGAGGTAATTAAACTTACCTTTTGGTCCTGGATCCTGGTGAAGTGATTGAAGAACGGAAGGTAAGGAATAGGTCCTTTACCTCCTGGTCTTCAATCACTGCTTTAAAGGAATAGTTCACTTTTTGTGTGAACTATTTCTTTAAAATGTGGTGTGTATTTTAAGTGGTGCATTATCCTATATTAAGCTAAAAATATGGTCTATAGCTTTGCATCCTTCTATAAAAGACAGAGAGAAATATGAAAATGGAGCTAGAGAAGGGCAGCCAAGTTAATCAATGGAATGGTTGATTTATCTTAGAAGGAAAGTCTTAAACACTAGATTTGACCTCAGAAAAAAGGCT
This sequence comes from Hymenochirus boettgeri, assembly GCA_019447015.1. Taxonomy (NCBI): domain Eukaryota; kingdom Metazoa; phylum Chordata; class Amphibia; order Anura; family Pipidae; genus Hymenochirus; species Hymenochirus boettgeri. The sequence continues at coordinate 72,790,467 of CM033470.1, read as the reverse complement.
CTTTAGATGCATTATAACCAACCTGCACAAAGGTCAGGATAACGATTTGTTTCATGAACTCTTTTTATCTCAAGGGCTGTGCAGGTGTCTTAAGGATCCACATTTAGATTGCATGGAAAAATATTCCCCATCAGCATATAAATAGGATGTGAGAGCAGTGAGGTTATGAAATGTCACTAGAAGCTGCAAACTTATGCCCCTAAAGCATTAATCCTGTTACCATATTCTGTTTCATAGATAAAAATCATCTCTTAACATCTTAAAAGCACATTTTTGTTTGATTCTTTTTAGATACATAGTCAAATTGAAAGCAAAAAATTAAGATATTCTGATATTACCACAAAAATTAGAATAACCCAAATCCGAATGGTCAGATCAGCAATTTTGTAAAATATATATTATAATTAGGGATGGCCGGTTCGCGGATCCGAACCCGGATCCGCCGCGGATTTATCCCGTCCGCGAACGGCGGATTTTTCCGGATTTTCCGCCATCCGAGCTTCCGATTCCGATTTTCGAAAATTTTCAAAATTACGAGTTTTCGCATTTTTTTTCCGGGTTCGGATCCGCGAACCGGCCATCCCTAACCTTCACACTGGTCTCTATCACAAGGGCTACAGGAAGACAAGGCAAAAGTTACTTTAGGCAGTGAAGATCACTAATTTTATCACTCACAGTTACAACTACTGGGCTGTTTCCTCCTCCAATCCATTCCACAGCTTGACAAGCTGTCCCTAGCTCACAGGCAGACCAATGGTACTAAACTATAGGCAGGGTTAAGGCAGCTAAATTTCTGTATGTAATTTTTTAAAGATAAGGATACAGACAGTCCCTATTCACAGTATAGGGAGAACGTGCAGGACTGACATGTTTCCCATGACTCCTGTCGACTGCCTATACTTTAGTACATAGGGATGACCGCAGCTGAGGGAAAGTTTCCAAATGTAACGAACGATTCCATCAGTCCTTTCTCGTTCATGTGTATATCCAGCTTTATGTAGCCTCTTCAGTAGAATTGCTACAGGCATAGCTGTTTTTCCCCCCGCAATTAAATAAATAGAATTAACAATCTTTTGACAAGTTTATTTTTATGTGCAAACCTTTGGGATGATTAAAGGTATCTTATAGTTATATAATGCATATTGGATTATGAGCCATATTTATACGGCCATGGCTGTGGTTGTACAATCACGCCAAATGTTTGTTAATTTACAAATGTTAGGTTGTAAAATACTATGCGGTAGTAAACTACCGTAATGGTATTCTATGGGGATCATTAGTCTCCAATTGCAATTTATGATCGTTATTGTTAATTACCAATAACGATCGTAAACTAACAATCGCTAAACTGATCGGAAATTAACTATGGCCCTATGTATTCTATTTACAGTGAAAATCTTCTGGCAAGTGTAACTATTTTATTCAATGGTAGAGATAGTAACTTTCTTTTATTATATCTTTTATTGCTTTGTACTTTGATGGTGCATCTGAAGATTCTTCTTAAAGGTCCTGAGGGGGGCAAATTGTAAGTAGGGCATTTCAGCATATCTTCAGTCATACAATGAAACTTGCTTTCAGTGTCACATTTTATGTATTTCCTGCATAGACGATTCAATATATTACTAAATTTGCAGGTGTAAGCATAAGTTTCATTATATTGTGCTTTTTATAGGTCAATTAATTCTAGATGAGAGATAAGACCTGTGTTAGAAGATCATTCTTTAAAAAAGTGCTAAAATAAAAGGTTAAAATGCATTTCCATTGCACAACAGAATTTACTAAAACTTCATTTAAGTTATTTATAAAATTATTTTATAAATTGCCAAAGCTTTTTCTTTAGTAATAAGGAAGAAATCTGACAAGAATGTCAAAATGTTTCATGTCTAACTAGGAAAAAAAAAAGATTATTCTGTGAAACATTTTATTTTATGTATATACTGTATATTTAGATTAATAAAAAAGGTATAATTATACTGGTAAACAATAAACAAACCTCTCCAACAGCAATACATCTGAATAGGGCATTTCATATAATATTTTAATCTATTTTTTTTTAAATAAATATCTGAAACCCAAAAATAGATTTACTTTGAGGTCTTTAAGAAATATCTGTTAGTATGCTAGTGAGTGTGCTATTTACATTGTAGCTAAAATATGTGCTTTTTCTACCGCTACATTTCATAGAATAAATCTTGCTTGAGCTTGTGTGTATATTCCATACACTATAGAATAGGACCGTCATAATCTTGAAATGTTGTTGTTTATGTACTTTCAATATATATATATATATATATATATTGCACTCCATCTGAAAAGTATACTTGCCCGTAAGGGTTGAAGGGCTTAGAATAAACTTTTTAATAAACCTGTGAGTGCGTAATTTTCAATGGCTTCTAATATATATATAAAAAAGGCTGTAATACTCTTTATTGCCCAGGTGCTACCATTCAATCCATATTCATAGTTCCATCTAATGTACAACAGTGTACACTGGATCTTGTGAACCTGTGTTTAATGTCACATAAAAGTAGTGAAGGCAACATTTCAGTTCCTTTCAAGGAGCCTTTGAGAATGGCCACGTGTTGGTGTGGTATATATAGTATATATATATAGATAATATATATATATATAAAAAAGGCTGTAATCCTTTTTATTGCCCAGGTGCAGTACAGTTCCAATAGATAATTGAATGAGACAAGTTGTTGCACTCAAAGGGTCTTTTTAAGAGATTTATTCAAACAATGTTCAGCAAAGTTTCGGCTCGTGTCCTAGGGGCATATTTATAAAGGTTCATTAAACTTTTCACCTTCTTTAACGCTGCCTTTTCGCCAAATTTGGATTTTTTTGCTATTTATAAAGTAGTGATAACCAGTAGCTAAAGGTCATTACCGCTACTTTTCGCTTTTTGACATACATCACTGTGGTTACCGCCCAAGCATATTTATAAAATGGCGAAAAGTGTATTTTTGCGTTAAGTTCAGCCACTCCAATACGCCAAGTCTGAGGTGGGCATGCGAAAACGCATAAGTGGGCATTTATTTAGCCTGCCAATGGGTCCATGGAGGTGTCAGTACATTGTGGAGTGTTTCTCAATACTTTTAAGTACTCGGGGGGGGGGGGTGTAAGACTATTTTCCAGCATTTACTGTAATACGATCTGCGAGTTTGCTTTTTAAGGTTTATTTTTTGCTTTTTTAAGATCTTTTTTTAGGTTCCGGTTTTCTTTATTTAACAATAAAATCAAATGGGGGTCTGAGGGGCATATTTATAAAGGGGCATTATTTTTGCTTTTTTTCCCCACCAGCCTTTACCACAATTTTTGAAACTTTCAACTTTTCATCAAAGTTATTAAAAAAGGCGAATTTTCATCAAAAGTGAAAAATGATGTAGCAAAATGTAGCACAAATAATGCTGAAAAAGTTCAGCACATATGATGGTAAAAAGGTAATACTCCCTGGTGTTCTTCTTTATTTTATTAATAGGAAATGATAGTGTAAAACTCAAAAGGCAAATTTTCTCTATTTTATTAAAAGGGCTAATTTTCAGCAAACTGCAGCTAATTATCAAACCAGTTCCATTATCATGGGAACATACCATAGTGCTGTGTAAGAAATAGTCATGTTAATGGAACATTCCAGTAAGTAATGATGTTTGGTGAAAATTCTGGTAAAACTGCAAAAAATGCAACAAAAGGGAGAAAAGGGGCAAAAAGGCAAAAATCCCCCTATTTATAAATGGCTTAAAATAAAAAAATGACAAAAATAGCTCTGAAATTACACTAGAGAGCAATTTCTCTTTTCACAGTGATACCACACTTAACGCAATGAATAAGGCGGAAAGTTGCAATGTCCTGCGATAGCGAAATGGTGAAAATAACGATCGTTTATAAATATGCCCCCTAGAGCCTTTATCAAGTCTGAAGACTGTTTGAATAAATCTCCTAAAAAGACCCTTTGAGTGCAACAGCTCTTATTCGATTATATATATATATATATATATATATATATATATATATTATATATATATTATTGTATATATATATATATATATATATATATATCTATATATATAACAACGTATATATATATACAGTATGTATATATATATATATATATATTATCTTCATGGTATTGGGTGAATTATATAGAAAAGTTTAAAAAAAGCAACCTAAATGCAACACACCATGCAAACTTTTGCAATGGGACTGAAAATATGCTGAAATATGCAGAATGACATTTGTATTATAGAAAGAATATTGGTTTGCTTCATTTAGTATTTACATCATTTAGCGCATTTGAGGTACAAGGTTTTAATGTTAGAAACACTGTGTTGTAACATATTAAAACTGAAAAAAATAAGGATTTCATTTTCTATTTATGTGAAACCTCCCTAATTATCCATCAAAAACTGATATTGTTAAGGAAATGTTACTTTTGTACCTATCATAGGTTTTATAGTAACACAGCTCCATAATGCTCAGTATATTCTTTTCTCTTCTTTCTTCTTTTAATAAATTTCAATTACTAGCCATCATGGGGCCTGTATACCAACACCGAGATATGTCATCAAGAAAGTACTGCATTAAAAGGCATTTACAAAAGGACTGTTAGAAACCTGAGTACTATGGTTCCTGCTGAGGGTGCTTGAAATATAAAACTGCAGTTAAGAATAAATTATCTTTCTTTCCTTAACACAAACTTACATTACTTCTCACTAGTTCCCATATTAAAGGGCAATATCAGCACACTATAAAATAGAGGATTGCAAAGAAACCTTTAATTGGTATTCATTTTGTTTATTAAAAATAAACATTTATCTAGCTCCATTCAGAGTAAGAAATTAAAAAACACTATCAGCCTCATTAACTGAGAGCTGCAATCTCTATATAAAGGAAGGAGAAGTAGAAAGGGGCAGTGTAAGAGCTGAGAGTACTGATGTGTGACCATTCATCTGCTAATATCAGCTTGTAGAAGTGGAAGTAATTACTCCAACCTCCTAAGCAATTATATATTTTATTTACAACTTAAAAAGGGGGAAATTTGAATTGAATTTTTAAGGAAATGCTTTATTATGCAGAAAGTGTCCCCATTGGTAGCATGGTCTTGTTAAAATATCAATAAATTGTAAAGATAAAGATGGACATTAAGGAAAATCTTAGATAAACTAATTTTTTAAACCAATATTTTAGGGCACATATTTATATGTGAGAATTAGGGATGGCCGGTTTGCGGATCCCAACCCAGATCCGCCGCGGACTTATCCCGTTCGTGAACGGCGGATTTTTTGCCTTCCGAACTTCCGAACCGCGGATTTCTCGTATTTTCGAAATTTTCGAAATTACGAGATTTCGCGTATTTTCGAAAATACATATTTTCAAAAATTTTCGAAATTCCGAGGATTCCTCGTATTTTCGAGTTTTTTTTATTTTTAATGGGTCCGCTCGCGAATTTTCAAATTTTCGAATTATTTCGAAAATTCGCGGATCCTCGAGCAGACCGGAATTTGCGAAGTTCGGACATCTCTAGTGAGAACAACCATGAAACAGGGAATAGCAAGTCACTAGAAGCACCCCTACCCCTCCAACCACCATCCTTTTCCTAGGAAGCTTGGTCAGTTCTGCCTCTGCCATCAGAAAACCTTGGAAATAGTCTATCAAGACAAACTGAGAGAGCTCTTGAAGAGAAGTCCTAAACATGCAGTTGCTTTACCAGGCACAAGAGTAAACTATAAAAATGAAAAGAAAGAAAATGAACTAAATGCATGCAAATCAACAGGAATTCACATAAAGCATGTAAAATGGCTTTGCAAATAATAATCAGTATTTTATTTAAAAACCTGAATACAATTTTCTTAGAAATGTTTCGTTCAGTAGTGATACACAAAAACAAAGAAAAATCCATTATTAGTTTTGAAATATAGTCTTCAAATATGTGAAAATATCATAAAAAGTTTTGTGGAACACTTTTCTTTGCCATTGCTAAACTTTTGTGAGTTCAGAGGTTGTAAATGTCTAATTGCATAGTTAAATGAAAATTGGGAGTTTATTGTATGTAAGTAAGAGGCCTGAAGGCAATCAAGCTGAGTGGACTGTGGATATGTAGTATTTAATGCAGGAATGACCTGTTGATGAATAGATGACAATATAATGCCCCTTTGTCTTTTGATGAGGGCATAATGATCCTAATTATGTCTCATCAAGTTAAACATCTCTGCTCATCTGTTTAACCTTTAAATAGTTCACTCTGATAACTGATGATTACGAATTATTCTTTAATTTTAATATGGAATCTGATCATTTTAAATATTCTTTTGATACCTTAAATTTTAAGAATTTTTTTTTTGGGGGCATTTGTCTTTTTTAATCCCTAAACTAGTAGTTTATAATTAAAAAGACATCATATTAAAGCTTAGAGCTATTCCCATATCTCAAGAGTTTTGAAATAAGTTTTATTTCTAAATCGTCATTTCACTAATGAGAAAATGTCTGTTAAAATTTAAATAGAGCAACTCCAGATATACTGTATGTGTCATTAGGATTTATGGATGAAATTCCCTCTAATATAAAACTCTAGACTTGTTTGTTTTTTTAAAAATAATGTAATAAAAGAACATCTTTGGATTTATGTTAATGCTCAATAAATATGTTTACCGCAAAAATGCAAATAAGCTTAAACAAAAGTGGCAGTCTTTTGAAACATTTTAAAAATAACTTGACTTTACAATAAATACTTTTTGGAAAGAAAAAGTGAAATTACACCCAAGATTGAAAGTGGATTTAAATGCAAACTACAGCCAAAGAGACATTTGGTGAGATTCAATAGTGGTAAAATATGTATAAAACTCACACAACCGGAATTAATACTGGGTTAAACATGGGTGTAACACTTATTTTAGAGAACTGCGCTGTTTCCAAATGTTTTTGGAAAAAGCCTATCACACCCAATACAATACTCAATTTGTTAAGTTATGAGCTACCTCGTAGCGCAAAACGTAACACAGGATTTTATGGGGACTTTAAAGGGAAAGTTCACCCCTCCAACAAAAATTTTAACTTTGGCAGATCACCCCCCACACTAGGTTTAAACCTTTGAAATCGGCCCCTGGACATACTTACCAGCCCTTGTTCTCTTCCTGCCTTCTGCTTGTCTCCCATTCTTTTCAGTGCATGGAAGCAAGAAGAAGGGGCCAGACTGGCAGCCACAAAAGTGATTGGCTGAGAAGCAATGTCTTAGCCAATCCCTATCCCACGATACAATACCAGACGTAATCTTGTTTATGTCCACTATTGCATTTGTGATATTAAATTACCCAGATTTTCTACCAAGTTGCAATAGAATTTTATGTTATATAGCTATGCTCTAAGCATGGGGTTAGACCAGTTTGTTAACCTTATTACTTTGTCACCACATTTTATTATAGAATTAAGTTTGTTTTGTGATTTTATGAAAATCCAAGAAGCATTAAACTTGACAATTAATGATTTTTACAGAGGCTAATTAGTTGCAAAGTTAGCAGCAGACCCTTAAACATTTGTGCATCATCAGAGACATCTAATAAACATAATAAATGACAGATCCAACAATTACCCCTAAAGAAAAACAGAATGCAAGATGCCTTTTTGCTGTATTTGTATAAGCTGAAAGTGGGAGCAATAAAATTTCCCTTTCGCGATTTTCAACACAATTCTATATGAGAAAAAGCTTATAAAAAATCCCTGGAGGGTGCTATTAAATGACCAGTAGATTTGAAACATAATGTTTTAATAAAGGTTTTTACAAACAAGATTAAACCCAGTACAGTGATTGTAGGTTTTTTACACACATATACTCAAAGGTGATGTTTGGAGGGGGGAGCACCAATTCCCCTGAAGGCTCTTGAGTTTTTCTTTTTTACAAACCTAACTATACAATTAGACATCCACCACGAATGTTCTTAGTGGGCTTTCTATTCATATGGCCCACAATATTTTCCAATTATTTTTGTTGAGAAATGCACTTCCTGACAATGAACATTAGCCAACACACATGTTCATTAAGAAAGTCTTAATGTCATATACCACATTAGCCAAAGTTTCCAAAACTTGGGGGAAAAAAAAATGACCATAAGATTTCAAAAAAGATTTTTGTAAACTATTGCAATACTAAAAATTGGATGTTTTTTCTTATATCTGGTTAGTTGCAACAAAAATACATGGTGGCTTATTTACACGCATCAATGTTTTCAGCTAAAAAATAATTTTACTCTAAAAAAAAAATGACATTTTATTTTAGGTCTTTCCATTTCTTAGCACAATTGTAACCAAGAAGCTTTTCTTTTTAATAAAAAAAGTGATGCTAAATCAAAATAATGATCTTGAAACCATGTCAGTCACTTTTAAAGAAAGGCCAAAGAATGGTTGTGAAAATCAATGGAAAAGAATTTGCCATCTGTTAACACTGATCATTTACCATCATTGGCAAAGGCAAACCTTTGACAGATTAATGAGCAAAGAACTGGTTCATTTGTCCATAGAAATGACTTTTCTTTCTTTTTTTCCTTCCTAAATAATTGGTGTGCTGAACAAAATAGTTCTTCTTACTTCTAAGAATAAAACTGAAGAAAAATGAAGCCCAAACAAAATGTGTTAAGTCTTTTATCAAAGAGCAGTTCGGTTGAAATATGATGCCATTTTCCCCTGACATAAAAATAAGTTTTACTTTGCTCTGCAGTGTTATGTCAATTTTATACTCTTTTATTACACGTCCTATTGAGTTCAATTTTATGAATGAATATAGGTCTTTGCTGCAAATTTCAATTAGGTAGTTTGTATGTGATACCATAACAGATGTTGCTTTCAAAGAATACAAATAGTACAAAAGCAAAGAATGAACTGAAATTGCACAGGTATATTCAGTCTAATACAAAAAACCGAATTCCTAATCAAAATATCATTGTGATTGGACAGATATTGTGCTGCTTACCTTCTTCTGTGAATAAGAAGGTAAAGGGTCATAAATATATACTTACTTTTCACTGTAAGAAAACTGAGACATTCAGGAACAGGATCTAACACACTCAGCCATAAAGAAGTCATTGTGCAAATTGCCATTTAAATAGTCAAAATACCTCAAAAGTACTACAATATAAAAAATATTTTAAACAAAAGTAGTCTGCCTGGACTGATGAAGAATATCTAAAGGTTGCAAGTAAAGGTTACATGCTCACAGTGACTGCTAATTATCAGGCCCATACTGTACTTTGCTCCAATCCGATGGAAGACTAAAGAAAAATGCCCAAAAGCTACTAATTTGACAGCCTATCATTCTAATCATTCTAAGAGATGAATAAAAATGTCGAGTTTAGTTCTGCCAGATATTCTACAGAACATATTGATATTCCGAAAATTGGGTTTGAACCTAAATTAAAGCAAATTTTTTGGTTATTTACCTACAATTAAACATTTTTTAAAGATGATTGTCATCCTTTTGAAAGCAATTTTGAGTTTCAACCACAATGATGAATTTTTGAGTGCGATTTTTGCATTTTTTATTGCAATTTCCAAAGTTCCATCTTCAAAAATTCCAAAGGATCTGCAGATTTTCTAAACCAGCTGTTCCAAATTAAAACCAGGTTTGTTTTACATGTAAAGTGCAGGAAAAATGTATAGATTAAAACACAATCCACTCTTAGGAATCCATGACCTCATATATAAGTATGTTTGGATATTTATGATTGCAGTACTTTTCCTTTCATGATATATCAGTATATTAATTACATGATTATATGTGGACATGGATGCAGAAAAGTGGTATTTGTTTTATTATACGATTGTCCTGCACTTTACGTAGTACTATACCACACTCATCCCTATAAACTTAATAAAGGAGATTTTATTACACTAAACCTATCTTCCTATCATTAATTGGATTGTGCATTAAATGGAACTTGTCTTACCTTTTCTGTCTGTTGCAGCTTGTCACAAACTAAGTTGGATATAGCTCTCTCGTAGGAAATAACTTCCTTTGGATACATTTTTAATTCATTCATTTATATACAGTATAAAAGTATACCGTATATACTCAGGTATAAACTGACCCGAGTATAAACCGAGGTACCCAATGGTACCTGGAAAAACTAATAAAAGTGATTGACTCGAGTATAAACCGAGGGTAGAAAATGTAACCAATACTGCCTTCTGCTTCTGTTTGGTTTTGAGGCTTTAGTTGCCCTTTAAATGGACAGCAGAATTCCCATACAGTAATCCCATACAGTAAAAGACAAATCCAGTATTTTAGTTGCCCTTTAACTAGACAGCATATTTCCCATGCAGTAATAGACATTGGACTGAATATGGTTATTACTGTATGAGAATTCTGCTGTTCATTTTCATTTAAAAGACAACTACATTCTTCTTCCTTGGCATTCAAGATGTTTGGAAACTACAACTCCCAGCATGCTTTATTAGCTGGGAGCTGTAGTTTCCAATCATCTGCACCTTCCCACCCAGTTCAGTGTTTACCTGTGGGCTCTCCTCTTTGTCCATCCAGTAACTTGGGGCTTCCTGTTGGGACTTGTGCCTGTTGTGCAGCCTGTGTGCCAGCATTGAAGATCATTCGTTACGGTAAGCATTCTGGCAGCCGCACGTTCATTCCCCGTACATACCCCGTACTGGTAAAGTAAGTAGTGACTCGAGTATAAACCGAGTTCAAGTTTTAAGGCTGATTTTACAGCCTGAAAAACTCAGTTTATACTCGAGTATATACGGTATTTATAGTAATATATGAGTTACAATTATCCATTAATAATAAATGAATATCTCTTAGGACCCTTAATTTTAAAATGTTTGAAAAGTAATTTCATTTCAAGCAGCACATCTTCTACAGTTATTTTAGAAATGTTTCTTTGCTGGCTTAGTTTAGATTCTTGATGACATTTTTATGCCTTGTAAAAATAAATGCCTGATGAAAATGCAATTTCACACCACTCACTGATGGAGTTGTTAAGCTATCTTTAGTGGTTTGAGCATCAATGAATTTGATTGCCTTGAGATTTTCCAACACCTGTCAATATCCTTCTGCACTATTTTTAGAAGCATCTGAGACTAAAATGTCCTTTGGCATAACCCTGAACTTTTACCCTTTTGGTTTAAATCAATGTCCTATTTACTATATGTTAGAGATATGCTTAAGTTCCCTCTAAAATTCTGTAGATTTTGTGTTTGAAAAATACAACAATAACCTGAGAGTAATGCAGTGCAAATAAAACAATCATATAATGTGCTGGTTACCAGATAGGTAAGGTAGGATGTAAGGCTAGATTCAAACCTGCTAATAGAGGTTTATTGACGTAGAGAGAGGGGAATAGAATTCCAGAGGATGGGAGCCTCAAGAGAAAAAGGTTTAAGGCGAGAGGAAGCAGTATGGGTGGGGGGTTTATACAGGAGTTTGTTCTGCGATGAGCGGAGGGTATGGGCAGGAACATACGGGGAGACTAGAAAGGGAAATATAAGAAGGAGCAGCAGAGCGAAGGGATTTAAATGTTAGTAGAAGGATTTTGAATGCGATGCACTGTTTAATGGGGAGCCAGGTTGTTGTCCGGTACAGAGTAGATTTGGGATCCGGTTTATTAGAGATCGAAACAATACGCATGGCACAGTTAAGTATAGACTGAAGGGGAGTGAGGTGGGAAGCAGGAAGACCAGAAAGTAGTTGATTGCAATAGTCAAGGCACGATAAGATGAAAGCATGCATTAGCATAGCGATAGTAGGAAGAAAAAGGAACCTGGCAATTTTGGCTATATTGCAAAGGAAAAAGCATCAGGTGTTTGCAACATAGTTAATTTGGTTAGAAAAGGAGAGAGAGGAGTCAATAATTAAATGTAAATGAGGCTTGTGAGGGTTCTCATTCATCCAGGTCATGGTACATCTGTTGTGTTCAGTTTGATCAACTGGACTTAAAGTTTAGTTCTTGAAGATGTTTAGATAGTCATCTGACTGGCTTTCTCAATTCAGAATAACTTTTACAAGAATCTGTTGGCAATATAAGTACCCTTGAAAGTCCCAATTAGCATATGACAACCAGGTTTTAGGGACCTTCTGAATGCAAGGTGTGGATGCCTTAGGGCTAAGGGGTGTTATTGAAACTGCATAGAGTATGGTGTCAAAACAGCATTATACTACCAAAGATTCACAAGGAAGGTGCCCCACTAAGACCTATAGTCAACAGCATCAACTCTGTAACATACAAAGTAGTGAAATACCTAGCCAACATCTTAGGACCATTGGTTGGAAATAATTCTAAGCATCACATCCGGAATTCCCAGGATTTCATGAACAAGATTAAAGATGTAGTACTTGGTGCAGATGAAATGGTGGTGTCCTATGATGTAACATCTCTTTTCACCTGTGTACCCACCAAAGAGGCTGTTGATATGGTGAGAAAATGGCTAGACCAAGACAGCACCCTTATCAACAGAACAGATTTTAACCCAGAACAGGTGTGTTCCCTACTGGACTTATGCCTGAATACCATCTATTTTAAATACAGGGATAAGTTCTATAAGCAAAAACATGAATGGGCTATGGGATCTCCAGTTTCATCCATTGTGGCAAACCTTTACATGGAAGAAGTGGAAACACGGGTGCTTAATACCTTTAAGGACATAGCATCCAGCCACTGGTTCAAATACCTGGATAACACCTGGGTTAATATCTACTAGAAGGAAGTACAAGCCTTCACAGAACACATCAATGCCGTAGACCAGAACATCAAATTCATAAGGAAAAAGATACAAAACAACACACTGGCCTTCTTGGATTGCTTAGTAGAAGTCAGGGTGAATGGTAAACTGGAAGCAGAGATTTACAGAAAACCAACCCATACAGACCAGTATTTGATGTTTGACTCCCACTACCCTTTAGATCACAAGTTGGGTGTCATCAGAACCCTTCAACACAGAGCAGAAAACATCCCACTAGCAGAGAGACGAAGGCAAAAGAAATGATACCGTACATCTCAGAGGAGCCCTTAAAACTTGTGGATATCTGGACTGGGCCTTTGTCAAAAGTAGAAGGAAAGAAAATAACACGAATACCAACAGTGAAGGGGGAAAGCAGGACAGGAGAAAGAATATGGTCATCCCATGCAGCACGGGTCTCTGAGAAATTAAGGAGCATTTTCCCGGTCTGCTTTAAACTAAACAACACACTGAGGCATCAATTGGTACATCCAAAAGACCCAGTACCAAAACAAAACAAAAGCGACGCAGTGCAGTGAAGAGTGCTCTGATTTGTATGTGGGGGAGGCCAAACAGCAACTGCATTAACGTATGGCCCAGCACAGAAAAGCCAATTCCTTGGGTCAGGACTCAGCCGTGTACCTGAATCTTAAGGGAAAAGGACATGCCTTTGAAGTTGGTAATGTTAACATATTGGCAAAGGAACATGACTGGAATCAAAAGAGGTGTCAAGGAGGCCATTTATGTGAAAACAAAGAAACCAAGCCTGAATAGAGGTGAGGGGGGGTCGACACCAACTGTCTGCCATGTACAATGCTGTTTTGCCACCTTACCCTGGGCAGGTTCAATAACACGCCTTAGCCTCAATGCATCCACACCATGCATTCAGAAGGTCCCGAACACCTGGTTGTCATATGCAAATTGGGACATTCAAGGGTACTTATATTGCCAAAAGATTCTTGTACAAGTTATTCTGAAAGCTAGTCAGATGACTAGAAAAATGTCTTCAAGCACTAAACTTTAACAACAGATATGTTAATAAGAAGCTGTGCCTCTTATATAAATATATAATCTCCTCCAAAATGACGGGGCTTAAGAAAATAACCATCAACTTTCTTAGCTTGATGTAGGAGTTTCAGAACTTTAATAGGCTGTCGTCAGAATAAAACATACTGTCCCATCACCCTCTTAAATCTCCCTTAAGGAGGTGATGGGGCAGTATGTTTTATTCTGACGACGCCCTATCAAAGAGCTGAAATGCGTAGATCAAGCTAATAAAGGTGATGGTTATTTTCTTAAGACCTGTAGAATGCTTTCATTTTGGAGGAGATTTTATGGATTGTGGAGAGGTTTATCCAGTGTGTGGAGTGCAATCAGGTCCTATATATACACACACACACATCATATATATATATATATATATATATATATATATATATACACAATAAAAGGATTGTGGAAGCACTCCTTAGGCTAAATTACAACTACATTTTGCAGAAGTTATTTAAAAAAAAAAAAAAAGAAAATTTCCTGGGTTAGGGAGGAAGAAATGATCAATCCTACCTCCCAAAATAACCTCTGTAAAGAGCACCAGCATGAAGAAATCTGCAGACATACTACCCTGCCATTTGAGGTGACAGAGTGGGGGAAGGGGACACAATGAAGAGAAGTCACGTATATGACGTCACCTAGGGGGTGGACGGAGGTGGAGTTTGTGGCCCAGGGGATGGTCTGGGTTAGGACATTCCTGGGGTGTGGTGGGAAAAGAGGGTATGGCTGGAGAGGAGGCAGGTGTGTATTTATATATGTATAGGTATTGAAGGACTGGAACTTTACTTATCCCAGTAAAAGTTTGAATAAAGGATATTTTATCTTATGCTACAGTTTTGGGTGTGTCCAGTTTATTCCACCTCTTTTCCTCTTGTATACAGCTTTTTTACACTTATTTTTATAAATAATATGCACTTTCATAATTATTAGTATATTTATGTGGGTTGAGCAATGGATATAATATAATTACATTGTGTTTTTGCACTATTGTGGCACTTTACTCCTGGACAGAAATGGTGAAATTAGTGAGTGAGTTTAGACTCCCCATGAGATTGTGCAAATCTCCAGCATTCCTTTTTCCAAAAAACAGTGCATCCCTTTAAAGAGTGCGAATAAAGTCAGTGTGCGTGTGACCTGATTTAACTGTGTGTCCGCTTTGCGATGACGCTGCTGAGAGCATTTGTCCCAGTGATGTCATCGCACCGCTCTGTCTTGGGCACAGTATGATGGCATCACAGGAAGACACGCTCATGGCACATGCACACATAACACCTATAACGTCCTATAACGCACGGGCTGTTCAAATGGACGCACTATTTTCTGGCAAAAGGAATGCTGGAGATTTAGACAATCTCATGGTGAGAGTCCTAGTTGCTGGCTTCATCCGAGTTAAGTTGAATATGGGAGGGTAATAGAACAACAAAAAACCACATCTTAATATTTAAAGCAACAGCTATATAGTAATATAAAGTTGTTTTTACAGTGTACATACCCTTTAATTTTAGCTAGCTTAGTTGCTTTTTTACAATCCTTGTTACACTTCTTATAATTCCTAAAGGCACTTTCCATTACCTCTGGAAGGTTGTGTGGGGTAGCCTCTTATATTTGTATGGGTGAAAAGATTATATACTGGTCAATAACTTTAACTTCAATCTCTAAAATCAGCAACATTTCCTGTTTTACTTCTGTGGCCTACTTCTCATAGAAAAATAATTTGTTTTTTGATTGCTCAGTCTTGTTTTTAGGGAGGTCATGAGCATCTCACCATCTAGTCACTTGGCAGCTCTAGAAAGAGAGGTGAGTTCATTTCTTAATTTCAGCTGTATGCAGCATATTCCAAACCATAATTTAAACATTTTCTACTTCTTTTTCTAAGCATGTGGCAGTGTACAATTGGCTTCTAAATGTATAGGTAGAATGTCCTTTAATCTACCAAAATTCTATTTACGGGACAGGTATACAGTATGTTGCTTATTTTTGAAGATCCATTTGAATCTATTAATGTCTTCACATTATTTAGAAGGCTTGGTTCTATTAAGGCAGTAAAACATTCTGATTAATGAAAATCATTGATGCTTTGATAATGTATGATAGCATAGATTACTTTATTGACATTTAATGAGTCCTATTAATTTTAATAACACATGATACATCCTTGTGATTTTTAATTGTGGGTGTTGAAATATGACATTATGTTAATTAGCTGAAGGTCTTCAAAGGTCAAAAAATTATTCTTTTAATTTCTGTGTCGCACTGATATTCCCTGTATTACAAATGGTTTTACAACATTCAAGTGTTTTGAAGGTGCATTTTTAAAATTCTTCTAATTAACCTTGAGACAAACCCAAATTTCAACATTTTATTTAAACAAAACGGATTTAATTGTAAAACTGTTCCTGTATTATTAAGCAATAGTTGTTTGCAATATGCTGGTATCAAACAAAATGACAGAAAGTAATTACTAAATTAAAAAATTTGGAATATTGTCTGTAGCTTGGTTTTAAATTATATAATAAAAAATTGACCTAGTTTCATAAAATAAAAGCATTTCAGAAGCCAAAGAGGTTTATGGCCATTTAAAAGTAAAAGGATTCAGGCTTAATACTTTTACACAGTTAAAGGACAACTATACTGTAAAAATTTACTTTTTAAAAATGAAAAGTACCGGGGGCAAGGAGATAGGATTGATTAATCCTACCTCCCAATATTGTTTTGTTAAAGAGCTATAGCACGTACACTTTCCATCTGCCAGGTTATGGTCCTGGGCCATTCTATATTAAAGATAGTGCTGAATCATACAGGAAGACTGGCAGAAGCAGTTTTCTTCATCCTGCTGCTCCTCATAGAAATGATATTGGGAGATTAAAAGCACCAATCCTACCTCCCTGCCTCACGTTCTTTTTATTTTAACTGTTTAAAAAAAAAAAAAAAACTTCATATGCACCATAGTTTCCCTTTAATGGATGACCCAATTTTTTTATCAGTATGAAAAAGCTAAATATGGCATACTTTCCCTTTAATCTCTGCACTTAGGTATATTTAATGACACATTTCCCCATTAATATCTAATATATGACACAGGTTCCTTATGCTTTCTGCAATAAATACAGGGGCACCACATCCTTGGGGTGAGATGAAAATCTTGCTCAGGGTTCTTGCCTCTGGTGCCCACTGGGCAGATTTTATTTTAGAATTTTGCTTGCTTGTAGGACAGTTCATTGTAACAGCAGAGAAAGGAGAGAGTGCACACAAGGGTAAATCACACAGGGGTTTTCCAGACAGCAATTAAGCAAACAATTATTTAAAAATCAATCTTCAGAATGAGGAACAATCGGAGCAGTCACATTGTGCACCACATGACCATTCAGAGCCAATAAGAACAGTTAGAAATTCAACAAGGAAATAATCTGCGAGATTTATCCATCGGTTTCTTGATTGTATGAATGTCAACCAGAGAGGCTGGAATTCTTACCATGTGACTGCACCAGGCAAATCCTTATATGGACCAAAGTGAACCAAACAGTGCACACTGGTGGCTCTGTTAAGTCATTTAGATTATTTTTTAATTGCTTTATGGAGCATGAGATTTTACTATGGACTTGAAGTAAAGCAAAAAAAAAAAAAAATAATAATAATAATAATAATAATAACAATGATGACACCCCTCTCTTATGCTGAGGAGTAAAATAAAAGGTTCTCTCATCCCTGGATGTACAGCTGGTAAATTGTTACCTGCATATTAGGTGCCCTTGCTGCTTTGGACCTTCCCCCTCCTTACAGCTCCTTGCAGAGCTTGTCCTTCTATTGGTTGAATTAATATAGTATAATCATAATCAAGCCTAACATGATCATGGGGCTCATACAAGCACAAAAAATGAATGTCCAGTATCGTATGATAACAGAATATTCCAATATCATTCAACCAGATTGGTGTGTGGACGGCTTTGACATACAAGCCATAAAATCTAATATTGTTAGTTTTTTCCTAAACATCAAATAGGATTCCATAGTATTAAATGAATCAGTACCAATGAGTTTAATGGGTTTATTGTTTATTCACAACATGAGGGTTATGAACTGCTGATTATCAAAGCAAATATATCCATTAAAAAGCCACATTTTAAAAACTAAAGATAATTTTAAAGAAATGTAAAGATTGGAATGATGACCTGCTTCTCCAGGTCATTCGCACTGCATTTAATTTATGACTAATGAGACAAAAACAAGTGCAAAAAAATATATATATAAAAAAAGAGAACTGTGCAAAAGAAAAATAGCTGCTATTCCCATATAATAACTTTTTGCTAATTGCTAAAGCCTGGTTTACATTTGCCAAATTTTACTATTTCACTCTTGATCCTCTCAGACTTTCAGCACCAGCAAATTAATTGGATTTTTAATGGATCTTTGAAGGTTCATCGCCTTACTTACATGTCCTGTGGTGTCACATGGTTTAATCTATGTAAATCCTTATTTAAATTTAACTAAAAAAGGTACAGTTCTACCATTTAAACACTAATTCTCACATATAAAGATATTTAGAAAGAAGATGAATTTCTTTCCAGTATGTCTAGTGAATAGAATATATTCCAATGAATTTAAGCTTATTGTCTGTCAAAGAAAATAAACTTAATTTGGTCAGTGCCAGTCAGTCTAAAGACAGAGCTAAACCCCCCATCCCACTATAACACACTCAGAGATATTTACCTAGAGACATATTTGTTCTAAGTAGATATCCTTGCAGATATTCAATATCCCTTTTGCAGCTCTGGGTAAATTCCGAACAGGCAATCAGGATGATTGACTGTTTAATGCAAACTTTTAGCTGGTGTTAAGTAGTGATGTCTGAACTTCCAAAAATCCGTTCCGCTCAAGGGTTCCGGAAAAATTAAAAAATTCGAAAATCTGCTAATTTTTTCATCAAGTCAATGGGGAAAGAAGTTCGGAAATTTCCACCAAAAATAAAGGATTAACTAGCAGTTGTAACTTACTGTAAATGGCTCTTGGACCTTGGAATTGGTCTGAGGACCACGTCCCCATGGAAAGAACCGCAAAAAAAAGCGGGCCATATTCGGTGATCCCCGAAAAGTCGATTTGAGAATCCTCGAATGTTAATGTCACCAATGCCGGTGGTGTCACTGGTGGCCGCAGTGAAATTGCCCGGTGTTGGTGCCATCAGGACCCTCGAAATCCGGTTCAGATCCGCGAACCAGCCATCCCTAGTTTTAAGTAGTTTCACCAAAATATCCTCAAAAACTATATTGAATCATATTATATTTAAAGTATGAGCTAAGCTAAAACAAGCACAAGTAGCTGCAATAAATGTGTTTATGTGTGGATGTATACGATCCTACCTTTATATATATTTTGAATGTTGCATATGGGAAAGACCAAGATTTTTGGGAACGTGTACTCCACCCAAGAATTGTTCTACGCTCAAGTACTGAAAGCAGAAATGTTGGTCCCAAGAGAGCAAATGAAAGAGCATCTCGTATAAAGTACTTATAGAAAGAAAAAGTTTGAGAAATAATAAGGTAAAAAAAGATAAAAGTTAGGACCCAAGCAGAATTAAGCAAACCTTGAAGTGGTTGCTGGGCTTAAAATAATTTGGCCATATTATTGAACTAATTAACTGGATTTGATCAATCAGGGTTAAATATTAACCATAAAAACGGACATGCTCAATCAAACATGTTGGGAATTTTTAGCAAACTGTGCTGTTTTCAATCACCAAACCACTTTAATTTAGGTTGAAGACTTCAGCTCAGTATATTGATCAGTAAATTGGTTGGACAAAAATTGCCCTATGTGTAGAAGCCATTATACTTACCAAAAGTTACCAAAAATGTACTGTCAAGAACCATAATTAATCACTCAAGCTGACATATATCTGTAACCAACTTTTTTATGAGGAAGAACAAAATTTGTTATAGAGAAATATTGCTTTTGCAATCCCATATTTAGCAGTCTAGAGCATTAACGTGAGTGTTAGTATGGATATTAAAGTTCTTTAACTTTGCTCTGTTTTAAATGCAAAATGCAATTTTTGCATATTCAAAAAAAGTTGGTTTTGTGGAGATTAGAAGAAATTAATTATCAAGATATAAAGGGCAATATACAAATGCCTAGATTGTAGAATGTTCGGCATACAGCTTAAAAAAAATTAATACTGTACTACATTAATTTTGAAATGTTTAAATACACAAAGTAAGACTAATCTACTCATTATAGTTAGAAAGAATGCACATTAATTACTCACCAGAGATATTAACAATTTGTATTTTAATAATTTAACCTGTCTCCATTAAACATTAATTTTGTAAAATAAAACTCTGTAATATATCTGTGGTATGTAAGAATTTATGTCAGTAGCACTATACACATTGACTTTTTATACTTATTTAATGTCCTCAAGGAGCAACTGGTTCCTGTTCTACTTTTCATATTCTGCCTCATTAATAGAACAAGCTGAACTTCTGAAACATAAGTCACCAAGAAAGCTTCCACCAAATGTCTTAATAATTGTTATCGTATTCTTTACATTTTTAGCTCCAGTGATTAGGTCACTCTTGTCATAATCATCTGTCACAGCATTGATTCAAATGTTACTGAGCATAATTATATTTCTGTAACTTTATAAATATAAAAATATTGTATACAAATAAATGTCCCAGTTACTAAATAAATGAACAAGCTATGAAAAATAGCTCAGAAATTTGACTGTACCAGCTAAATGTTTCAAATGTAAAAAATTTTTTTTAGCTTTACTATTTCAAAATTATAGCTGGGTAAGTAAAAGCTTTAGAGATATTTAATTAACAAATGATTCCGCACCTTCAGCAGAACTTGCCTGTTGGGATATTTTCGGAATGTGTATACAAATACTTTATCTGCAGAGCAAAGACAATTACACCATTAAAGGGCACCTTTGATGCTCAAACTACAGTTTGTATAAATCCAAATTAGCCCACTAATACCTTTGTAACACAATACTTACATGAGTAAATAGAAGGCTCTACTATCATGCTGAATATGCACCAAAGTCCACTTCCAAATGGATTAAAAAACAGACAGGCAAATCACATGTACGGAACTGACACGTTTCGTGTCACTAGTGACACTTCATCAGAGGTACATCCCCTCTAAACTCACATCCCTTTATACCCAAAACGCTGTATAAGCAGCCAATAGCGCACACCCATGGGCTGTCCTATACTAATCAGGTTATATATCTTGTATAAACTCCTGCAAGTAAAGGAAGATCAGGGAGAAGAGAGAGGAAAAGTTATTTTCAATATGTGAGATAAAAATTACATTTAATAAAATCAATCCAACACTTTAAACTTGCATATACTTATCAAACCAATATATACATATATATAATAAATTGAAATATGAAAAGCTATTTCAAAAGCAGGTAGGTCAATTAATATCATGCACCAATATAATAATTAGAGATGGACTAGAACTCGAATTCGAACCCGAGTTTGAGCCGAACTTATTGAGTTCGAATGGACTCAGACTTCACGAACTACCTAGACCCGGATTTCTCGGACTTTCAACTTTCTAAAATTATCGAATTCGAAAATCAAACGTTCTTTGAATTGTTTATGGGATAATTATTGAATGTTTGAATCGTTTATGTTCGATAATCATTGAAAATTGAACGCGGGAGCACAAAAGTACCGCATATGACAATAAAATAGATTTTTTTAAAACTTCTGGATATTCAAGTGTGTTCCCCCGACCATTTCCCAGGTCTCAGAGCCATTTACATTAAGTTACCACTGATATTTTAATTGTATTTCAATCAAACTTTTCAAACTATTTGACTCCCATTGACTTTAATGGGTTTCATATAGTTCGAAAGTTCGAAAAAGGAACGAACTTTAGGAAGTTCGTCCATCTCTAATAATGATACATAAAAACAGACTGCTAGAAATATACATGGATACAAGGTAGCAAAAGCAAAGCAATAGCATTTAATGTTCAATCAATGTTACCCATTATATAAATTCACTACTAGCAATACAAATGATCATAGAAATATTAAAGCATCAATAAATACAAATCTAAGGAAATATAGACTTAGGGGATTGCTATACTTGCCTTGCTCCATGATCTACTGGTACAGGGATATTCCAGATGATTTTCTGCTAACAAGATGTCTCCTCTGCTACAGGTACAAGCTCTTTTATGTGCCTGCACCTGCACAGATAACATGACTTATAGCTGTTCCTTATGCCATTCTTTGAATGTGTGCAATCAAATAAAGAGGTCTGTACATGCAGTGGAGGAGACAGCTGGGTAGAATAAATATGTATTCTGGAATAGGGGTTGAAGAGGTAATTTGGCTTTAAAAGAGAACAATAGAGCATAAAAAGTAAAAAAAAAAGTTAAAATGTAAACTACTTGGAGCAGGGAGGTAGTATTGTTAATTTCTGTGAGTAGCACCAGCACAATGAAAACTGCTTCTGCCAAAATTTTGTGCTACAGTACTATCTTTAATACAGAAAAACACAGGACACTAAGCTAGGACATGAAAACTGGGTATGCTGGCACTTCTCAACGAAATGATATTGGGAGGTAGGAATAATCAATCCTACCTCCCTGCCCCAGGTACATTTACATTTTTTTAATTTAATTTCTACTGTGTGGTTTTCCTTTAAACACATGTTAGTTTGAAAGTCAAGCTTGCCCTGAATGATTTCTTAATTCGGTGTTTTATGTGCATATCGCTGAATTGCTATTTTCCCTATTCTATTTACATTTACTCCTCGCTGAACCTTTCATGTTCTTAGTAAGAAACAATGGATTGTGGCTTTGGAATCGCTACTTTTTTATGTAATACAAATCAATATATCAGACAGTGTAGTTAAGGAGCAGGAAAAAAACCCTTTCTCCTAGAGCATAGTAATAACATAAATTAGCACAGGCCCAGAATTCCCCACTGCTAAGATCAGCCAAAAAAAGAAAATAACCTAATAGTGTAATAACAATAATAATAATTAGAATTTGTATTTTATCTCTACATGAACAAGTCCTGTTTTTATTCCACTTGGATACCCCCATATTACATTCAAATATAATTCCACATATACTGTTACTTGATAAATAACTATCCCTCTCTGTCATACAATTTAAGAAAATGCTATGTTTATCTGGGTAACTGCTATAGGAATCTTTAATTAATGTGATCATTTGTTTTTCAGCACCACTAACAGATAAACCACCAAAGCTTTTGCAACCATCAGAAAGCAAATTGACAATCCAGGAGGCACAGATTGGTAAGTGTTCCATTATGCTGTAATATGTAGCAGTTAAAAAAAAAGTCTTTTACACACAACAGCAAGCAGGTCTTGAAGAAATGTAATCCCTAAATCACAGTGCTCAATACATTGTATCACAGTAGAATTAGTCCATAATAAAACTGAAAATAGCAAATTGCATTCTGCTCCTATAGGCTGGTAGAAGGGGGGGGCATCTTACTGTATTCTACAGATAATAAGTAAGTAGGTAAGCATGCAAATAAATTAAATTAGAAATTCAATCAATACAACAGCTGTAGACTATACATCTTTTTACTATCTAAAATCATGGAAATTTCCCTTAGAAAAATTAAAGTAGTTCAAAAGAAAAATTGTTTTAATCAATGTCTTATATATAAAAGTTGGTAAAAAGATGAATTGGTATAGTTGGAGAACAATAGGATAAAACTGACTGAGCACACACAAATGCTTTGTTTCAATTAACTGGGCTTTCAGAAACATCTTTGACAAATGGACAAGTCTTTTTTCTTATGCTTTTTTGCACAGAATAAGTTTGTTTTAATAGTGTAATTAGTATTGGTCTGTGCCTCTTCTCTTCTTTCTTCCTTTTTCACCTTTTGGAACAAAATTGAATGAATATATATATTACATTCAGGTAAACAAAATGTGCCTAAATTATCTTCTTTGTACATAACCTCTTAAAAGTTGGCCACGGGTGTTATTCAAGAAGTCTAAAGCAGAACTATACTTCCCCACTCCTTATCTTTTACTTCCCATTAAAAATACCTAGAGTGGGGACTTTAACCCTGGCTTTACCCTAGATCAGCTGGAATACTTCCCTAAACATTTGATTGCCAGTCCAATGCCCAGACATGGCCTATTTGAAAGTGCACTTTCAAGAACATCGTCCCATTGGCCACATCCCAGACTGTAGGAGGGTGCAAAATTGAAGTTGTTTGCTGATTTTAAATTGACCCAAGGTTAAGGAACTAGCAGTTTAGGTATTCACATTGGGTACTTATTATGTATAATGAAGGTGAATTGGGGGCAACTTATTTTCCCTTTAAATAATTAGTTCACTGTCAAAGTCTGTCTTTTATGAATTAAGATCTGTGTTTTTGTCTATTGCAGTGCACTAGAAACACCACTGATTTGCCTTGTGTGTAAATCTGTTGGTTTTACTTTAAAGGATTGGTTCACTGTTGAAGTGAATATTGCCTTAAAAGCATTAGGTGAAGAACAGGAGGTAAACTAGATATGTCTTGCTTCCGGTTCTTCACTTAATGGACCAGGAGAGAACTTAACCACAGTGTGATCCACCGCTGGCTCCTGCCAGGTCCTGACTGCTTCCGCCTGTAAGTAAACTATAGCGCAAATGCACAAACGTGCACTACTTTTAGTGCATTTACTTCAAGCTGAAAGCAGTCATTACTAGAGATGGCTGAAAAAGTCAAAAGTTCGAATTCGGACCCATTAAAGTCAATGGGTGATAGTTCGAAAAGTTTGGTTGATTTACAAATAAACTAACAATGGTAACTTACTGTATTAAAATTCTTGAAAGTTCGAAAGTTCGAGTTCTAGTTCTAGTCCATCTCTAGTCATTACCCGTCAGAGGATCCGGAGGTGGATCATGCTGTGGGTATGTTCTCTCGTCTCTACTGGTGCATTAAGTGAAGAATGGGAGGTAACACATAGCTACAGTAGTGAACCTCCCATTCCTTATGTAATGCTAAAAAGGCATTGTTCACTTCAACAGTGAACTAATCCTTTAAAGTAAAACCAACGGATTTACACACAGGGCAAATAAATGGTGTTCCTAGTGCACTGCAATAGACAAAAGCACAGATTGTAACGGCTATATCTGTATTTTGTATACATACAAAAACGGCATAGCATGCTTTGCTGTCAATGTTTAGAATGTTTCATACCCATTTACTGTCTGTTGCAGACAATTATTAATTATTATTAAGTAGTAAGGCAATGCCATCAGCATGAAATATCTGTAGAATGGATCACAATTTTAGATTTGCCAATGGCCACCAGCTTACTTGCATTTTAGTGCACGGCTAAGAGCCCTGAAAAAGCCACCCATCTCTGGAATAGAGATGTCCGAACTTCGCAAAATCCGGTCCGCTCGAGGATCTGCGAATTTTCGAAAAAATCCGAAAATTCGAAAATCCGCGAGCGGACCCATTAAAATGAAAAATACCATGGAAACTACGATATTTTCCGTATTTTTGAAAATTTTCGAAATTACGTATTTCTGCGTATTTTCGAAAATTTACGAAAATACGAGAAAACTATTTTCGAAAATTTTCGAAAAATACGTGTTTATGAAAATAAGAGAAATCCTTGCATTTTCAAAAATTTTCGAAATTACGTGTTTTCTCGTATTTTCGAAAATTTTCGAAAATACACGAAAACCCATAATTTCGAAAATTTTCAAAAATATAAAAAAATCCGCGAATCGGAAGTTCGGAAGGCGGAAAATCCGGAAAAATCCGCCATTCGCGAACGGGATAAATCCGCGGCGGATCCGGGTTCGGATCCGCGAACCGGCCATCCCTACTCTGGAAAAGGGGCATAAAGCATTTCTGTATTGTGATTCACATAAATATGTGTACATTTAAGACTGAATATTTGCATATCTTGTTGAACAATCACATTTCTCTAATGTGACTACTTGGCTTTATATTGTGTAATGTCTGTTGGAATACAGTACAGTATGTGTGCTTGGTTTAACAGCAGACTCACATACGTATGTGCTCCTTGTGTATCTGGCAGTGTGGGCTCCCTAAGCCAGAGTGGTATTATACTAGAATGGTATAATACTAATGTGATCCTACTGCTAAATGAAGCTTAACTTTGTTTAAAAAGTGAATTCATAATGTGTTGAGTTTCTAGGTTTGCTTTTGTAAGGTATCAATATCTCTTTAAGCTGAACAGTGAGTATGTCAAAATGACAATGCTCTCAGGAACAACCTACAGGTAATAATTCCAATAATACATTCAGACTTGTTTAATAAGAGGTTCTCAAATGTGCCTGTGATATTATTTTTTAGCAACCAATCAGGTTGCTTCAGATTAAAGGGACACTATACTGAAAAAAATAATTTCCCTCATCTTAATCTTTAAATAAATATGTGCATGCATACCTTTAATGCTTCCAATAATGCACATTTTGCTCAGGAGCAGTATCCCCCTTCCCTCTTTTAACCACTCCCACTTATATCAGACTTTTCCCCCACAAAACAAATGTCAAAACTGCACACAGCACACAGCATTCCAACTGTCAAAACTGTCACCATTCCAGGTATAGCAAAACTGAAGAATAGTTTATGAGAGCAAGGCACAGCTGAAATGTAAGATGTTTTACATTGGATATCTAAAGAATTAGGGGGCAGATCAACAAATAAATTGAACAGTGGTGGTTGGGAAGCATTATAGTTTCCAGTAATGGTCAATTAAAAATAACTTTCCCCCCCCCAGTTTATATGCCTTTTAACAGCGTAGGCAAAAATTGCACCTCTTATTAAATAAGCCCCATTAAAAGGCAATTTATATTACCAGTATTGTAAGACTGGTTGTATAAAGCTATAAACTTAATGATGCCTCATTCATTTAAAATACATAACTACCTTGGAGCATTAGCTCCTAGAAAAACAATTAAGGGCGAAGGTGCAGGAAAAGTACAAGGATATTTCCCATGTACAATTACTTTTTTAAGAAACCACAAATTATATTTAAGTATTTTTCTAACCAGAAGATGTAATATTTGTAATAGTAACATACTAAAAGTCATTCTTTTGAAAGGTCACTTTTTAACTGTACCGTGTCACGTATATTATATGGCATGGAGTTCCACATGATTGGACCCCATTACATCACTTTTGAGGAACCGAGATGAAAATCTCGACCCTACTTAGGCTGATCACATTTCTCATCATTCATTTCTTTTAATTGGAACATATTGCCATACATTTATTTAGAGGTTTAGGGTATTTTAAAAAATGCTACGAATCACTATACAGTATACATGGATACAAATTCAAGGAAGTGTGGGAATGGGACAAACATGATGATAGCAAGACGGATAGAAACAATTAAGGCTTAAAGGTGGCCATACATCTATAAGATTTTACTTACCCGACCGAGCGCTCACGCGATGTTCCTGCGATCCTGCCGGAACCGCTTCTCCCGATCTTACATTCGACCGACATGCGATCGCAAAATGAATGGGATTTTGCGATCGCATGTTGGTTGAATGTAAGATCGGGAGAAGCGGTTCCGGCAGCATCGATGAACATCGTGTGAGCGCTCGGTCGGGTAAGTAAAATCTTATAGATGTATGGCCAATAGATAGATACTGTAGATAGAACGATAGATAGATACTGTAGATAGATAGATAGATAGATACTGTAGATGGAAAGATAGATAGATAGATAGATAGATAGATAGATAGATAGATAGATAGATAGATAGATAGATGATAGATAGATAGATAGATAGATACTGTAGATAGAAAGATAGATACTGTAGATAGATAGATAGATAGATAGATAGATAGATAGATAGATAGATAGATAGAATGACGTGCTGAGAGCATTTGTCCCAGTGATGTCATCGCACCGCTCTGTCTTGGGCACAGTATGATGGCTCACAGGAAGACACGCTCATGGCACATGCACACATAACACCTATAACGTCCTATAACGCACGGGCTGTTCAAATGGACGCACTATTTTCTGGCAAAAGGAATGCTGAGAGTTTAGACAATCTCATGGTGAGAGTCTAGTGCTGGCTTCATCCGAGTAATTTGATATGGGAGGGAATAGAACAAAAAACCACATCTTAATATTTAAAGCAACAGCTATATAGTAATATAATTGTTTTTATCAGTGTACATACCCTTAATTTTAGCTAGCTTAGTTGCCTTTTTACAATCCTTGTTACACTTCTTATAATTCCTAAAGGCCACTTTCCTTACCTCTGGAGGTGTGTGGGGGTAGCCTCTATATGTGTATGGGTGAAAAGATTATATACTGGTCAATAACTTAACTTCAATCTCTAAAATCAGCAACATTTCCTTTTACTTCTGTGCCACTTCTCATAGAAAAAATAATTTGTTTTGATTGCTCAGTCTTGTTTTAGGGAGGTCATGAGCATCTCACATCTAGTCACTTGGCAGCTCTAGAAAGAGAGGTGGTTCATTCTTAATTTTCAGTGTATGCAGCATATTCCAAACACATAATTAAACATTTTCTACTGCTTTTTCTAAGCATGTGGCAGTGTACAATTGGCTTCTAAATGTATAGGTAGAATGTCCTTTAATCTACCAAATTCTATTTACGGACAGGTATACAGTATTGCTTTTTGAAGATCTCTTTGATCTATTAATGTCTTCACATTATTTAGAGGCGTTGGTTCTATTAAGGCAGTAAAACATTCTGATTAATGAAAAATCATTGATGCTTTGATAATGTATGATAGCATAGATTACTTTATGACATTTAAGAGTCCTATTAATTTAATAACACATGATTACTCCTTGTGATTTTTAATTGTGGGTGTTGAAATGACATTATGTTAATTAGCTGAAGGTCTTCAAAGGTCAAAAAATTATTTTGTTAATTTCTGTGTGCACTGAATTCCCTGTATTACAAATTGTGTTTACAACATTCAAGTGTTTGAAGGGCATTTTTAAATCTTCTAATTAACCTGAGACAAACCCAAATTCAACATTTATTTAAACAAACGGATTTAATTGTAAAACTGTTCCTGTATTATTAAGCAATAGTTGTTGCAAATGCTGGTATCAACAAAAAAATGACAGAAAGTAAGACTAAATTAAAAAATTTGGAATATTGTCTGTAGCTGGTTTAAATTAGAATAAAAAATTGACCTAGTTTCATAAAATAAAAGCATTTCAGAAGCCAAAGAGGTTTATGGCCATTTAAAAGTAAAAGGATTCAGGCTTAAACTTACACAGTTAAAGGACAACTATACTGTAAAATTTACTTTTTAAAATGAAAAGTACCGGGGGCAAGGAGATAGGATTGATTAATCCTACCTCCCAATATTGTTTTGTTAAAGAGCTATAGCAGTACACTTTCATCTGCAGGTTATGGTCCTGGCATTCTATATTAAAGATATGCTGAATCATACAGGAAGACTGGCAGAAAGCAGGTTTTCTTCATCCTGCTGCTCCTCATAGAAATGATATGGGAGATTAAAAGCACCAATCCTACCTCCCTGCCTCACGTTCTTTTTATTAACTGTTTAAAAAAAAAAAAAAACTTTCATATGCACCATAGTTTCCCTTTAATGGATGACCCAATTTTTTTATCAGTATGAAAAAGCTAAATAGGCTTACTTTCCCTTTAATCTCTGCACTTAGGTATATTATGACACATTTCCCATAATATCTAATATATGACACAGGTTCCTTATGCTTTCTGCAATAAATACAGGGGCACCACATCTTGGGAGATTAGATGAAAATCTTGCTCAGGGTTCTTGCCTCTGGTGCCCACTGGGGCAATTTTATTTAGAATTTTGCTTCTGCTTGTATGACAGTTCATGTAACAGCAGAGGGAAAGGAGAGAGTGGCACACAAGGGTAAATACACACAGGGTTTTCCAGACACAATTAAGCAAACATTATTTAAAAAATCAATCTTCAGAATGAGGAACAATCGGCAGCAGTCACATTGTGCAACACAGACCATTCAGAGCCAATAAGAACATAGTAAATTCAACAAGAAATAATCTGCGAGATTTATCCATCGGTTTCTTGATTGTATGAATGTCCAACAGAGAGGCTGGAATTCTACAATGTGACTGCACCAGGCAAATTCCTATATATGGACCAAAGTGAACCAAACAGTGCACACTGGTGGCTACTGTTAGTCATTTAGATTATTTTTAATTGCTTATGGAGCATGGATTTTACTAGGACTTGAAGTAAAGCAAAAAAAAAAAAAAATAATAATAATAATAATAATAATAACATGATGACACCTCCCCCTCTCTTATGCTGAGGAGTAAAATAAAAGGTTTCTCATCCCTGGATGTACAGCTGGTAAATTGTTACCTGCATATTAGGTTGCCCTGCTGTCTTGGACCTTCCCCCTCCTTACGCTCCTTGCCGAGCTGTCCTTCTATTGGTTGATATATATAATAATATAATCAAGCCTAACATGATCATGGGGCTCATACAAGCACAAAAAATGAATGTCCAGTATGTATGATAACAGAATATTCCAATCTCATTTCAACCAGATGGTTGTGTGGACGGCTTTGAATACAACCATAAATCTAATATTGTTAGTTTTTTCCTAAACATCAAATAGGATTCCATAGTATTAAATGAATCAGTACCAAGGTTTAATGGGTTTATTGTTTATTACACACATGAGGGTTATGAACTGCTGATTATCAAAGCAAATATATCCATTAAAAAGCCACATTTTAAAAACTAAAGTAATTTTAAGAAAATGTAAAGATTGGAATGATGACCTGCTCTCCAGGTCATTCGCACTGCATTTAATTTATGACTAATGAGCCAAAACACGTGCAAAAAAAATATATATATAAAAAAAGAGAACTGTGCAAAAGAAAAAAGCTGCTATTCCCATATAATAACTTTTTGCTAATTGCTAAAGCCTGGTTTACATTGCCAAATTTACTATTTCACTCTTGATCCTCTCAGACTTTCAGCACCAGCAAATTAATGGGATTTTTAATGGATCTTTGAAGGGTTCATCGCCCTTACTTCATGTCCTGTGGTGTCACATGGTTTAATCTATGTAAATCCTATTTAAATTTAACTAAAAAAGGTACAGTTCACCATTTAACACTAATTCTCACATATAAAGAATTTAGAAAGAAGATGAATTTCTTTCCAGTATGTCTAGTGAATAGAATATATTCCATGAATTTAAGTTATTGTCTGTCAAAGAAAATAAACTTAATTTGGTCAGTGCCAGTCAGTCTAAAGAAGAGCTAAACCCCCCATCCCCACTATAAACACACTCAGAGATATTACCTAGAGACATATTTGTTCTAAGTAGATATCCTTGCAGATATTCAATATCCTTTTGCAGCTCTGGGTAAATTCCGAACAGGCAATCAGGATGATTGACGTTTTAATGCAAACTTTTAGCTGGTGTTAAGTAGTGTGTCTGAACTTCCAAAAATCCGTTCGCTCAAGGTTCCGGAAAAATTAAAAATTCGAAAATCTGCTAATTTTTTCATCAAGTCAATGGGGAAAGAAGTTCGGAATTTCCCACCAAAAATAAAGGATTAAACTAGCAGTTGAACTTACTGTAAAGGCTCTTGGACCTTGGAATTGGTCTGAGGACCACGTCCCCATGGAAAGAACCGCAAAAAAAAAGCGGGCCATATTCGGTGATCCCCGAAAAGTCGATTTGAGAATCCTCGAATGTTATGTCACCAATGCCGGTGGTGTCACTGGTGGCCGCAGTGAAATTGGCCGGTGTTGGTGCCATCAGGACCCTCGAAATCCGGTTCAGATCCGCGAACCAGGATCCCTAG
Source organism: Hymenochirus boettgeri (assembly GCA_019447015.1). Classification (NCBI taxonomy): domain Eukaryota; kingdom Metazoa; phylum Chordata; class Amphibia; order Anura; family Pipidae; genus Hymenochirus; species Hymenochirus boettgeri. Next base: position 72,758,879 of record CM033470.1, on the reverse strand, counting down.
TTTTAAGTGTTTCACCAAATATCCTAAAAACATATTGAATCATATATTATATTTAGTATGAGCTAAGCTAAAAACAAGCACAAGTAGCTGCAATAAATGTGTTTATGTGTGGATGTATACGATCCTCCCTTAATATATTTTGAATGTTGCATATGGGAAGACCAAGATTTTTGGGAACGTGTACTCCACCCAAAGAATTGTTCTACGCTCAAGTACTGAAAGCAGAAATGTTGGTCCCAAGAGAGCAAATGAAGAGATCTCGTATAAAGTACTTATAGAAAGAAAAAGTTTGAGAAAAATAAGGTAAAAAAGATAAAAGTTAGGACCACCCAAGCAAATTAAGCAAAACTTGAGTGGTTGCTGGGCTTAAATAATTTGGCCATATTATTGGAACTAATTAACTGGTTTTGATCAATCAGGGTAAATATTAACCATAAAAACGGACATTGCTCAATCAAACATGTTGGGAAATTTTAGCAACTGTGCTGGTTTAAATCAACAAACCACTTTAATTTAGGTGAAGACTTCAGCTCAGTATATGATCAGAAATTGGTTGGACAAAAATTGCCCTATGTGTAGAGAAGCCATTATACTTACCAAAAGTTACCAAAAATGTACTGTCAAGAACCATAATTAATCACTCAAGCTGACATATATCTGTAACCAACTTTTTTATGAGGAAGAACAAAATTGGTATAGAGAAATATTGCTTTTGCCATCCCATATTTAGAGTCTAGAGCATTAACGTGTGTTAGTATGGATATTAAAGTTCTTAACTTGCTCTGTTTTAAATGCAAAATGCAATTTTTGCATATTCAAAAAAAGTTGGTTTGTGTGGAGATTAGAAGAAATTAATTATCAAGATATAAAGGGCAATATACAAATGCCTAGATGTAGAATGTTCGGCATACAGCTTAAAAAAATTAATACTGTACTACATTAATTTTGAAATGTTTAAATACACAAGTAAGACTAATCTACTCATTATAGTTAGAAAGAATGCACATTAATTACTCACCAGAGATATTAACAATTGTATTTTAATAATTTAACCTGTCTCCATTAAACCTAATTTTGTAAAATAAAACTCTGTAATATATCTGTGGTATGTAAGAATTTAGTCAGTAGCAATATACACATTGACTTTTTATACTTATTTAATGTCCTCAAGGAGCAAAGGTTCCTGTTCTCTTTTCATATTCTGCCTCATTAATAGAACAAGCTGAACTTGCTGAAACATAAGTCACCAAGAACGCTTCCACCAAATGTCTTAATAATTGTTATCGTATTTTTACATTTTTAGCTCCAGTGATTAGGTCACTCTTGTCATAATCATCTGTCACAGCATTGATTCAAGTTACTGAGCATAATTATATTTCTGTAACTTTATAAATATAAAAAATATTGTATACAAAAAATGTCCCAGTTACTAAATAATGAACAAGCTATGAAAAATAGCTCAGAAATTTGACTGTACCAGCTAAATGTTTCAAATGTAAAAAAATTTTTTTTTTTTAGCTTTACTATTTAAATTATAGCTGGGTAAGTAAAAGCTTTAGAGATTTTATTTATAACCAATGATTCCGCACCTTCAGCAGAACTTGCCTGTTGGATATTTCGGAATGTGTATACAAATACTTATCTGCAGAGCAAAGACAATACAACCATAAAGGGCACCTTTGATGCTCAAACTACAGTTGTGTTATAAATCCAAATAGCCCACTAATACCTGTAACACAATCATTACATGAGTAAATAGAAGGCTCTACTATCATGCTGAATATGCACCAAAGTCCACTCCAAATGGATTAAAAAACAGACAGGCAAATCACATGTACGGAACTGACACGTTCGTGTCACTAGTGACACCCTCATCAGAGGTACATCCCCTCAACTCACATCCTTTATCCAAAACGCTGTATAAGCAGCCAATAGCGCACACCCATGGGCTGTCCTATACTAATCAGGTTATATATCTTGTATAAACTCCTGCAAGTAAAGGAAGATCAGGAGAAGAGAGAGAAAAAGTTATTTCAATATGTGAGATAAAAATTACATCTTAATAAAATCAATCCAACACTTAAACTTGCATATACTTATCAAACCAATATATACATATATATAATAAATTGAAATATGAAAAGCTATTTCAAAAGCAGGTGGTCAATAATATCATGCACCAATATAATAATTAGAGATGGACTAGAACTCGAATTCGAACCCGAGTTGAGCCGAACTTATTGAGTTCGAATGGACTCAGACTTCACGAACTACCTAGACCCGGATTTCTCGGACTTTCAACTTTCTAAAATTATCGAATTCGAAAATCAAACGTTCTTTGAATTGTTTATGGGATAATTATTGAATGTTTGAATCGTTTATGTTCGATAATCATTGAAAATTGAACGGGACACAAAAAGTACCGCATATGACAATAAAATAGATTTTTTAAAACTTCTGGATATTCAAGGTGTTCCCCGACCATTTCCCGGTCTCAGAGCCATTTACATTAAGTTACCACTGATATTTTTAATTGTATTTCAATCAAACTTTTCAAACTATTGACTCCCATTGACTTTAATGGGTTTCATATAGTTCGAAAGTTCGAAAAAAAAGGAACGAACTTTAGGAAGTTCGTCCATCTCTAATAATGATACATAAAAAACAGACTGCTAGAAATATACATGGATACAAGGTAGCAAAACAAAGCAATAGCATTTAATGTTCAATCAATGTTACCCATTATATAAATTCACTACTAGCAATACAAATGATCATAGAATATTAAAGCATCAATAAATACAATCTAGGAATATAGACTTAGGGGATTGCTATACTTGCCTTGCTCCCATGATCTACTGGTACAGGGAATTCCAGATGATTTTCTGCTAACAAGATGTCTCCTCTGCTACAGGTACAAGCTCTTTATGTGCCGCACTGCACAGATAACATGACTTAGTGTTCCTTATGCCATTCTTTGAATGTGTGCAATCAAAAAAGAGGTCTGTACATGCAGTGGAGGAGACAGCTGGGTAGAATAAATAGTATTCTGGAATAGGGTGAGAGGGTTGAGAGGTAATTGGCTTTAAAAGAGAACAATAGAGCATAAAAAGTAAAAAAAAAGTTAAAATGTAAACACTTGGAGCGGAGGTAGTATGTTAATTTCTTGTGAGTAGCACCCAGCACAATGAAACTGCTTCTGCCAAAATTTTGTGTGCTACAGTACTATCTTTAATACAGAAAAACACAGGACACTAAGCTAGGACATGAAAACTGGGTATGCTGGCACTTCTCAACGAAATGATATTGGGAGGTAGGAATATCAATCCTACCTCCCTGCCCAGGTACATTTACATTTTTTAATTTAATTTCTACTGTGTGGTTTTCCTTTAAAAACATGTTAGTTTGAAAGTCAAGCTTGCCCTGAATGATTTCTTAATTCGGTGTTTTATGTGCATATCGTAGCTGAATTGCTATTTTCCCTATTCTATTTACATTTCTCCTCGCTGAACCTTTCATGTTACTTAGTAAGAAACAATGGATTGTGGCTTTGGAATCGCTACTTTTTATGTAATACAAATCAATATATCAGACAGTGTAGTTAAGGAGCAGGAAAAAAACCCTTTCTCCTAGAGCATGTAATAACATAAATTAGCACAGGCCCAGAATTCCCCACTGCTAAGATCAGCCAAAAAAGAAAAAACCTAATAGTGTAATAACAATATAATAATTAGAATTTGTATTTTATCTCTACATGAACAAGTCCTGTTTTTTCCACTTGGATACCCCCATATTACATTCAAATATAATTCCACATATACTGTTACTTGATAAATAACTATCCCCTCTCTGTCATACAATTTAGAAAATGCTATGTTTATCTGGGTAACTGCTATAGGAATTTTAATTAATGTGACATTTGTTTTTCAGCACCACAACAGATAAACCACCAAAGCTTTGCAACCATCAGAAGCAAATTGACAATCCAGGAGGCACAGATTGGTAAGTGTTCCATTATGCTGTAATATGTAGCAGTTAAAAAAAAAAGTCTTTTACACACAACAGCAAGCAGGTCTTGAAGAAAGAATCCCTAAATCACAGTGCTCAATAACATTGTTCACCGTAGAATTAGTCCATAATAAAACTGAAAATAGCAAATTGCATTCTGCTCCATAGCTGGTAGAAGGGGGGGGCATCTCTACTGTATTCTACAGATAATAAGTAGTAGGTAAGCATGCAAATAAATTAAATTAGAAATTCAATCAATACAACGCTGTAGACTATACATCTTTTTACTATCTAAAATCATGGAAATTTCCCTTAGAAAAATTAAAGTAGTTCAAAAGAAAAATTGTTTTAATCAATGTCTTTATTATAAAGTTGGTAAAAAGATGAATTGGTATAGTTGGAGAACAATAGGATAAAACTGACTGAGCACACACAAAGCTTGTTTCAATTAGGGCTTTCAGAAACATCTTTGACAAATGGACAAGTCTTTTCTTATTAGCTTTTTTGCACAGAATAAGTTTGTTTTAATAGTGTTTAATGTATTGGTCTGTGCCTCTTCTCTTCTTTCTTCCTTTTTCACCTTTTGGAACAAATTGAATGATATATATTATACATTCAGGTAAACAAAATGTGCCTAAATTATCTTCTTTGTACATAACCTCTTAAAAGTTGGCCACGGGTGTTATTCAAGAAGTCTAAAGCAAACTATACTTCCCCACTCCTATCTTTTACTTCCCATAAAAATACCTAGAGTGGGGACTTTAACCCTGGCTTTACCCTAGATCAGCTGGAATACTTCCCTAAACATTTGATTGCCAGTCCAATGCCCAGACATGGCCTATTTGAAAGTGCACTTCCAATTGGAAGAACATTGTCCCATTGGCCACATCCCAGACTGTAGGAGGGTGCAAATTGAAGTTGTTTGCTGATTTTAAATTGACCCAAGGTTAAGGATACTAGCAGTTTAGGTATTACATTGGGGTACTTATTATGGATAATGAGGGTGAATTGGGGGGCAACTTATTTTCCCTTTAAATAATTAGTTCACTGTCAAAGTCTGTCTTTTAAGAATTAAGATCGTGTTTTTGTCATTGCAGTGCACTAGAAACACCCACTGATGCCTGTGTGTAAATCTGTTGGTTTTACTTTAAAGGATGGTTCACTGTTGAAGTGAATATTGCCTTAAAAGCATTAGGTGAAGAACAGGAGGTAAACTAGATATTATCTTGCTTCCGGTTCTTCACTTAATGGACCAGGGAGGACTTAACCACAGTGTGATCCACCGCTGGCTCCTGCCAGGGTCCTGACTGTTCCGCCTGTAAGTAAACTATAGCGCAAATGCACAAACGTGCACTACTTTTAGTGCATTTACTTCAAGCTGAAAGCAGTCATTATATAGATGGCTGAAAAAGTCAAAAGTTCGAATTCGGACCCATTAAAGTCACATGGGTGATAGTTCGAAAAGTTTGGTTGATTTAAATAACATAACAATGGTAACTTACTGTATTAAAATTCTTGAAAGTTCGAAAGTTCGAGTTCTAGTTCTAGTCCATCTCAGTCATTACCCGTCAGAGGATCCGGAGGTGGATCATGCTGTGGGTATGTTCTCTCGTCTCTACTGGTGCATAAGTGAAGAATGGGAGGTAACACATAGCTACGTAGTGAACCTCCCATTCCTTATGTAATGCTAAAAAGGCATTGTTCACTTCAACAGTGAACTAATCCTTTAAAGTAAAACCAACGGATTATACACACAGGGCAAATAAATGGTGTCCTAGTGCACTGCAATAGACAAAAGCACAGATTGTAACGGCTATATCTGTATTTTGTATACATACAAAAACGGCATAGCATGCTTTGCTGTCAATGTTTAGATGTTTCATACCCATTTACTGTCTGTGCAGACAATTTTAGTATTATTAAGTAGTAAGCAATGCCATCAGCATGAAATATCTGTAGAATGGATCACAATTTTAGATTTGCCAATGGCCACCAGCTTACTTGCATTTTAGTGCAAGGCTAAGAGCCCTGAAAAAGCCAACCCATCTCTGGAATAGAGATGTCCGAACTTCGCAAAATCCGGTCCGCTCGAGGATCTGCGAATTGCGAGCGGACCCATTAAAATGAAAAATACCATGGAAACTACGATATTTTCCGTATTTTCGAAAATTTTCGAAATCGGATTTCTGCCTATTTTCCAAAATTTACGAAAATACGAGAAAACTATTTTCGAAAATTTTCGAAAAATACGTGTTTATGAAAATAAGAGAAATCCTTGCATTTCAAAATTTTCGAAATTACGTTTTTCTCGTATTTTCGAAAATTTTCGAAAATACCCGAAAACCCGTAATTTCGAAAATTTTCGAAAATATAAAAATCCGCGAATCGGAAGTTCGGAAGGCGGAAAATCCGGAAAAATCCGCCATTCGCGAACGGGATAAATCCGCGGCGGATCCAGGTTCGGATCCGCGAACCGGCCATCCCTACTCTGGAAAAGGGGCATAAAGCATTTCTGTATGTGATTCACATAAATATGTTACATTTAAGACTGAATTTTCATATCTTGTTGAACAATCACATTTCTACTAATGTGACTACTTGGCTTTTATTTGTGTAATGTCTGTTGGAATACAGTACAGTATGTGTGTTGGTTTAACAGCAGACTCACATACGTATGGCTCCTTGTGTATCTGGCAGTGTGGGCTCCCTAAGCCAGAGTGGTATTATACTAGAATGGTATAATACTAATGTGATCCTACTGCTAAATGAAGCTTAACTTTGTTTAAAAAGTGAATTCATAAGTGTTGGTTTCTAGGTTTGCTTTTGTAAGGTATCAATATCTCTTTAAGCTGAACAGTGAGTATGTCAAAATGACAATGCTCTCAGGAACAACCTACAGGTAATAATTCCAATAATACATTCAGACTTGTTTAATAGAGGTTCTCAATGTGCCTGTGATATTATTTTTTCAGGTTGCTTCAGATTAAAGGGACACTATACTGAAAAAAATAATTTCCCTCATCTTAATCTTTAAATAAATATGTGCATGCATACCTTTAATGCTTCCATAATGCCATCATTTTGCTCAGGAGCAGTATCCCCCTTCCCTCTTTTAACCACTCCCACTTATATCAGACTTTTCCCCCACAAAACAAATGTCAAACTGCCACACAGCACACAGCATTCCAATGTCAAAACTGTCACCATTCCAGGTATAGCAAAACTGAAGAATAGTTATGAGAGCAAGGCACAGCTGAAATGTAAGATGTTTTACATTGGATATCTAAAGAATTAGGGGGGCAGATCAACAAATAAATTGAACAGTGGTGGTTGGGAAGCATTATGTTCCAGTAATGGTCAATTAAAAATAACTTTTTCCCCCCAGTTTAATGCCTTTAACAGCGTAGGCAAAAAGTGCACCTCTTATTAAATAAGCCCCATTAAAAGGCAATTTTTAATCTAAAAAAGGCAAATTATATTACCAGTATTGTAAGACTGGTTGTATAAAGCTATAAACTTAATGATGCCTCATTCATTTAAATACATAACTACCTGGAGCATTAGCTCCTAGAAAAACAATTAGGGGCGAAGGTGCAGGAAAAGTACAAGGATATTTCCCATGTACAATTACTTTTTTAAGAAACCACAAATTATATAAGTATTTTTCTAACCAGAAGATGTAATATTTGTAATAGTAACATACTAAAGTCATTCTTTTGAAAGGTCACTTTTTAACTGTACCGTGTCACGTATATTATATGGCATGGAGTTCCACATGATTGGACCCCATTACATCACTTTTGAGGAACCGAGCGAGATGAAAATCTCGACCCTACTTAGGCTGATCACATTTCTCATCATTCATTTCTTTTAATTGGAACATTGCCATACATTTATTTAGAGGTTTAGGGTATTTTAAAAATGCTACGAATCACTATACAGTATACTGGATACAAATTCAAGGAGTGTGGGATGGACAAACATGATGATAGCAAGACGGATAGAAACAATAAGGCTTAAGGTGGCCATACATCTATAAGATTTTACTTACCCGACCGAGCGCTCACGCGATGTTCCTGCGATCCTGCCGGAACCGCTTCTCCCGATCTTACATTCGACCGACATGCGATCGCAAAATGAATGGGATTTTGCGATCGCATGTTGGTGAATGTAAGATCGGGAGAAGCGGTTCCGGCAGCATCGATGAAAATCGCGTGAGACGCTCGGTCGGGTAAGTAAAATCTTATAGATGTATGGCCACCTTTACTCAAACATCAACATCAGACAACCTCACCATTTCCACATAAGTATAAGCAAAGTTTCAACTACGAAGACAGTGAGATATTAAAGGAGATCTATGATTTAAAATGTGTATATACAGTGTAGCTGTACTCCCACTGCTAAACTGCTAAGAAAAAGATTCAATTCTCCTCCTACTTTTCATGTCATTGTATGTATTTACGGTGTGTGTTTATTTTTATTTAATTTAGTGGTGAACATATTATGCGGCACTTTACAATGTGTTTTTCATTTTCCTGTCTAGAGACTTGGGTTGGGCAATTGCAACCACTATCCCAAAAACAACTTTCAGCATTAATTTTTACTTGATTCAAAGACTCAAAAACACATTCAACTCTAGCTGTCTTAGCTTAAGATGATTTTTTCTGGCCTATAGAAAAAGCTGTTAATTGTCAGTTACCTGCGCCAACCCCAACTGATTTTTGCACTTTATTACCTGCATTACTAACAAGATATTTAAGGATAATTTATTTCCTCCAATCTGGCAGAGTAAGCTCACCCCTCCCTTAATGCAGTCAATCAGGTTGTGACTGCTGGCATCACAACCAATGATTGACTGCTGTTTTATTTACTGCCTCCTCTTCACATACTCAAGCTTATAAAAGCTCTTGGAGCAGAGGGAGGGGGAAAATACTTTTGCCAGAAAGGAACATAACTTCTCATTAAATAACTGGTTACAAATGTGTGTTTCAAACTTGGAAAAATAATTGGGGTTGGGGCAAGTCACCAGTTTTTGGTTTTAAGGCTTGACATGCCCTTTAAAATATATTGCTAGTGTAGGCTGAAATGCAAATACACACATTGATTATTTTACAGACAAAAGTATGGTAAATATATATATTCTGTGTGTATTCATATTCCATTGTTCCAAGACAATTATCTTTACTTGAAATTGACTTTGATCTATTTCTACCATTTTGGAATTTAGTGCTTAAAACTGTTTTACCAAGCCTTTTTTCAATATTCCATCCATTCAAGGTGTTTTATGATGGGTCACAGTTCAGTTCTGTGTCCATTCACAATGGAACAGGGAGTATGTAAATGATAGATGTATGGACATGGACATAAAGAAAAGGTATTGAATATAATTTTTCTATTTACCTGGGTGAATTGCTGGGTTTTATGTGGCCCAATACACATAACAGTTGTCTGATTAATAAACAAGAACACTGCAAATGCAACGAGTAGTAGTAAAGACACCTATTTAAATACTGAGCACCTTAAGAATTAAAATGCACATCCCATTAAATAAAAAAACAGATTGCAAATGAGTATTAAAAGTTCCCAATCGTCAGTCAATTATCCCAATTACCCAATTTAGAGAACAACATCCAAATTACCCGCTCTTGCACAGTACAATAGGGTTGATGAAAACGTTTTAGCCAATCCATACAAAACGTATTGTTTGCTAGTTATGAGTCTGTCCTTCTTTTGTTAAAAAAACCATCTGCCAGTGACTGTAATGAAAAGCTGAAAACTAAATGTGTGCCCCAGGGTAACACATTCAAACAAGCATAGTTGAAAGCTATGCTTTCTCAGTGGTTTTTGAGAGGTTGTCACCTACTTTGCTAAGTAGCCTCCTTCAGAAAAAAAACAAAAAACAAATGACAACAGCTGTGTAAATAACACAATAGGATTATATACTGAATATATATACAGTATATCACTGTCGTTAACGATCCAGTGAATGGGTCCTGTGGTTCCATCTGAGAACATAGTTGTGTTTATTCTTAGTGACTGTCCATAGTAAAGAAGAGTTTCCCATTCAAAAGTTTATAAGTAGCATAAAAGTCATGACAAATAAAAACAAACCCATACATTTTTGCCATTAAATATACCACTAGGGACCAGCAATCTAGTTAACTGAATACCATGACACAAATGATTTTAAACAAACCACGTTCTCATTGGTTTCTTGAGAGGTTGTCACCTACTTTGCTAAGTAGCCTCCCTCAGAAAAAAAACAAATGACAACAGCTGTGTAAGTATACACAATAGGATTATATACTGAATATATATCCACCTCAGTTTTGAAATAATTTTATAGGACTATATATGAGATTCTGAAATATTGGTCTATGTATACTGTACATTGCCACTTGGGGCACTAGCTGCTAACAGTAAGTAGTAAAAGGAGGAATTTATTCCACCCTGTAACATCCTGACAGAAAGTGGAGGCTGGTGTATTACATCATAAATATACAATACGTATAGTGTACATGTTAATATGAATGCTTTTTTAAATAAATGTAGTTCATTTGTGGTGGTAAAGTTATCGATATATTTGAGCTCAGGAATGATTTGCAGTTTATAAGTGAAGCCTTGTACCATGTCCGATTGGATACATTATGCACGACCCTCAAGTGTGTGCACACCCGTGAGATGTGTGATGGACATTTAGCATTTTCTTCATTCACTTTAGAATGCCTAATCAGAGAACGAGAGCATTGAGTAGAGATGGTCAAGCTTCGAAAGTTCGGTCCGTTTTCGAACTTTCGAACTATATGGAAAGTTCGAAAGTTTGAAAGTTCGAAAACGGATCCATTAAAGTCAATGGGAGTCTAATAGCTCGAAAAGTTTGAGTGAAATACAATTAAAATATCAATGGTAACTTAATGTAAATGGCTGTGGGACCTGGAAAATGGTCTGGGGAACATGATTTTACACTAACGCTCGCTACTTTCGAGTTCTCGCGTTCAAACATTCGACAATTATCCCATGAACGACTCGCGGATTCAATGCTCGCGTATAGGTATAATAGACATTTTACTTGCGGATTCCATGCTCGTGGGTAGGTTATAATAGACATTTTACTCGCGGATTCAATGCTCGCATATAGGTATAATAGACATTTTACTTGCAGATTCGATGTTCGCGTATAGGTTATAATAGACATTTTACTCGTGGATTCGATGCTCGCGTATCGGTATATAGAACATTTTACTCGCGGATTCAATGCTCATGTCTAGGTATAATGGACATTTTACTCGCAGTTTGATACTCGCATATTGGCATATAGACATTTTACTCGCGGATTCGATGCTCATGTCTAGGTATAATGGACATTTTACTTGTGGATTCGATATTTTCTCACGAATAGGTATAATAGTTCAAAAGTTCGAATGAAATACAACTAAAATATCAATGGTAACTTTATTTAAATAGCTGTGGGACCTGGGAAAAGGTCTGGGGAACATGTTCGAATATCCAGGACTTTCAAAAACTCGATTTTACACTCACGCACGTGCTTTCGATCTCTCACGTTCAATCATTCGATAATTATCCCATGAACGACTCGCAGATTCGATGCTGGCATATAGGTATATAGACATTTTACTCATGGATTCGATGCTTGCGTATAGGTAAATAGACATTTTACTTGTGGATCGATGCTCGCTCTAGGCATATGGACATTTTACTTGTGGATTCGATGCTCGCATATTGGTTAATAGACATTTTACTTGCGGATTCGATGCTCGCATATAGGTATAATGGACATTTTACTTGCGGATTCGATATTTACTCGCGAATAGGTTAATAGACATTTACTCGCGGATTCGTTGCTCGCTTATTGGTATATAGACATTTTACTCGCATATACGCTTTCCTCGAACGTTCGAACCATAAATAATAATGAGTAAAGTTTTACTAAAATGATAAGAAATGTATAGATTCTGCTCCATTTCAACCTAATGTTGCAAAAATTATACTTTATATAGTCTAAACATAAACACAGGAACTTACTGTACTACACATTATCTGGTAATGTTTATAGTCAGAGAACGTAACTTTCAGCTTAAAAAAAACTTGCATAATGTTGGATGTGCAGGTCCCAAATAATTAGCCATATAGTTAAAGTAAGAAAATAATTAAACATTGATTTTCTTTATGTCTGACAAAGCATACATCACGATGTCAAGGACCAATCGTAAGCAAGAATTCAAACACACATAGCTCTGATATACAGGTACCTTAATGGTTTATTGTCAAAAATGTCAGGGGGTTGTATTTCACTTGTAGAATTATTAGGCTTTTAGGAATTAATTTTAATGAATGGAGTAGACAAATTTTTAAAGGTTTACATTGTCCTGCTTGTTGACCCTCAAAATTAGGCATTAGTATAGAGACAGATCTTGAAAATGTAGTTCTGGGAAGAATCAATTGCCATAACGAAGGAGCATAAATAATTTTTAGCATAAAAGAAACATAAATTAGGTTTATACATACAGTATGTGCATGAAATGTTTATTATGCAATACAATGAGCTGTACTATGCTAAAGGTTATATTTTTGTTTGTATGTTTTGTTTTTTTGAGGGAGGAATACCATAATGTTTGTAATGATATCTTACTAGAAAAATTACCTACTTTTCCTAGATACCTCGCATGTACAGGCATGCACATTTCTTTAAAGGGTTGTACCATCCTTCACATGAAAATAGAATAGGCACATTCTAAGTGAGAAAGCCTGCTAAATGGTACAGTAAAAGCCTTCAGTCTTTCCTTTAAAATGAGCCATCTATCACATCTTTGGCTGCATCCTGTGAGAAATTATATTGCGATGAATGTTTAAATATCCTGCTTCCAGTAGGTTGAGTGACATCACCTGCTCTTCTGCTCCTCCCCTCTTCCCCAAATGAGAAGCATGCTCACTTATCACTTGCTGGAAAAAATAGTAAGTACCTGCACTATTAAGGAAGCCTATTAATGCAGACAGAGACTGGTCACATGACTACAAGCTGTTACAGCTGAAAACTAAAAGTGTTCAAGCAGGAAGTATTATTACTGGACTTTTCCACCAATAATTTCTCACAAATTTTCCCTGGAGATGTGATAGGGTTCATTTGAAGGTACGATGGAAGGCCTAATTGAATTGAATTTTTTTACAGGCAGGCATTGGTGAAGCTTTTTCTAGATTTACTTTCAGAGAAACATTTTTTAATAATTTTGGGGGAAAAACTGAAAACAGGGTCTCCACGCCAACAGCCAACATGGACAGGACCCCCCCCCAATTCATGGTTTGACTTGACTACACATTCATGGCCTATAGGGATGGCATAGAACTCGAACTCGAACCCGAGTTCGAGCCGAACTGTTCAAGTTCTCGAACTATTTCGGACGCGGACTTTCGATATTTCCCGGACTTTCGATGATTTATCGAATGTTCGAATGTTCGAACGTTCGAATCCGCGAGTAAAATGTACATGGTATCTAGGCGGGAACATCGAATCTGCGAGTAAAGTCTCCATTACAGCCTATACGCGACCATCGAATTGCGAGTAAAATGTCCATGTTACCTTGAACGTTCGAAAGCGAAAGCTCGAAAGTAGCGCGTGTGAGAGTAAAATCGATTTTATGAAAGTCCTGGATATGGAACATGCTCCCCAGACCATTTCCCAGGTCCCACAGCCCATTTACATTAAGTTACCATTAATATTTTAGTTGTATTTGACTCGAACTTTTCGAACTATTTGCCTCCCATAGACTTTAGGGTCGTTTTCGAACTTTCGAACTTTTACAATACTTCGAAAGTTCGAAAAAGGACCGAACTTTCAATAGTTCGACCATCTCTAATGGCCTATACTACAGAGTATGTAGGCTACTTAAAAACTACTGAAAAGTGTTGTTTGGTAATAAATAAGCACATAAAAAAGAAAAATTGCTAAAAATGCCACACCCAAGTATGGTTATTTGGCAATAATACATGGCTATCTCTGACCCTTAACTGTTTAAAGGGCATGTCCACCCCCCTACACTGGCCCCACCATGTAGTGTAGTAAAATCCTTACCTCACATCCAGCTCCATAAGGTTCTCCTGTAGCCCCCCCCCCCAAAGTACCAAAAACTGCCCACCAGGAGGATAGCAGAGTCATATAGGACTCGCTCCTACCTGGCCTCCGGAAAAAAGGTTGCATGCGTACTGCAGCCCTTCTCCTCCCTCCCCTCCCCTCCTCCTCCCTTCCATTTTGCTATCCCTCCCCCTACCATAAAACCCCTTGCCCATTAATATAATATGTTCCCCAGCCCCAACCGCAAAAAAATTATTTAAGAAAGTCCCAGAACTGTACTTACCTTCCCTCTCTCCACCGGCATTCTGAGAAGCCGGCAGCCGCGTCTCAGCCAATCACGGACGCGGCTGCTGGTCCCGCCCCCTTCTTGCAGTGTCTCGCAAGCAGAAGGCCGGGCCGGGCGTCAGAGGAGAGAGGGAAGGTAAGTGAAGAACAGGGCACTTTCTTAAAATATTTTTATAGCGTTTGGGGCTGGGGCACTGTGTTCTATTATAGGGCAAAAGTTCTTATTAAGGGTGGACATGCCCTTTAAATAGTAGGAGGAGAGGGTAGGATGCAATAAATTGATGCTATTTCTTATGAGACTTCCTTATGCCTTTTCCAATTTTACCCTGCCTAGCCCACACTCATCAAAAGATCACACTCCTTGTAGCGTTCCCGCTTGTGTTGTCATGTTGATTGTGTTCATTCTATCTGCTTCTGTCCTCTTGCGTCTGTGTTAGAATTCTCTGTTATGTCTGTTCCCCCTGCTGTTGACACTGGACTCCTAAACTGCATTCTAAGTATTCATCAGCAGGGGTCTCTGTTATGCTCATCATCATTTACCATCCTCACCTGTTTGCTGTCTATTTCACTTGGATCTTTGTCATATCATCATATGTACTTGTCTCCTTTTGCTAGTTAGTTGTATACTGATCTTTAGTTCATAGTCCTCTTCTTGAGTTCCCTGTCTTGGATCTTGTTCCCCAGCATCCTGTTCGGTCCCTGTTTTCATTGTTTTTGTTGTTGCTATTTATCCTGTCCCATTTCTCATCTGTTTATTTCTCATCTGTGTATAGTCTTGTTTTATTGCCTTGCATATAGTCCTTATTAGTTAGTTAGGGTTCTGTTTGCGGGGTTTGGGTCACTTTCCTTGTCCCGGCAGCTTTGCAGCCTGGAGCATTACAGTCTGTTTTTCTATATGCTTCCATAGACTTATATTTAGTACACCAAAAATTGTGATTGCCCTAAAAGATTTCCCATAAATCCCACCAATGCAAGCTTCTTAATGGAAGTTTGCCTCCAGTTTTCAGCAGTTAAATCCACTGCACTGTTCTCAACCCATAGTTAGCAGCACTGCCACGTATTCAGAATGGTCATTGTTAAAGCTCATAGACACGTGCGATTGCGGGGTCCGATCCTCCAGGCGGATCATCAACCAGCCCTGACCAAACAGACATTTTTGCCAACTAAGCACCCATACATGGCACGATTGCCGTTGAAATGGGTGTGCACACACATTGTGTGTTGCAAGTCGACCCCCACAATCTCACGTGTGTATGCACCTTTAAAAACTAAAGCACCTTAGTTTTCTGATTCTTAAAAACATAAAAATAATTTAAATATAAAGGGATTACAGCCCTTTTAACTGTTCTTTTATATATCTTATCTTAACTTTGTTTCATCTCACTACAAAGTATTACAATACAAAGTATTGTCAATATATCTGTGAATAAATGTAATAAATGTTTATAGATACAGTCATTCTTCTCTGATTAGAAAATAACGGTCCTTTGGTTTTATTTGATCTGGTCTACTATATATGTTTAACCTAAACCTGGGCCTTCCATTTTTATTTGTCCAGTTTGTTCCCTCCCATATTTATTTAACTCAGCTCTATGATAAGCTTTCTATCACTTCCTAACATAAAAAGTTAGTGAATAGTTAAATTAAGTCATAAGACCACTGAACCAGGAATGAATCAAGTTCCCACTCAGTGCATTTCCATATTTCTGTAGGTTCATGAACAATGAAGCAAAAGTACTCTAACGTTTTAATCGACTACCATTCTGATAAAAGTACATCTTCAAGCTATTTTTCATTTAAATGGCATGAACTCCTTTGTATCCTCCTTCTAAAATCAGCTTCTACAGCACATTTATTATCACCAAGCTGCAAATGAGTTTCCTCTAGAAAAGTAAGGAAGCTTTAGACAAATTAAATTGGAAAATTGAAAAGCAAATATTAAAAACTGACATTCGCCAAACATAAATCAGAATAATTACATACAATATTTATATTAAAGGAGAACTAAAGTCTTCTAAGTGTTCTAATAGACAGAGCACATTCACAAACATTCAACAAGCTGTATTTTACCTCTCTTTTTGCTGTGGCTGCTGGGTGATTTATGAAATTAACCTGTGGGTACTAGAGGTTAGCTCCCAGAATCCACCTTAGCTGGGTAAAACCCCATACATGCACATACTCTGTAATGCTCAACAGATCCAAACAAGGAAGTTGTAGCCTTGCATCTTAGAAGCTGACTGCCAATCACACAAGAGAACAGATATCATCCCTCTCCCTGACATCGAACAGGGATTTCAGTAATTTGTTTTTGCAGGAAAAGGTGGAAATTTGTTTTCGAACACATTCAATTCTCCTGTTCTAATAATGATATAATCATTTCATACAAAAAAATAATGTTTACAGTGTATTTCTTAGATACAAACAGCAAATAATTGTGAAGAGTCTTCAACCAAGTGCATAGCAATCCTTTATTGTATCATGTGGCCACATGATACATTCCTCTGACGCGTCAGGGAGAGGTTTCTGGAGTGTTTTTCTCTCAATTTTGTGGCCACATGACACAATAAAGGATTGCTATGCACTAGGTTGAAGACTCGTTTGTGACGTTCAGGAGTTTCTCCATTGGAGGTGCCGGTCTTCCTGGGACTGGGAGTCTCCCTTTCATGCTGGGTCCGATGGTAGACTGGAGCAGGTAGGACACCGGACTGTTTATTAGTGTATTTCTTATATATCATGGATATAAGAAACAGAATATTAACATTTCAGTAAAAATCAAAAGTCTGTAGAATTTAACCTGCCACTTATAGTCTGTCCTGCTAAAAGCATAGCTCTTACCCCTATACCCCTTATCTCCCTAACGTGAGATTCCATGTGATCAGAAACTTTATCTTTAACTAGGAACATAATGGGGAAAAAAAAACCCCTGTATTTTTAAAACGGGTGCCTTACCAGGTGCACCACTACTGCATAAGTGTAGAATCGAATAGAATAGAATAGTATATTTAGAAACTTTATCTTTTGTTAGGAACAGAATATTATTAATTTAAAAATTGGCACACAGATGTCTCCACACCAAAATGGAAGTCATTTGTAAGACTTTGAAAGCCGCTTGTTACCCTGCAGTTTATTTAACAGCAACTCACACTAACTGGTAAATAAACATGCAGGGTAACAAGCAACTTTTAAAGACTTATCAGGTAATTTTCTATACAGATGTGGAGACATGGCCTGACAGTGAATTGATTTCAGCAAGTTTTGATTAGTCAGTGTAGTTAATCGTTTGATTGGTCATTAACCCTTGGTAACAACTACAGTGAGTAAGCATTTTTTAGAAAGCTGTCTGTGATTGGGGTTACCTAGGTAACGAGGACACTGAGTGGGAAAACACCAGATATGAATATTAGTTCAGGGATAGAGATCTGTCATTGTTTAATACATTGGTTACCATGGCAGCAACAAGGTCTGATGTCAATGGCAAATGTGGAGGGTCAAGCTTGTACAACTGTCAGCTTTGAATATTAATGTTTCTATTGTTTCAACTATTACCGTTAATACTAAACCTAATGTGTGTATGAGGGAGGGTTGCCATACTATTACCCCTCTTGGGATACAAGAGAAAAGATAGTTAATATAGTATCTGATCACTGTTACCTTACAGAAAGCATTTATAAGATTTCTAACTGGGTTTAAACCATCTGTGTCTATGAAATTTAGAATAAAGTTGTAGATAAAATAAAATGTGGTAAAAGGATATTAACCCCTGGTTGGTAGGTTAGTGCCCAGATCAAACTTACCCCAGTTTACTTTTCCTAAGTAACTGAATAAAACCATCACATGCTGGTTATAATGGGTCATAGTGTAAATGGGAAAGCAGTCGCCATTTCAGACATGAGGTTTATAGCTGTGGGGTCCATCCAGACTTTTATTATATCAGAAGGGTTTCACGGTCAGTAAAGTTCAGTAAGGAAATAAGTAGGAGGATTGGACACTACAGTTGCCCCAGGTCATAAACCATGCAAAGGATAGGTTAGTTAGAGAGGGTTTTGGAGAAGGTACCCATTTCCCCTTTAATAACATCCATCCTACAGTTTCACTGGGTTATAATGTAAAATCAGCCTTGGGACACATAGAGGGGCCCTTTCTTAGAATATACTTTTCCTACATTCAAAGTGTCACTTTTGGGTTTGGTACCAAGAAAGATAACGGTCCATATAGGATGATCCACCCCCTGTCATTTCCTGCTGGCAAAGGAATTGTGGGATTGATAGGAACAGGGAGCTTTACTGGTAAAATCAGGCTCTCTGATGTCTACATGGGCTGTGGGTTGTACTGGCAATAACATGGAAGCCTTCTTTAGTTCTCCTTTAACCATGGAGAAGAAAGTCCTAAAACTTGGAGATGGATAAAAAGGCCCATTCTCAGCTAGTGTATTTTTCATGTGAATGACTGATAAGCATAATCCCTGCATGATAGATAAAAAAAATCAGCTGCCAGTAAGCATTATGTAATCCAAAGACAGCCCATGGTAACTGCACTCATAGGAGTGTAATCTAAAGCTAGACATCAAGATGAAGAGAGAGAAATGGCTAACCTAAAGAGAAAGTACTAGCTTTGGAAAAATTAAAGTTTAACTGTTTAAAATATGTGAAAGGAGTATATTAGCATGCCAGTATTTCAGTCACAAGTTAATAGCATCTTTTAAAAGCATTAAAATGGCTTTATAATGGTAAATGTAGAAACTTGCGTTGTATTTCCAATTCAGATTCATTTTCTAAAATAAATCTAAACTATTTTAAAGTGTTGGAATTTGCTTTAGTACAAATTTATTAGTAAAGTAATGAGGGCGGTTCTTATATGATCTTGTACAGCTGAAGGTCATTTAATATAAAAATAGACTTTTATATACAGCATAAAATAGATTTCATTATTACAGGGAATTACACTGTAATTAGACATTCCAATGAGTTTAATGTTCAGGGGAAAAAAATACTTTTATAGTGTATAAATATGTATTTTAACTTTCTTGTCCATTCCATATATTTTAAATTGTTAAACCAAAACCCTTTCATATCTTTTGTATCTGGTTCTAAAGATTTTATTATCGACAACAGCTTCTGTATTCGAAATAGCAACTTCCTTAGCTTCAAGCACCAATGCAGTGAGAACATTCAATATGTAGGAATTTGTATAATCTTACAGACAGCAGACATTTCCATTCTCACATATACAAAACATATTTTGTTATCATTTTTCAGCATACTTTCCCCCCTTATAAATTCCATTTACACTGTGGAACTAACGCAAGTTTTTAAGGTGTTGAGAATGACAGTTTTGAAGACTTATGAGATTACCACTGCTACAGCTCAGGTAAACTTTGACACAGCAAAAAAAAAAAAAAAAAAAACGCTGACCCACAAGCATGCTATCTTAAAAGAAATGACCCTTCCGCTGCTTACAAAATTAGTTTTTCTGATCTGAGAAACTTTTTAATATTGTTAGTTGATGTATGCTTAAAGGGTAACTAAAACAGAAGCCATTCATTATTCAATTCATATATATATATATATATATATATATATTCATATATATATAATATATATATTATCCTACATAATAAAAATCCTAATGTGCGTCCGTGAATCCGTGTGTGGCTTTTTGCTTCTACGCATGTGCAAGAGGAGGAGTCTCTCGGCTATGCACGGACATCCACTGACCCGGACGCGTACATCTACTCTGTGAACTTGCGAGCAGAGATGATTCCAGTGACCCGGACGAGTACATCCTCCACTTGCAACTCCCGGGACTAGAGATAGAGAGAGAGAGAGGGAGAGAGACTCTGTATAGCGCCCGTTTATATAACGGGCTTAATTGTCTTAAATATAAGGATATGGTGCTCAAACTTTTATTCAAAAATACAGGTGCGGTGCAATAGAGGACCGGCAATTTATACATTGTGTAATGTATAAATTGCCGGTCCTCCATTGCACAGCACCTGAAAGTATTTTTGAATAAAAGTTTGAGCTGCATATCCTTATATATGTATTTAATTAAGGGCAGTGCAGCCAAAGCCCTATTGTACCATATATACTGAGTATAGTCATTTTTTTCAGGCTTTAAAGTTAGCCTGAAAACCTAACCTCGACTTATACTCAGGTCAAGTCTTAATTTAGATCCAAATTCTGCAATTGCGGATGTAACCGTAGGGTCGCTGTGTTAACCTGCATAGAAAGTAACAGAGCTGATCTGCTTTAACACTTCCTGCTTCCTGTAGTCTGGCTGCTGGACACTCTCAGCACTGTCACTGCTCATCTGGATGCTGTAAATCTGTTGGGTCTCCTCAGTGTGGGGCAAAAAACAGCTGCTAGTTCAGTGCAAATGACAGCTTAAACTATAACTCTCAGGTGACATTTTTGACTATTCGGATCAGAGTGCCCTTTACTATATGGGGTCAGAGGGCCCTTTACTATATGGGGTCAGAGGGCTCTTTACTAAATGGGTGTCAGGAGAATTGTAAATGATGGTAAGCTTAATGAAAAGATTACTGAACCTTGCCACTCCACATGTTTAGAAAGCATGCTGGGAGTTGTAGTTTCCAAACATCTGGAGTGCCAAGTAATTGGAGGTTACTGGTACTGGATTTGGCTATTACTGTATGGGATTCATGTATGGGAATTTTGTTGTCCATTTAAAGGGCAACTTAAGCCACAAAACAATACTGAATCAGAAGGCGGTAGTGGTCATAATTTCTACCCACGACTTATACTAGAGTCGATCAGTTTTTATAAATTTTTCAGGTAAAAATAGGTACCTTGGCTTATACTCGGATCGACTTATACTCGAGTATATACGGTATGCTTTGCTCCCTGTGCAAATGTATTCTCTGCCCCTTTAAGGCAGAGAAGATAGAAAGAAGGTATATAAGTTCTGTAAGCTGACATGGTTCACTGGAATAGATCATATTAAATAAAAAGAGAAGCAGGTATGGTCTTGTTGCCCCAGGGAATGTACATTTTTTTTTACTAGGTTAAGACTGATGCTGGGATACTGCCTTGGAGTGGTGCATCAGCTTGAGCATGTTTGTACAAACAATGTAACTTAAGGTATCCATTTGAACTTCAGTGCAGGTATTTACCCTTCATTGCTTGCATATATGTTTAATTCTTTACCCAATTCATTTATATTTGTATGTGTAGATGAATGCTAGAGTCTTTTGTGTAATATATATATATTATATATAAAAGCACGTACTAGTGGGGGATTTTTTTTCCCCTGAGACAGCATTTTACCTTTTACTTTATATTTCACTGATTTGGTTTTAAACCTTACAAATGAGCTGAACCAACCTTATCTGCTATCTTTGACACAAAGACACCACTACCTTAATATTCATACTATCTCCCAACATGGTATTTGATGTTCTGCAGCCTCTCTGCTTCCTCTTTAATTTAGGATTTCTGCCTCTCACTGTGTTTTATCTTCAATTGCAATATTGTTAGTAGCACTGGAAGATGAAGTATGTCTTTCTTTGTTGCATATGATGATACATGGCTCTTTATTTCCGTTCTTGAATTCTTACAAATCCTGCTCATTTACCCTGATATGCAGTGCTATTTTATAGGATTAAAGTCACTCTTACCGATTAAGTCAGTTTACTCCTTCATTGTGCCAGCAGCATGTGTATCGCAAAAGACACTGGTGCAAAAATTCAATATTGGGATTGCAATTTATTTAGCACAACATTTTAATGCCAGCTAATAGTAGATCAGTAGGTGTGTGTACCCGTGTCGGGTTGAGAGTTAAAAAAAAACTTTTTTGATGATTGGTCAAAATTAGTTTTTTTGACTTTAGTTACCCTTTAAGTATGGCTGCAACAGTAATGGAGGGGTAGGTCAGTAGCTGTGTATACCTGTATTACATTGGGGGTTAAAAAAACAACGTTTTTTGATTATTGATCAAAATTTGCTTTTTTGACTTTAGTTACCCGTTAAAGTATGGCTTCCACAGTAATGGATAAGTAGATCAGTAGGTGTGTGTACCTGGGTCTGGTTGAGAGGTATGTCTTTTTTGTGTTTACAACCATAAAACTATTTTTTTATTGAGAATAAATCTAAATTAGTTTTTTTTTACTTTAGTTACCCTTTAAGTATGGCTGCCACAGTAATGGATAAGTAGATTAGTAGGTGTGTGTACCTGGGTCTGGTTGAGGGGGTATGTTTTTTTTGTGTTTATAACCATAAAACTATCTTTTATTGAGGATAAATCTAAATTAGTCAGTAGATCAGTAGGTGGGTGTACCTGGGTCTGTGTGGGGGGTTGGGGGTATCACCATTTGTATTTATGACCATGAACAAAACTGTTTTGAAATATCCACATTTGAAGATTGTTACCATTATAGTCTATGGGAAAAAATGTCCGGAAATTCACAGATAACGCCGTAACGCTTCCACGGATTCCTTAGCTAGAAGAAAGCACACTTCTTCTATATGCCCCGCATGTCTCTAGCTCAAAAACTGTGGGAGGAGATACAGTCCAAAAAAGCAGAAGAATAAAACAGAAGAAGAAAAAGAAGAAGAAATAGAAAGAACAGTAATTTGGCTTTTTTAAGCCAAATTAATTATTGTCCACTCAACTAAATGAATAGCAACATGTGTGTGGTAAGAATGCAAGAGTGAGGGGGAGTTAACAGGAATACTAATGTGACTCAGAAAATGGGGCATTTAAATGACTGTGTCAATGCAAGAGTCAGCTGTGTGATAATGAGGAATATATGAGAAAAATATATATTAAAAAAGTTTAAAAATGGGAATTGCTTATAGAGAGTGAAAGTTTCCAAGATGGTGAGTTCAAAATTAATAAAGAAATAAAAGAGGTAAAAATTTAAAAGACATACAAGGAGATTAATCCAGAGCTGATTTCGTTCCTGGTAAATCTTCCATCACAAATTCAATGTCAGGTTTGTGGCTGTGGGTAAATAAAAAAGGATATTACTTTATTTAACTTCTCTAAACAAATGTCGTTATAGACTTTAATTACTTATTGTACAGTATATTGTATATTGCTCATGTGATGTGATTGCTAATTTGATGAGAGAAACAGTGAGTAAACTTCAGAGGATTTAATAATAGTAATAGTAACCGTTAGTGGGAGATCATTGTGTATGGTTTTGTCGTTATATTAGCTTCACTGAAGCTGGGTATGGCTAGTGTGTGCCAAATGGTAATAAGTCACCTGTATATATATTATTATTATTATGGATTTATATAGCGCCAACATTTTCTGCCGCGCATGTATACATGTATACATGTATACATTCACATCAGGCCCTGCCCCGAAGAGCTTACAATCTAAGCACATTTATTGGACATATACAACCTATTAATATATCTGCAAGGTGTCAGTGCTAGCCACTGAGCCACTCTGTCTAGCTTATACAGGCCTTCAATCATCTGTATAAATAAATTTTTTTTGTAGCCATGTTAGTGCATTTGAAGCATCCAAAATGTAGAATGTTATACTATCTTATAAAGGAGCATTTTAGCAAAGATCCGAAGATCCGAAAACGGTTTTCTTATCCTGTTTATCACTGATTGCACCTTCTATTTGTTAGTGTGATGAATGTACATACCCCATTAACAACCATGCTTATAAAGTAGACATGAACAAATACATTTTACTACATAATTAGCTGATCTACATTTTATGGATAAAAAGAAAGTGTAATCTGGTCTGAATTATGCACAAAATATAATTGTTAATATAGTTACTAATCAATGGGGGTTAAAAAATCAGAAAATTTCACCTAAATAAGTATCAATGTCAACTTACTGTAAATGGCTCAGAGACCTGGGAAATGGTCTGGAGAACAGGTATCAATGCCCCCAAAAAAACATTTTCCAGTACCGTAACCTTAATGTGCTTCCTGTTTTGGCATTCTGTGCAGTATTTAAAAAAAAAAAGAATTTACAAAATCTAAATATTTTCAAAACTTCTAGTAATGTATACATTTTTCAAAAATAGCTCTGCTGTTCAGAAAAATCAGAAAAAGTCAGAAATCTTCAAAGTTCAAGTTCCAGCATATCTGTGCATTCCACTTCAGAACCGGGTTCACGTTTGGATTTGGGCCCATCTCTACTAATCACTAATCAGTTGTTGATGCCTGTCTGTTCAGATGTGGTCAATAGTACCTGTCCAAATAATACAAAAAATACGGTATTTATAAAGCTTTGTTGTTGGTAATGTTCGATAACAAACCCTTTTAGAGGTCAGGAAACAGAACACTAGTAGCAGTAGTTGCTTTTTTTAAAAGTTGATACGGGGCAGTATTTTAATACCATATTCGTTCAAAAGCTGTAAAGGCTCATATCAGCCATTACTGATGATGAACCTTTATAAATAGTGGTAAATCCCGGTAACAAACCTGGTTTTGATTAGAAACTGGTGCTTTTGAAAATCCGTGGATCGAACAAATTTGTGTGCTGCCACTCCTCATAGAAATGGTATTGGGAGGTATAAAGTACCTATCCTGCCTCCCTGTCCCTGGTACATTTCATTTTAACTGTTTTTTAAAAAAAAGTGTTTATACGCATTATAGTTCACCTTTATGATTTAAGTTTTGTGTTTTCGGTACTAATTATCACTGCATAAACTCTGTTAGAATAAATCTCTCTAGTACCTACCAAGTAAAGGTGTGCTAAATATATTCCATTTTAACAAGTTATTTAAGTTACATACAAATACATTTTTTAGAATCAGTAAATATTTGTACGCTGCATTATAATACATTATGATTTAATGATTAAATTAGGATGTAACACCCCTGTTTTTATCTATTGTTACAAAGATAAGCAAACAATTACTATAAGACTATATAAATGCAAATATATAAATATGCAAATATATTTGTTTTATGTAGCTTTAATTTGTGTAGGGCACACTTTAAAAATATGATTTTAACTTTTTATTAATTTCATTGGTTTTACATTGTGAAGTGTTGTAAACATTCTGTAAAAATTGACTGCTAAAGCCATTGAATTTTTGCATTTTAATTATAGCAAGACATAATTTAAGTGAAGCCATAATTGTAGGTCTCTGTAAATTTGACACCACATGCCTGCTGGGAACTTTGTACAATCTGCAACAAAATAGCTGGGTGTCATCTGACTCTGTGACATTTACACAAGAAATACAGTTCTACTCTCAAGACCAATTCCTTTACTTCTTCTGCTTGAATTCCGAACAACACAGACAACTTTAAAATAGAGTTGGTATCCTTTGGGAACGATTATTCACTTTTCCCCCTTTCTTTTCTCCTGCAAGTGTAGAAATTAATTAAAGTAAAATATGAATTAACCAAAAATGGGCTGCAATTTTCAAAGTATAAATTACTCAGTTGATTTAGATACTGGATATATTAGACATAAATTATCTATAAAAAATATCAAGTTAACTTGCTGGTAAAGGAACTGTACTTATGTCCGAACTTTGCAAAATCTGGTCCCCTCGAGGATTCGTGAATCTTCGGAAAAATTTGAAAATTCGAATATCCGCGAGAGGACCCATTAAAACCTATTAAAATTAAAGTTCGGCAAAATCCGTTCTTCGAAAATACGAGGATTCTTCGAAAATACAGAGCCGAAAATGTGGGTTGCTCCGTCCAAAAATGTGAAAAATCTGCGAAATTTTTAATTTACGAGGATTTCTCGGATTTTCCCATATTTTCGAAAATACGAGAAATCCTCGTAATTTAGAAAATTTTCGAAAACGCGGTTCGAAAAAGTTCGGAAGGCGGAAAACTGGAAAATCCGCAATATCTGCCGTTCGCAAACGAGGTAAATCCGCCGCGGATCCGAACCCGGGCCATCACTATTATTGAGATGTTTCATTGCAGAACTACTTTACAGGTTGTTTTTTTCCCCATTTATTAAACCATTGATGATAAATAAATTATAAACATATTTATAGGAAACTATCATTAGTAATGTTGATATCAATATAAGGGCTCATTTCCAGTACCCTTCACAGCAATGACTAATGGGTCTACCCGTAAGAGCATTATATTGTATGTATGGATGTTGCTCTCTCTGACTCTGTCTGGTTGCATTTGCTTTTTTAATGTATTGAACACATGTTATAAGAAGCCTTTTAGGTGTTTTCATTTTGGGTTCTACTTCTTTCTTGCTGTTGTTAAGTTTTGCTAATGCAGGAAAGAATTTTATATCAATACTAGATAGAGCATTAATGATTGCCTTGCAAGATTTAATGTGGACCATTCTCTTCTACTTCAAATGCAGCATTCTATGGGCACCTGAAATCTAACTCCTTCATGGTTGTCCTATTATCTTTCTCTGTCTCCTCTCACTAATAAGACTTCCTCTCCTGTTCTACTTGGGGGCATATTTATAAACAGCCGTTACCTTTTCGCCACCGTGTTTCCCGCCATTTTTGCCAAAATCGCTATTAACGTGATTTATAAAAAGGCGAAACCCGGAAGTTAACACCTCCTTTACATCACATCAGTTACTGCTCGCTTCTATTTATAAAGTGTCAGTAACTGATTTGCGGCATTAATCTGGGGGTTCAGGGTAGGGGTGTACACCCAACCTGCCGTGGGTGTTCGCACCCGCCATGGGAGGCATGCCAACCCAGATGGTTGCATTCGCCAGAGGGGCGCGGTGATTTGCATACCCACACAGCTTTCACCTCCTGCAGTGAGAGTGGCACCCCGCCCTCGCACACCTCAGTGGAGACCACCTGCCGCGCAAGCCCTTCCCAGCAGCCCCTCCTAGCCCCCTGCCCCATACAGTCAAGGGAAAGGGACAGGCCTGCTGGGGGTGGAGGGACACTCCTGTGGGAGCACTGAGAAGTGCCTTTTGGAGCTTAGGGGGTCTCACAGCTCAAACCAGGACCCCCCTTCCCCGGCCATTATAAGGGCCATTGCGGCACTCGAAAGTGCCCCTGTGGCCCTGACAAGGGCCCTTTGAGGTTAAGGGGTCCTACAACTCAAACCAGGACCTCTCTTACCTGGCACTTATAAGTGCCATTGTGGTCCTTGGAAGGGCCCTTGCGGCCCTGATAAGGGCCTTTGGGGCTTAAGGGGTCCCGCCCCTTATAAGGGCCCTTGCGGCACTTACAAGTGCCCTTGTGGCCCTGAGAAGGGCCCTTTGGGGCTTAGGGGGTCCTGCAGCCTGTACCGGGACCCCCCCTCCAACTGAAAAGTGTCTTTGTTGGTTCGAGCTGCAGGACCCCTTAAGCCCCAAAGGCTCTTATCAGGGCCACAAGGGCCCTTATAAGTGCCAGGGAAGAGGGGTCCTAGTTCGATCTGCGGGGCCCCTTAAGCCCCAATGGACCCTTGTCAGGGCTGCAAGGGCACTTCTGAGTGCTGCAATGGCCCTTATAAGGGCCTGAGAAGGGGGGTCTTGGTTCAAGTTGTGGGACCTCCTAAGCTCTGAAAGGCACTTCTCAGTGCCCCCACTGGAGGGTCCCCTTCCTTCCTCTCCCTGCAAGCATATGGGACAGGTGGCTGGGAAGGGCTTTTGAGAAGGGGTTGTGTGGTAGGTGGTCTCGCCGCAGGGGGCGAGGGCGGGGTAGGCGTACAGCCTGTCATCTGTCCCCTCTCCAGTCTATTCTGAACTCAGCAGTTTCTGATCATTTCATTCTCTTTCAAGAGAGAACCTGCAACCCCGATACTGCAGTTTATGGGGTGGCGTCCCGTCAAGCAAAGAATAATATTCAATACCCTTTTGTTGACCTTTAAATCTCTTCCCCATGCTGCACTCCCCTATCTATCTTTTTTCTTGGCCCCCTTGTTCCTGGCTGTGCCCTCCATTTCTCACAAGGCAATTTTCTCCACAAACCCCCAACAAACACTGCTTCCTCCCACCTTAAACCATTCTCCCTTAAACCATTCTCACATATTTATTTGGCCAAAATAAAGTCAAGAAAATCTTTGCCAATCACAATTTAAAGGAGAAAATGGTAAAACAAAACCTTGCACTGCTTGTGTGCCAAACCATCAACTTCGGCTATCTCCATGGTCACTCTGCTTTAACCTTAGTCAAATATTTGTCATCTTTCTCTGGCTCACTCTTGGACACACACCATGGTCCTAATGGCACTCTGCCACCTGCTTGTCCAGATTCCTCCTGAATATACAGTCTGGGGGCCTAGCTCCAGACTATCAGCAGCCACACTGTTGCACAGGCCCCACTGTCTGAGAACATAAAACACTTTATTAAACTTAGCCAGGTTGGCCGATCTGCTTGTTTCCACATATAACGCAATTTTTTTACCAATACATGCTGATCTTGGATCCCAAAGAATCAGGGAAAAAACAGACGTTTCAGAGCTGCACCAATTATTACATTGGACCATTTGCCCCAAATCCAGACCAAATATGTGCAGGAATAGTAAAAATGCCACTAAATCCTGCTTAGATATCCTATGGATCTTAGAACATACATACATTCATTTAGGATTATTGGGGCAAAAAATGCTGCATTAATTCTGGATTAAAAGTAATTGCTCCCAGAATTTTTCAGAATTCATACAGCTGCCACTATTTTTAATGTTAAATCCACCTTAACCCCTTACAACATTGGATCAAAAGTGTAAGCACAGGTTAAGCATGGAAATGAGACCAGTTTTCTATAGTTGCGTCTCTCTGTTATTATGTGTGCTATATAACTTTTTATACTGAATTGAAATACATTGATTTTGAAGTTCTTTAAACTGACAAATTAAAGTGGAGAGACAAATACCTAATGATCAGCATCCTGCAAGATGTTTGCCTTTGCTTCTGTGTAATGTAAAACTGGCAAGTGGAAAAGACCTGGCAATCTAATATAAAACAATTTAGAGATTGCTCAATGCTAGGAAGGGACAAACATTCTTCTAATGTGATCTCAATCACTCTCCAACCCCTTTTTAACTTAAGAAAGGTAAAACTCTTATTATTAGGGATGTACTTTGGGTTCTATTAGAACTCAGTTTCGAATCGAATCTGGCGGTTTCGAAGTCCCGTCGAAACTTTCAGAACTCCCGGATTTTTCGAAACTCGAATTTTCTGTTTTTGATTTTTATCGAAAATTCGATAATTATCAAAATCGAAAGTAGATGATTATCGAAAGTAGATGATTATCGAAAATGAAATTGAAAACGCAATAATCATCAAATTTATGGAAATGACTCACCAAACTCACCAACTCACCAACCACAGTAGTGCCAACCCCCTGGGTATAAAAGGCAACCTTTTAGACACCATTTTGTCAGTGTGTTGGAGAGTTTAGTTGGAGAGCTGATTGTATTGGAGTTTGGAGAGATTTTTTTCGTTTTTTGAGCAAACTTGAGCTTTGATTGTGCGGATTTCAGTGTGGTGGGTTAACACTTGCTGTTATCCCCCCCGTGTTCACACATTGATAAAACCAAAAGTCCTTTTAAGGACTACTGTGAAACCAAAAGTCCTTTTAAGGACTACTGTGAAACCAAAAGTCCTTTTAAGGACTAACCCATCCTTGTAAGTCCTTTGGACAATTTTCTGTGAGTCCTTTTAGAGGGCTTTGTGAGTTTTATTTCTCTCTGTCTGTATTAGTGTATACAGTATACAGTATATATACATACAGATATATAGGGAGAGCAAAATGCCAGGCAGGGCAAGAGGACGAGGCAGAGGCAGAGGAAGAAGTGCCTCTGCACGTGATGTTAGAGGCAGAGGTGGGCCCATGCAGTCTGCTGCTGCTGGGCAGGAGCCACCTGGCCCTTCACAGGGCAGGGCAACACTGCCCGATATGTTCTGGGGTAGCCGGGCTAGGGCTATCAATCCTGATCAAGGAAGGCAGGTAGTTGACAGGATTACCCAACCTTCCCCTTCCACCTCCTCACAGGCACAGGACAGCCAAGCTGCCACCACTGATAATGTGCCGGCCCCTCCCTCCCCTGTGGCTCCTACTGTGGGCATGGACCCTGATCGTGTCTATAAGGAGTTTATTGACCACATGGTCCAAACCTTCTGGGATCCGGAGGAGGAGTCACAGGAGATGTTTTCCCACACCATGTGTGGCGCTAGTGTGGTCGAGGAGGAGCTTTGTACTGACGCACAGTCCTTCCTGACGCCTGTGGCAGAGGAAGAAAGTGTTCAGTGCACAGGGGGACAGGAGGCTGAGCTTATCATGCAGCAGTCCAGAGATAGCAGCCAGGGAACTAATATAGGGGGTGAGGTTCCAGCTGAAGCTGCTCATTTTAGTGACACAGCCTTCAGTGATGAGGAGGTGATCGTGGACAATGATGTCACTTACCGTTCATGGGTGCCACAAGTGGCAGAGGAGGAGCAGGAGAGTGTGTCTGAGGGAGAGCGCTCAGACCACGAGCCTGAACCCAGAGGCAGGACTGGGGTCAGGGGCAGAGGCAGCAGCAGCGCACCTAATACTGTGCGTGGAGGCAGGACACCATTAGCATCTGGTGCCAGTGCTCCACAACAGCAGGTGACCTCTGCTCCAAGGCGGGCCAGTGGCTCAGCAGTGTGGGACTTTTTCACCTTGGCTCCAGGTGATGCCACGGTTGCAGTGTGCAGTCTTTGCCTGCAACGTGTTAGCCGTGGGAAGACCACCTCTAACTTGGGCATGACATCTATGTGGAAGCATATGGTGCTGCACCACAGAGCTCGGTGGGAGCAACATACAAAGAATGTACAGGCACTTGCACGTTTCCTTCCTCATGCCCAAGGAGCCACCACTCCTCCCCCTCCAGCTTCATCAGATGCTTCACCAGTGGAAGTTAGGGAGGAGAGACAGCCTTTGGCCCCAGCAGGCGGTGTTAAGAGGTGCCTTGACACAGCTGCTGGTTTGTCCACTAAAAGGCAGGTCTCTCTTCCCCAGTTATTGGAGCGGAGACAGAAGCTATCCCCCAGTCACCCCCAAGCACAGCATCTCACTGCCGGCTTAGCAAAACTTCTGGCGGTGCAGCTGCTACCATTCAGCTTGGTAGAGAGTGCAGCGTTCAGGGAGTTTGTGGCTATTGGCACACCACAGTGGCAAGTCCCTGGCCGTAATTACTTTACCACCTGCAGGGCAATATAGCTGCTTCGCTGGACCACAGTGTGGGCAAGCATGTCCACCTTACTATGGACTTGTGGTCCAGCAAGTATGGCCAGGGGCAGTATCTGTCTTTTACAGCCCAGTGGGTCACGCTGCTAGGCGGCAGAGACGCAGCACGGGGCACAAGTGGGGAGATGGTGGCACCACCACGTACTGGTGATATGCCAGTCTCCACCACCTCCTCCTCATCTGGTGAGTCCTCCCCTCGGACAGCCCTGTGCCCCCCTAGAGCCTATTCTTCCTGCCAGGTGAGAAGGTGCCATGCAGTTTTGCAACTTCTGTCACCTTGGTGATAGGAGCCACACTGGGCCAGAGATGCTGGCAGCACTGCAAGGGCAAGCTGAGAGGTGGCTGACCCCTGGCCACCTCTCAATAGGCAAGGTCGTGTGTGACAATGCCACTAATATCATCTCTGCCCTTCGCTTGGGCAAAGTCACACACGTTTCTTGCATGGCCCATGTTCTCAACCTCTTTGCCTAGCGGTTTCTTAGCAAGTACCCTGGCCTGCAGGATGTACTGAGGCATGCTAGAAGGCTGTCGAGCCACTTCAGACGGTCATACACTGCCATAGCTAGTCTGTCAGAGTTCCAGCAGCAGCACCAGCTACCACAGAACCGCTTGATATGCGACGCTGGAACTCTAGTCTCATGATGATGCTGAGGCTGCTCCAGCAAAGGCGAGCCATCATGGACTATTTGTACCATTACAGTACAAGATCAGGCTCTGGGGACCTGGATTTCCTGTGACCCAGGCAGTGGCGTCTGCTTAGGGATGCTTGTCATGTGCTTGCACCATTTGAGGAGGCCACCAGGATGGTAAGCCGTGATGATGCCACCATCTTGGATACCATCCCTCTGGTGTTCCTTCTCGAGCACACGCTGCATCATTGACAGGGCACTATCCGCAGAGCAGCAGCTACGTGAAGAGGAGGATGACGATACCGTGGCTCTTTCTGAGCCCAGGGATCATGGTACAGAGCAGCTGTCTGATGATGAGGAGGATTTTGTTGACCTGGAACCAGTGGAAATGGGGCGTTCTTCTAGGGGTACACTTCCTCCCTCCCAAGTACCACATGTCATCCGTGGTTGGGGAGAGGTTGAATCTGACACTGTAGTCCTCAGTGACACAGAGGACATGGGGTCCTCTGAGGCAGGCAATTTGCGTCATATGTGCTCCTTTATGTTGCAATGCCTGCGCAAGGACCCCCGTATCAAGGCCATTAAGGAGAAGGAGCAGTACTGGGTGGCCACCCTTGTAGATCCCTGCTACAAGGGTAAAATGTCTGAGTTCATACTCGCATCTCAGAGGGAAGGGAGAATGCAGAACTATGAAGCATTGCTGTTGCATCACCTCTGTTCTGCCTTCCCAAGGACTAGCAGGCCGACAGCACCTGATGTTGGGGAAGCACAGGGCTCACGTCCCCCTGTGCCTGAGAGGAGGAGCAGTACTGGAGGTGGTCTTGCGGCCAACTTCCGACTATTCTTCCAGCCGCAGTTGCCAGGACCATCTACTGGCAGCTCCAACAGGCAATACCTCAGTCGCCAGGTCACTGACTACATCGGATCCAGGGCTGGTGTAAACTCATCAGAGACTGAGGATCCACTGGACTCTTGGGTGGCGAGGCTTGACATCTGGCCTGAGTTGGCACAGCATGCCATTGAGGTCCTGTCCTGCCCGGCATCAAGTGTCCTTTCGTGACCTTCAGTGCAGCAGGGGGTGTTGTTATGGAGAGGAGGACTCGTCTCTCTACTGAGAATGTGGACTGTCTGACATTCAGTAAGATAAATGAGGCGTGGATCACATCTCAGTACAGCATCCCTGTTGCTGATGTCTGTGACTGAAGGCCTGTTGCCCCTTGCTACACATACTGCTCCTTCCCACTGCCTCAATGTTCACCTTGAGGCCTAGCTAATGCCAGCTCAGCTGGCAAGTGGCTAATTTTTCTATTTGGTACGGTCATGTATGGTCCTACCTCGCTCTACCTCATTTAAGCTGTGTAACGGCTAATTTTTCCAGTGTAGGGTCAGTTATGTGTGGCTCTATTATCATGGCTGACTAAGCTATACTAAAGCTGATCTTTCATATTAACTAAGTTAAGAACAGCTGCTCTGTGGCTAATGTTTGTATCTGTGGGTCAATCCTGCCTGGCCCATGCCAAATGTTTACACCCTGTGGTGTCACTGTTTTGACCATTCTGTACAGCTCACCAGCTACTCTGTGCTAATGTTTGTACCTGTGGGTCAATCCTGCCTGGCCCATGCCAAATGTTTACACCCTTTTGGTGTCACCTGTTGACCATTCTAGCCTGCACAGCTACTCTGTGGCTAATGTTTGTACCTGTGGGTCAATCCTGCCTGGCCCATGCCAAATGTTTACACCCTTGTGGTGTCACCTGTTTGGACCATTCTGTACAGCTGCACCAGCTACTCTGTGGCTAATGTTTGTACCTGTGGGTCAATCCTGCCTGGCCCATGCCAAATGTTTACACCCTTGTGGTGTCACCTGTTTGGACCATTCTGTACAGCTGCACCAGCTACTCTGTGGCTAATGTTTGTACCTGTGGGTCAATCCTGCCTGCCCTGCAATTTTACACCCTTGTGGTGTCACCTGTTTGGACCATTCTGTACAGCTGCACCAGCTACTCTGTGGCTAATGTTTGTACCTGTGGGTCAATCCTGCCTGGCCCATGCCAAATGTTTACACCCTTGTGGTGTCACCTGTTTGGCCATTCTGTACAGCTGCACCAGCTACTCTGTGGCTAATGTTTGTACCTGTGGGTCAATCCTGCCTGGCCATGCCAAATGTTACACCCTTGTGGTGTCACCTGTTTGGACCATTCTGTACAGCTGCACCAGCTACTCTGTGGCTAATGTTTGTACCTGTGGGTCAATCCTGCCTGGCCCATGCCAAATGTTTACACCCTTGTGCTGTCACCTGTTTCGACCATTCTGTACGGCTGCACCAGCTTTTTAACACTTTATATAACAATCAGGGTAGGCCACACTAACTCGTTATTTACGTGTTTACGCACTCAATTTCACTCGCGATTTTAAATACCATGGAAATCACGGAAATGCACAAATTCTTGTGCATTTGTGCAGTTATGTGTGGCTCTATTATCATGGCTGACTAAGCTATACTAAAGCTGATCTTTCATATTAACTAAGTTAAGAACAGCTGCTCTGTTTCTAATGTTTGTATCTGTGGGTCAATCCTGCCTGGCCCATGCCAAATGTTTACACCCTTGTGGTGTCACCTGTTTTGACCATTCTGTACAGCTGCACCAGCTACTCTGTGGCTAATGTTTGTACCTGTGGGTCAATCCTGCCTGGCCCATGCCAGCAGTTTATTCATTAACACTAATTAACATTAACTCTCATTTATAGCTAATGGCTGGCATGCAATAAACTTTAAAAAAAAACAAAAGTTTCTCTGACAATTATTTATGTGATGTACAAAAAAGTACAAATAAATGAGATAATATTTCATATAAACATTTTATATAACAATCAAAGCAGAAATAAATGGCTAAAACCGTGATACTTGTTTACCTTGATACCTTCTGCTCTCTTTGCTATGTCAGCAACATAGCTGTCCCTCTGCCTCTTCAGGTCAGACCATCTTCTCTGCAGCTTCCACTCCATACTAGGCATCCTGGCTGAAAGTGAGGCTGTGATGCAGATTCTTATATAGTGGGGCAAACAGGAACAAGCTGCCGAAAACCGGAAGTAGATACCGAAAGCAGAACGTCCGCTTTCGGTAATCCGCGAAACCGCACGCCGATTTCGGTAATCACCGAATGTACAGCACCCGCAACCCTCGAAAACCGTTATCGAATTCGGTAACCCTCAAAAGCATGGATCGATTTCGGTGACCATCGAAAAATTTTATCGTAAGTGGGGATCGATTTCGGTAACCCTAGATAATTGTACGAATCCATGTAACCCTCATAATCGTAAGTCCATCAACCCTCGAAAAGTAGCGATCGATTTCGGTAACCCTCGAACGTATGTGCCGATTTCACCAACGCTCAAATGTACAAGCTGATTTCGGTAACCCTCGTATTTGTGATATCGGTAACCCTCGAAAGTAATGTTCGATTTCGGTAACCCTCGAAAATTTAGATTTTAAATTAATTTTACTTATATTTACGGGTTCCCCAGACCATTCCCCAGGTCCCTGTGTTATTTACAGTAACCTACTATTACTATTTCACCCTTCAAATTGATACAAACTTTCAAATTCTTTTTCTTCTATGGGTCCATTTTCGAATTTTCGAATTTAACTGTAAATTTGAAAATTCGAAAAAGGGACGAAACTCATCAGTTTCGAACATCTCTACTTATTATCTGCATTAATGTTGATTCACACAGATCTGAGCAAAAAAAAAAGTAGAAATGTGTGTGGGATGTAAATCTGTTTTCGGTTAAGGGTTTTCTCTAATGCAGCATGAAACCCAATGGCATTCATTTAAAAGAATGATACATATACCAGTGGTTAACAATTATTCTATTTGTGCTAAATTGTAATTAAGACAAAACATAAATAATAAAGACATTTCAGTTTGATATTTCTAGTCGCATGAAGCAAAAGATCATTCTGCCAAGGTGCATGTTTTTTCTTCATCCCTTCAGTCCTGAAGTTAAAAGGATTTCTGTTCAATGTGAATTATAGCATTCTGATATTTTCATAGATCTTAATACTGTATCATGCAAATGTCAGACTTATTTTAAACAACCTTTTTAATCCATGACTTGGGAACCATATATATTTAAATGACTATTAATCATTTGTCATAAACAACAACATTTTTATCTTTAAGGAGAACTATAGTGTGCATAATTAAAAAAAAATAGTTAAAATGAAAAGTACTTTGGGCCAGTGGTGTACCGTCAAGGCCCGCAGAGCCCGCATCTGTTTGGGGCCCTGTAGATAAGCAGGGCCCGCAATCCTCTCCCCAAACCTCTGCAATCAGCTGTTTTTATACAGCTGATTGTGGACCTCTGGGGAGGGGTGTGTGTCATGGGTCAGATCTCAAATCTCGTGGGGGGGAGGCGGGGGGCTGATTCCCTGCATTGGCACCCCTGTTTGGGGCATGGGGGCAGGATTGGTAATTGTTTCTGTGAGGAGCGTCAGCACTATTTTCAAAGGTTAACTATACTCTAAAAAAAATCAAAGTTTTAAAAATACCTTTAGATAAATCTGAGCTCTAGATTCTGAGAAATCAGCATTTGAATTCACATCATTTACAGGAAAAAACCTGTCACTCCAGAAGCAGAATTATAATATGTCTCATCTCTGACCTCTTACTAGGATTTATGGCTGCCTGCCAGCACACTTTCTGCAACAATTAAGAGAATCAGCAGAGAAAAGAAGGCAGAAGGGAGATGTGTAAGCAGAACTGTGTCCACGGTGAGGCTGTGTAGAATTTATAAATGTTGCAGAAACTACAAGAAGACAACGAGTAAGGGAGGGTTACTCGGAGCACTCACTAAACAATAATAATTTAATGATAAAGCAAGCATAGATAAATATATGAGTACAATCAAATTGTAGTTTCAGAAAATGTAAAGTTGTTTGAGTGAGTATAGTGACCCTTTAATATAGGAAAGGCCAGGACCAACCTGGCAGAAATGTTTGTGCTTTAGCTCCTCCACAAACCAATATTTGGGGGTAAGAAAAATTAATCCTACCCCCTGCCCAAGGTAGATTTTATCATTCATCATTGTCCTTTAAATAATTTCAAATCCCAGCATATCACCTTCTGTACTTGTTTTGCTAGCACGGTTGTTAAAGGATAAAATACATCCTAATTGCACATTTTGATCCATAAACCTTTTAGAAAGCAGTGCAGGTTATAATTTTTTTGTATTTACCGTGGATACTTTTTTAGCAAATGTGTCACTTTGTCAGTTATATAAGGAACATTGTTTCCAAGAAAAAAATAGCAAATGACAGAATAATTTTTGTCAGTATGTTAAAGGAAACCTTTGTAAAGTAAGAAAACTAGACTAAAACTGGCAAAAAAGACTAAATTTAACTGCAAAAAATATGGTGTTCAGCCAAAGTACTGTGTCATTTCACTCAGTTTCTTGTATTTCTTATTAGAACACTTCATTGAATTCTTCAGATCTGCTTGTGCTAAGTTCTGCTTGATTTGACACTCCAATTTATTGTAAGTTTCTGTTGGAAATAACAAATTATTAAACTTGTTTTGTTGAGTGACAGCTAAGTATGTATATTGACATACTTAATAAAAAAATACCTTATTTATAAGAGAGTTCTATATCATGTTTTACCTTTAATATCCAAATTTAGCAGATTCAATATAACTAAAAATATGTGCAAAACCCAAGCAACCCAATGTAATTTCAGGTTTACATGGGTTTTACACTTATTTTAGCGCCATTTCCGAATGTTTTGGGGAAATAACTCGGCACACCCAATACAATTCTCCATTTGTTAAGTTTTGTGCTTTCTCGTTACTTATTATACCAGTCACTGCAAGTACATGAATGTACTGTGCCAGCCTTTGTGGGCACTTACTGTACATTAATGTACCAGCCTGCGTGGATACTCATTTTACAGGTGCCATTGCCCATGCCTTTAACTTTGGAGCTACAAACATTAGCAAACAAACAAAAAGAGGCATAGACACCCTAAGTATCCATATAAGCACTCCCACAATTTTCATCCAACTTCGAGACAGTTACGAGCGTGCAGCATTTCCTTCTTTTGTGATACATTGTATCAATATTGCAACTCCATTAGGAGCAACATTTGTTACCATAGAGCTGTATCTCTGGCTAAAGACATCTGTGGAATAAGTAACATTGTTAAACCTTTCTAGCAATGTAATTTTGTACCTAAAGATGTGATTTGGGGCTCATTTTAAAGGTACAGTGAAAGGGCTTTTAGCCCTAACTTGTTTGGAGACAACAAATGCCCTTTTATAGTTTTTTTGAGGCATTACAACCTCACAAGTCATATCTATTTACCTGACCCTTTTCTGGTGATGCAGTAACTGCAAAGTACTTACTGTGTGGCAAAATAATGGTCTGGTAAAAAAAAGACAGCTTCACTTATTGTGTCTCCCTCTAGGTATGTACAATAGTTTTGATCCTGGTTTTGGGTCAAAACTACTGTTTTTTGATTTGGCTTAAAGGGTATGTCCACCTAAAAAACAAGTAATGCTGTGCAGCCTAATTAACCCCCAATAGTGGAATTTTATTTTAAGCTTACCTTGATCTGACTCTCCCATAATGAGATATACTTACTTTAACTTGTCCCACCTCCTGTCTTCTGTTTTGAGACAGTTATAAGATGCAGGAGCAGAGAACACTCATAACTGGCTCTTCCGGGTATGTACTGTCAGTCATGGCTGCAACGGTAACGTCACGGCCAATGGTTGACAGTCCATACCCAGAAGAGATGGTTATGGGTGAGCTCTACTCCTGTGCGCTAATAACTGGCTGGAAACAGGAGGCAGGAGGTGGCACTTGAGGGACTGACAAAATTTGGACAAGTTTTGGACCTTACAAACCTAGCTTTTTATTTACAATGTTGCAGCTTAAATGCAGAAATTGTGTTTCAAATGTCAAAATTCCACATCAAAACCTCTGTTCTACAAACTTGTTGGCGAATTAACCCTGGCAGGTTCGTATCATACAACTCTATTAGACACTTACAGAGGTGTTTCTAGTTTTCCATTAGTCATGATTTTCATATGTGTTGCAAAAAAGTAAAAAATAACAAATTTCAACATTTTATTATAGTTTTAATATAATTTAATATAATACATACTAATTATAAAATTATAGTTAATTTCATACCAAAACTGAAAGTATATAAAAAAATGTAAATAGGGAATTAAGGTAAAATATTGTGTTAAAATTTAGAAGAATATTACACTAAGATAATGAGTATCAAGAGATAGCTTAATCCACTTTCAGAATCCTAAGTCAACATACATCACAGTGAGTCCAGTCACTAATTGAACTGTATAACTCATCAAGTTGCTTATTTGAAACTTGGCCCTGTTTCAGAATGTGCTGCCTATCACACAGTTCAGCTAAGGTTTTAAACCATCGCTAAATATTCACCTTTCCTTTTCAAGTCATTATTTCAAACCAGATTGGTCCCATGGCAGTTTGACAAAGATTCAGGAGGTATTACAAATGAGAATCTTGTCTTGCTTTAGCAGGTGTCAAAATATTACTAGAAAATTGTAGCTGTGCATTGTGTCGGCCATCTGCTTACTGAAACAATAATAAAACTTTGTGTTATTTTTGTTGCATTCAGGTATTGTATTAATATAGCAACAAGAAGCTAAACAGATGCCAAGCTTTCTGTCTTTATGATTTAAATGTACATTTCATATTTTCAAAGTGATCTATTGCCTTTCAGAGTTGAATGTTGAAAACAATAAATGAATGATATCAATGAGCTGGAAGAGGTACAGAGATGTACCCAAGACCTTGTAAAAGTTGGATATGCTGTCTCTGGAGAAGAGAAGCATATGGGGGGGGCATGATGACATACATTAGAGCATAATAAAGGACTCAAGTCCTTTTTTTAGCTTAAGCACCATAAATCTATAGTATAGTATAGTATTTGAGATTAATTAAAGACATGTGTCCATCCAGTCCAACCCATCTAGCAATATCCTGATTCCTGCCTAACTTTTGATTCAGAGGAAGGCAAAAAAAAACCCTCACCAAATTTATGAAGGGGGGAAAGATTCCTTCCTGACTCCAAGTGGCAATCGGAAATTTCCCAGGATCAACTCTACTTTATGAATCAATACCAGTAACTTGCAACATTCCTTGTTTGCAGAAACTCATCCTGCTTTTTTTTAAAATTGACCAATGAACCTGCCATAACAACGTCCACTGGAAGACAGTTCCATAGCTTTACTGTTCGCACAGTAAAAAACCCTTTCCAAACTTGAAGCTTAAACCTTTTTTCTTCAAGTCTTAAGGGATGTCCTCTTGTCCTCTGACATGTTCTATTGATGAACAATGCCCCAGATAGTTTATTGTATGGCCCGTTAATGTATTTATTCACAGTAATCATATCCCAACACAAGCGCCTTTTCTCCAGCGTACATAATTGTAACTTTTCCAGTCTCTCTTCATATTCAAGGATTCCAAAATTGCACTGCATATTCCAAATGAGGCCTTACCAATGCTTGGTAAAAAGGGAGAATAACATTTTTCTCCCTTGAATCCATACCTCTCTTTATACAAGTCAATACCATGCTGGCTCTGGCTGTTGCCGCCTGGCACTGCTTGCTACCTTTAAGTTTGTTATCCACCAAAACTCCAAGATCCCTTTCCAACAGGGATTCACTTAACACAGAACCATTTATAGTATAATTAGCACAAGGATTTTTAAGTCCAAAATGCATCACCTTACATTTATCAACATTGAATCTCATCGGCCACTTAGCAGCCCAATGTGACAATCTATCTAGATCCCCCTGCAACGATTGCACATCCTCTGAAGTTTTTAATGGCCGACAAAGTTTTGTGTCGTCAGCAAACAAAGTTTTGTGTCGTCAGCAAACACAGAAACCTTGTTGACAATACCCACTTCCAAATCATTAATAAATAGATTAAATAGAAGCGGCCCCAACACAGAACCCTGTGGCACCCCACTTAGCACTTTAGTCCATAATGATGAAGCCCCATTTACAACTACTCTCTGGATCTTATTCATTAACCAATTTTCTATCCATGTACAAATGTAACTTCCTAGACCAACAGACCTCAGCTTATACATTAGTTGCCTATGGGGGACTGTATCAAAAGCCTTTGCAAAATCCAAGTAAACTACATCTACTGCTATGCCAGAGTCTAAATTTCTACTTACTTCCTCATAAAAGCCAAGCAAGTAAGTTTGACAAGATGTATTCCTCCTAAATCCATGCTGGTTACTACTTATAATGTCAGTCCTTGAAACATAATCTAGAACATGTTCCCTTATTAAACTTTCCAGGATCTTCCCCACCACTGAAGTTAAACTTACAGGCCTGTAATTACCCGGCTGTGAACGACTACCCTTTTTGAATATTGGAATAACATCAACCTTTTTTCAATCCAGAGGCACACCTCCAGACATGAGGGAATCTGCAAAAATAAGAAACAATGGCTTAGATAAAACAGAACTTAACTCCCTAAGTTCCTCGAGGATGTATTATCAGTTCCAGGAGATTTATTAATATTAACCTTATTTAGTTCTTTCTGTACCATATCCTCGGTTACCCAAAGTGCACTTAAATCTTTTATACCATTAATGCTACTATACTCTATGATATCTGTACTTGGATCTTCTATAGTGTATACAGGGAGGAAAAAAGTATTCAAGACATTTGCTTTATCGCCATCCTCCATAACTTACTTATCCCCATTAATTAATGGTGCCACATTCTCAGTCCTCATTTTCTTACTATTTAATTAGTTTGATTGCTTTCTTA
Organism: Hymenochirus boettgeri; assembly: GCA_019447015.1. NCBI lineage: Eukaryota > Metazoa > Chordata > Amphibia > Anura > Pipidae > Hymenochirus > Hymenochirus boettgeri. Next base: position 72,716,935 of record CM033470.1, on the reverse strand, counting down.
CACTCCTTGTTACAGTTTTTATAATCCCTAAAGGCCCTTTCCGTTCCCTCTGTCTTAAAGGTTTTAAATTTCTTTTTCTTCCTTTCCATTTGCCTCTTTACATCAGAATTCAGCCACATGGACGCGGACTGATTTTTTTTTACATTTATTTCCCAAGTGTATAAATTTAGATGTGAACTGGCTTAAAATCCCCTTGAACACAGTCCACTTCTGTTCAGTACCTTTACCTGATAATACATTATCCCAGTTGACATTCTGAAGAGCTGCTTTTAACCTGTGAAAATTTGCCTTTCCGAAATTAAAAGTCTTTGTTAACCCAGCGCACTTTTCCTTTCGATAACATAGTCCAAACTACACTATTTCATGGTCACTATTCCCTAAGCCTCCAGTTACCTTTATATCTATAATGCGCTCCACGATGTTAGATATTGCCAGATCCAACAGAGCTCCTTTTCTAGTAGGAACCTTAACCACCTGTGAGATAAAATTATCCTGCAGCAAATTCAGGAACTCATCACCTTTTTCTGTGATGGCAGCTCCACTACACCAATCAATGTCAGGGTAATTAAAGTCCCCCATAATGAGCACACTCCCCAAACTTGCAGCCCTTGCCGACTGCATATGAAATTGACTCACCTCCTCTCTGCTAGCATTTGGCGGTTTATAGCAGATCTATAAATCTATAGATGCTAATACTGTAGGTATACAGATGTGAACTAATATGCTTATTGTAAATGTCTTCATGTGGAGCTTACATACAGTAAGTTCTATACACTCATGTATAAAAGAACAGAGAGAGGCATGGTAAGAAAATAATTAGTGATTCTAAAATTTAAGCCAGAAGACTAGCACTTGATATCATGTCACTAAATGTGTAAATCCCTACACACTGAGATTCACCAATATCATGAATTGAGGGAAACAGAATACTTTTTAGACAAAACAAATTACAGATATTACTTAGAAAAAGTTTTACATAGATCTGATGGAATTTGTGTTGACACATAATGACTTCCTGTTTAACTCCCACCATTACCTACAGACAAAGGACACTGCCATGGCTGACCTATGACAATTTATTTCAGGGATGGGGGAAGCAAACAGATGTATTCAGGGATAAACTTCAGGAGTACCATAATCACATATCAATGTGGCTAAAATAAGTTGAAAGCATTTATAAACTTAATAACATATATATATATATATATATATATATATATATATATATATATATATGTAAATATTCCACAAATGTCAGCGCTACTCAGGTTCTTCAATAAGTGCTTTATTTAAAGTGCTACTTTAGCAAATATTAAGTGCAATAATAAGCAACGTTTCGGCCGTTATCTATTGGCCTTTATCAAGCACAAAACATTAGTGCATTTGTACAGCCTTATATATCCCTTATAATTCACTTTTTAATACTTTGTGTATAAATGTGTTGCTACTATAAGTATGCACAAGAGCACTTTACCAATGATCACCTGATTTTAATGTGTTGATAGAGCACTGTCACTTTAATTCCTTGAGATGATGTTATGTATAGGTGTGTCTTGTAATTAACCACTAATTATAAGGGATATATAAGGTTGTACAAATGCACTAATGTTTTGAGCTTGATAAAGGCCAATAGATAACGGCCGAAACGTTGCTTATTATTGCACTTAATGTTTGCTAAAGTAGCACTTTAAATAAAGCACTTATTGAAGAACCTGAGTATTCCACAAATATTCCATTTGTGGAATATTTACCTGTATATCTGGGATACAGTCAGTAGCACCAGGCAACTGAAGTATATGAAGAATGTGTGCACACTTAGCTAACCTATATATATATATATATATATATATATATATATATATATATATGTTAAAATCTATATTTGACTACATGTATAAACTATAACAGAGTTGATTACCTTGTTATCACTATTATAAAACATGAAAGAACTTTGAACATTGCAATGAAACCGCCTATGAATAGCACGTTACATTTCTCAAGATTTCATAATTCTAATGTAAAGCGTTCCATCCCGATAGTGGAGTTCCAACGGCTTCATTGGAACTGCTCATAGGGCACATTATTTAAAGTAAGGGCACGTGAAATACAAAGTTGATTCATTGAATGTGGATACTCATTTAAGGGGGAATTTAGTGCAAATACATGTACTTTTAATTTAAAAAGAGCAGCATTTTTCCATCCCAATGACCTTACCTTACCCTTTCATCACTTTGTGTATAAATAAATGCTTCCGAATTACTGACTTTCTGCTTGCAAGACCCCTAATAGAGACTGTTATGGTCTTGCCATTGACTCGGAGCCTGGGTTGATTCAGTTGCTCAGTAGAGATCTGATAATGTTTGACCCATCCAATAGTCATGGAATGTTCCTAAATAACTGTTAGGAATATTCCAAGGTAGTGTGCATTCCGGGATGAAGAAGGACTGCTCACTTATGTCAACGGCAGGTAATAGCAAGGGGTATAAAACTGATTTTTCAAAATGGAAGAGAATAAGTAAAATAACTAGGTATGCATAATACAAACTAACTGGGTTATTTAATAAAAGTTCTTATAGTTAAAAATGGTGCTAATTTTGCCCCAACCAATCAGATGTTAGCTTTCAAATGTTAAATAAGATCTGATTGGTTGGGGCTAAATTAGCACCATTTTAAACGATAAGACCTTTTATTGAATCTCCCTGTTAGAATTTAAAACATAATGATAATTTTCAGTGAACTTGCCCTTTAAATCCTGTTGATAAAGCCTACAAGAGAGAGTTAAAAACAGACAGGGATCTACTTTTAAAACCAATTATAAGCAAACACAAAATAATGATGGTCAAATCAGATTTAACACACAGTTCTATACTAGCTACAGAGAATAATTGGAAAATATTAACCAGCGATCCTATGATTATTATTAAAGTCCCTCTACAACCTAGGTTTGTATATAAGCAGGCACTGAGGGACAAATTAGTTGATAGTCACTTTCTAGAAAAAGGGGACCTTTTTGGCAACCCATTATCCCTTTTACATTATTTTATTTTTGCCAAGGTTTCTTGAATAAATATTTGTGACTGGGGTAGTACTTTGGCCACCCCAAGATCTTCAGCATAATCATTATCACAAAACTGGTGTTTATGTTACTGGACATCATATTCCCTTCATTATAAATGCATAGAAGGAAATACATAGGAAATCATAACAGCCAAGGAGCTGGGATTACTACCGCTCTAAGGTATCCACATTAATATTATCAGCAAGAACAATATATAATAAACCATGACAGTCACCCTGAAAATCTGTCCAATAGGCACCCCATTATTATTGGTGTGGGGGATGGGGCCTATAAGTTAAATAGGATTCACATTGGTTGTACCTGTGGTTTGGACCTAACAAAAGGAAGTTTCCTGTGAGTGAAATGAACTAGAGTGAAAGTGTCCCTTTCTCTTAAGGACCTTGATCTCAAGGACATAGAAAAAGAAGGACATTGAAACAAGAAGAGCAATTAAACAAGGTTTGTATGTCACTGTGCTGTTGTGGTGTATTAGAAGGGACAGTTTGGTAGGTACCATGCAATGTGCATCCTGCCACATGTATAGGAACCTGGAGCAGACGTTCCGGGGAACCTATGTCTGTGTCATGTGTGAGTGGGTTGTCCGTTTGGAAGCTGAGGTGGAGAGTCTAAAGGGGCAGCTTGCAGCATTGCGGGGATTGGCAGAATTAGGGGTCAGCAGGCACTGGCTGGGGCCAGTATAGAGGTGGGTGGAAGTGGGACAGGGAAGGTTGAGGGGGGAGGTAGTTTTGTAAGGGTTACTAGGGGAAGTGGGGACAGAAGGGTAGGGTGGCTTCTTCCTAGATTTCCCATCCCAACAGATTTGCCGCCTTAGGTAATGAAGTGGAGGAGGACACCTCGGAATTAGCATGTATGGAGGGGGCTAGTCCCTTGAGCACCCAGGGGACTGCCATCTCTGATACAAGGGAGGAGGAACAAAGGATCAGGAATGCAAGGCAGGTGGTAGTGGTAGGGGACTCCAATATAAGGAAGGTAGATAGGATAATCTGCCGCCAAGACCCTACATGCCGAACTGTGTGTTGCCTGCCTGGTGATAGGGTTCGGCATGTGGTGGATCGTGTAGACAGATTATTGGGTGGGGCCGGGTGTGACCCGGCGGTCTTGGTTCACATTGGTGCCAATGACAAAGTTAGAGGAGGAGGTGAGGTCCTTAAACATGATTTCCGAGAGATAGGGGCCAAGATAAAAGCAAGGACCTCCAGGGTAGTGTTTTCAGAAATACTACCACAGCCATGTGCTAAGCCAGGGAGACAGCGGGCGCTTAGGAGCATTAATGAGTGGCTTAGAGAGTGGTGTAAGGAAGAAGGGTTTGGGTTTATTGAGAACTGGGCAGACTTTGCTGTCGGCTACAGGCTCTTTAGTAGGGTTGCACCTGTTTTAGGGGAGAAGATGGCTAGAGGGTTGGAGGAGATTTTAAACTAGGTTTGGGGGGGAGGGTATTAGCAGTCTCACTGGTATAGATAGCCCAGTGGTGGGTGGAAAGGGGGGTGGGGCTAGCATAGGGGATAGAGAGGCATGTGTATTAAAGTGTACGAATAAATTACAGGATCATAATCTAAAATTTATGTTTGCAAATGCGAGAAGCCTGGCTGACAAAATTGGTGAATTGGAAATTATGGCATTGAATGAAAAGTATGAACTAATAGGTATAGCAGAAACGTGGTTGAACAGTTCTCACGACTGGGCTGTAAATATAGAAGGATATGCCTTGTTTAGGCAGGACAGATAAAAAAGGAAAGGGGGAGGAGTATGTGTTTATGTTAAAAAGAATTGAAGCCAAATTTAAAAGAAGAGATAACTGGCGATATGGATGGTAAAGTGGAGGCAATATGGGTGGAATTAGGCAACAGGAAAGGGGGTAATGTCATTGTTGGTGTCTGCTATAAGCCACCAAATGCTAGCAAAGAGGAGGTGAGTCAACTTCATATGCAGTTGGCAAGGGCTGCAAGTTTGGGGAGTGTGCTCATTATGGGGGACTTTAATTACCCTGACATTGATTGGTGTGGTGGAACTGCCATCACAGAAAAAGGCGATGAGTTCCTGAATTTGCTGCAGGTTAATTTTCTCTTACAGGTGGTTGAGGTTCCTACTAGAAAAGGATCTCTGTTGGATCTGGTAATATCTAACATTGTGGAGCGCATTATAGATATAAAGGTAACTGGAGGCTTAGGGAATAGTGACCATGAAATAGTGGCGTTTGCACTGTTATCGGAAGGAAAAGTGCGCTGGGTTAACAAAGACTTTTAATTTCGGGAAGGCAAATTTTCCCAGGTTAAAAGCAGCTCTTCAGAATGTCAACTGGGATAATGTATTATCAGGAAAAGATACTGAACAGAAGTGGACTGTGTTCAAGGGGATTTTAAGCCAGTTTACATCTAAATCTGGATATAAATAATAATGATAGAAATATCTATGGTATATGGGATACACTGACACAAAACATCTTTGTTTGATAATTTTGGATACCGGTATCTCTACTGAAATATATTTGCATATGAAGATTCTCTACTACAATCATGATATATGGTATAACGGACTACGAATGTTTAATTACTAACTACTATGGTACTAGAAGTGCACTTAATTTGGATTTTGGACTCATTTGGTTCTGTCCTTCAATGATTGGCCCACTTTTTGTCTCTGTGCCAGTATGATCAATTTACAATTACCTGGGTATCTACTGTGAGATGTTTCTTATATTTAAGAACAGACATTCGGTAATATTCCAAATACTTTATAATTCTGTTATTGTATAAACTGTATATAATGACATATAATATTTGTAATATGCATGCATTTTTCCCTTCTTTTTGTGTATTTCCATTGGGTTGTTTCCCCTCTTCTTTCTATCAATTTACAATTGCCCTGTTTACTTATGTACCGCTAGCTGGCCGCGGCTTACAATATCTGATGACGTCATCAACATGCGCGTGTCTTAGCACGTGCGCATGTGCAAGATTTCGTTCGTATTCGCGCGGGATTTCGGCCTTCTTATACCCCTCAGCTAAGCTTGGCGTCCTCACGCCATTGACGAAGTTCACTAATGTGAACGAAACGCGTCTGGCATTCGGTGCTGGCTCCTCTCTCTCCCCCTCTATGCTGATCGTACATTATGGGTCTCTTTCAGTGCTCTATGGGTCCGCATTGATGGCACACTGGGATTTTTGTGTATCAGATAGATAAGTATATGCTTATTTGACTTTTGCATTAGCAATTAGGTCTGTCGTTCACCTATTATTTGATCTGTGCACTTTATATATTGTGAGTCCTTGAAAGACACTTATTATAGTCATACCGCAGGATATTGATATTTTAGACACTTATGTAGGACTTTTCTTTCCTTTTGTGAATTGACTTTTGTCCTATTGCATTTATTCCTTTAAACATACTGTTAGTATTTCGGATATATATATATATATTAATGCTGTTAGTTTAGTCCTGCACATTATCATACCGTATATACTCGAGTATAAGCCGACTCGAGTATAAGCCGAGGCACCCATTTTTGCCTCAAAAATTAGAAAAGATGATTGACCCGAGTATAAGCCGAGGGTATACAGTAACCCTAATACCTTTCCACTGTAGATGTTTGGAAACTACAACTCCCAGCATGCTTGGTTGCTGGGAGTTGTAGTTTCCAACCACCTATAGTAGAAAGGTATTGGGGGTTACTGTATGGCATACTGTCCCCCACCCTAATACCTTTCCACTGTAGATGTTTGGAAACTACAACTCCCAGCATGCTTGGTTGCTGGGAGTTGTAGTTTCCAACCACCTATAGTAGAAAGGTATTGGGGGTTACTGTATGGCATACTGTCCCCCCAGCCCTCCCCCCAGTACCCCCAGCCCTCCCCCCAGTCCCCTCCAACTCACTTACCTGTACCTGGTCTTCAGCCTTCCTCTCTCTGCAATCCAGAGGCAGCCGCGAGTCCGGCCAGTAGTTCCCATTACTGCTTCGCGGCTGCGCAATGACGTCATCCCGTCGGCGTGCGTGATGACGTCATCGCGCAACCGCGAAGAACTACTGGGAACTGCCGGCCGGACTCTGGATTGAAGGTAAGTTTCTTCTGACTCGAGTATAAGCCGAGTCAAGGTTTTTAGGTTAATTTTTAAACCTAAAAACCTCGGCTTATACTCGAGTATATACGGTACTTTATATTTATCTAGTTCTGCGGTTTTCAGCATTAATAAGGGGGGGTTTCTGTGTTGCCAGTAGGTTGTTTCTGGGTATGGGGTTATATGTTTTTTAAGTGATTTTATATTGTACAGCCCATGTTTAAGCACAATGAAGGGTTTTTATATAATTTTTGACTAAGTATTGAGTGCCACAGGTTTTTTCTTTCTTTTTGTTGATTTTCAATACTTTTAGTATAATACCTGTAGAGCACCATTGTTACCCCTCTCTTTTCGACTAGTGCCCTAACAATTTGCTATTCTTATCACATCTAAATTTATACCCTTGGGAAATAAATGTAAAAAAAATAAATCCGCGCCCATGTGGCTGAATTCTGATGTAAAGAGGCAAATGGAAAGGAAGAAAAAGGCATTTAAAAACTTTAAGGCAGAGGGAATGGAAAGGGCCTTTAGGGATTATAAAAACTGTAACAAGGAGTGTAAGAAAGCAATCAAACTAGCTAAAATTAATAATGAATTTAGGATAGCTGAACAAAACATCACTAAGCCTAAAAATTGTTAGTATATTAATAGTAAGAAGATGAGGACTGAGAATGTGGCACCATTAATTAATGGGGATAAGTTAGTTACGGAGGATGGTGATAAAGCAAATTTCTTGAATAATTTTTTTCCCTCTATATACACTATAGAAGATCCAAGTACAGATATCATAGTGTATAGTAGCAATAATGGTATAAAAGCTTCAAGAAAGAACTAAATAAGGTTAATATTAATAAATCTCCTGGACCGGATAAAATACATCCTCGGGTACTTAGAGAGCTAAGTTCAGTTTTATCTAAGCCATTGTTTCTTATTTTTGCTGATCCCCTCATGTCCGGTGGTGTGCCTCTGGATCGGAAAAAGGCTGATGTTATTCCAATATTCAAAAAGGGTACTCGTTCACAGCCGGATAATTACAGGCCTGTAAGTTTAACTTCAGTAGTGGGGAAAATCCTGGAAATTTTAACAAGGGAACATGTTCTAGAGTATGTTTCAAGGACTGACATTATAAGTAGTAGCCAGTTCAGTTTTATCTCAGCCATTGTTTCTTATTTTTGCTGATTCCCTCATGTCCGGTGGTGTGCCTCTGAATTGGAAAAAGGCTGATGTTATTCCAATATTCAAAAAGGGTAGTCGTTCACAGCCGGGTAATTACAGGCCTGTAAGTTTAACTTCAGTAGTGGGGAAAATCCTGGAAATTTTAACAAGGGAACATGTTCTAGATTATGTTTCAAGGACTGACATTATAAGTAGTAACCAGCATGGATTTAGGAGGAATAGATCTTGTCAAACTAACTTGCTTGGTTTTATGAGGAAGTAAGTAGAAATTTAGACTCTGGCATAGCAGTAGATGTAGTTTACTTGGATTTTGCAAAGGCTTTTGATACAGTCCCCATAGGCGACTATTGTATAATTTAAGGTCTGTTGGTCTGGGGAGTCACATTTGTACATGGATAGAAAATTGGTTAATGAATAGGATGCAGAGAGTAGTTGTAAATGGGGCTTCATCATTATGGACTAAAGTGCTAGTGGGGTGCCACAGGGTTCTGTGTTGGGGCCGCTTCTATTTAATCTATTTATTAATGATTTGGAAGTGGGTATTGTCAGCAAGGTTTCTGTGTTTGCAGACGACACAAAACTTTGTCGGCCATTAAAAACTTCAGAGGATGTGCAATCGTTGCAGGGGGATCTAGATAGATTCTCCCATTGGGCTGCTAAGTGGCCGATGAGATTCAATGTTGATAAATGTAAGGTGATGCATTTTGGACTTAAAAATCCTTGTGCTAATTACTATAAAATGTTTCTGGTTTAAGTGAATCCCTGTTGGAAAGGGATCTTGGATTTTTGTGGATAACAAACTTAAAGGTAGCAAGCAGTGCCATGGGGGGGCGCAAACAGCCAGAGCCAGCATGGTATTGTCTTGTATAAAGAGAGGATTGGATTCAAGGGAGAAAAATGTAATTCTTCCTCTTTACAAAGCATTGCTAAGGCCTCATTTGGAATATGCAGTGCAATTTTGGAATCCTGTGTACAAAAAGGACATCTTTGAAATGGAAATGGTTCAGAGAAGGGCAACTAAATTAATAAGGGGATTGGGGGAGCTTGAATATGAAGAGAGACTGGAAATGTTACAATTATGTACGCTGGAGAAAAGGCGTTTGCCTGGGGATGTGATTACTGTGTATAAATACATTAACGGGCCATACAATAAACTATCTATTGGGCATTGTTCACCAATAGAATATGTCAAAGCACACGAGGACATCCCTTAAGACTTGAAGAAAAAAGGTTTAGGCTTCAAGCTCGGAAAGGGTTTTTCACTGTGAGAACGGTAAAGCTATGGAACTGTCTTCCAGTGGACGTTGTTATGGCAGGTTCATTGGTCAGTTTAAAAAAAAAGCTGGATGAGTTTCTGCAAACAAGGAATGTTGCAAGTTACTGGTCTTGATACATAAAGTAGAGTTGATCCAGGGAAATTTCCGATTGCCACTTGGAGTCAGGAAGGATTTTTTTCCCCCTTCATAAATTTGATGTTTTGTTTTTTTTTGCCTTCCTCTGGATCAACAGTTAGGCAGGAAATGAGGATATTGCTAGATGGGTTGGACGAGTGTCTTTATTCAACTAATACTATGCTATCACGGGTGTGTAGGGGTGTGTGTCTCAATCAATGTCTCATAATTGGCAGAATAAGAACCACTATACTGCATTTGTAATAAGAGGAAGGCATGCTTCAATGGGACAGATAAGAATAGGCCAAATTCAATGGATGAGGTGGAACAATCCCCCTATCAGAATTTGAACTGTAGGAATTATCATTTTGCACCTATGATTAATCTACCAAGGGGTAAGAAATACGTAAGGGATGCTTTTCTCTTTAACTTTGTGGTATCACAGATGCATACATGTTTTTATTAAGGGGATTTTTGTTACTGCTTTACATTTTAATTTTGCATCCCAGTCTGCCATTTATCGTAGGGAACGGAAGTAGTTGCTGAATGCCTAAGATTTTCCAATTAGAAATCAGGCTCAGATAAATTTACGGGGAGTGTTTCTCCCATTACGTTTACTGTATATCTATAAAAGTAAGGTTTTAACAATTTCGGACTTGTCATACCGACACTGAATTACTAATAGGGTGAGTGCAACATAGGGGGATATCTTTTCTTTCTATTTTGTATACATAATAATTCTGTCTCCAGCTACCATCCTTTTTGATAAACCCCATGAGGTGGTTGTGTCAGATCTACTTTTTGTATAGCAGGCTAAAGACAGGTTACATCATTTTATTATGGGAAAACAACACCAATTTTTGAGACCTCTAATACAAAAAAAAATGATTTTCACCCAGCCAAAGGCTAGTCAGCTAGAATTATCTTTATACTGGTGTTTGTTCAATGACAAAAAAACCCAGTCTTCTTCTTAAACTTCATGGGTACACAGGTCTTTTTTTTTGGGGGGGGGAATAATAACATATTTACTATATTTAAATAACTATAGTCCAGTTAAAATATAATTAAATCTTTTATGAAGTGTAACTAAGAAATGGAGACTTCTGGGTAATTTCCATTTTTCCATGGCAGCCCTTCATGGAATGCCACACCTTCTATGGGGTTTTTATAAATGCAAAAATCATTTAGATTGTGGAATGCTATAAAAACCTTTTGGTGTGGCATTTCTTAAAGGGCTACCATGGATATTACCTAGAAGTCTTCATTCCTTATTTGCATATGAGTGATATTATCTATAACATTTCTAAAAATCATATTCCACCATTAGCTTAATAAAAAGGGAAAAAAGACAAATAATTGAAAAAGCATGTTCATGTTGCTAATATATGATTCAAGAGATGCTAATTCAATTAAATAAAACTAATATGAAGAAAAGCACTTATATGAAGGTTAACAGTCTTTTGGATTTTCATTTTAATTATCATGTTACATTTGTATGAAAGGAAATAGTTGTTAAGTATGTGTAAAGGAAAGCTAACAGAATGTCTAAGATCGCTTTAAAAATCGTCTTTTATAAAAGAAAGTCATTTAAAGCATCATTTGAGAAGCTCTTGAAGAAAAAAAGCAATAATGCAATGTTTAGACATCATCCTTTAATCCTTCTTCTCTTGTACCATTAAATACAGGATGGTATTGTTTTAATTATTCCAAAAAATAATTGCACTCTCAGGGAATTTAATTAACACATTTTGTTTGTGTCAACTTCATAAAATTATATGCAAGTCCTTTGCAACAATGCTCTCTAAATGCAATGGAAAGTAGAAGTTCTTTAGGCAGTAACCAGTTTTCTTAAGTCATTCTAGTTAAAGCCTGTATACATGGACTTTGACAAACAGATCATCTGTAAAGGGAAGAGGTACACAGGAGGACATCTCCATAAAGTGGATCCTTTAAATGCTTAACTACAGTATACAAAAGTTCACGTAGGACCAGGGTTGGCATTATCTGTCACCATATACCTTATATTTTCCCTGGTATATATCTGATAGAATATATCAATAGAATGTTGAATGTTTAACTTACACAAGCTGAGCTAAATGGATAGCTACAATATTACACTAAAATTCAGAATGAAGTAACTTCAGTAAGGTTGTAATTGTTACAACATGACTATGCAAAATTTCTGCTTTAGACTGATGTCATGACCAATGATTGTCATGTGGGTGTGGGGAGACAGTAACCTTTAAAGAAGAGAGCTAGGTGTTGTTGGTGTGATTCAGGCTACAGGAGACATTTTGGATTTTAACATTAGAACAGCTGGAACGTACTTAAATTGAGGGAAAGATTCATAGATTTGAATTTTTGAGGGTGGACATTCCCTTTAACTAACATTGTACTTTTTCAAATCTATTCATCCAAACTTTACTTAAATATAGGAAGGCCCAAACATACTCAATAGACGGATCTTTATGCCAACTTGTCCCAATTCAAATAGCAGCACTAATTTTGATGTATGAACCTTTCCTTTTAAAGATATCTATGCATGATACCCCATTATTATATCATATATTAGTTGATTGTTCTACTATATAAATAAAGACAATAAAGATGATCTGTAACCAAGCCTGGTTGCGCTATTTTTTTTTCTTATTTAAGTATTCTAGAACCTTCTTTTTCATACTTCATAATGGTGCAAAACAATATTTTATGTTAGAAAGAAAATCTTGCTCCCTGAGTTTAACATTCTGTACTTGAAGGATCAAATTGCATATTTTATCCTTATCTGTCTGCTTCAGCATTTCTCTTTCTGCCATAGTCTCTGTGAATGGCTGCAAGGAGCCTTTTCATAAAAATCAAGACTACACTTTCCTTTCGTTGCTTCTTTAACGTTCCTTGTGCTGTAGCAAGCAATATGTGATGGGAATGAAAGACATTTACAACTATAAATTGGCAGCTTATATTGAAGCTGTTGTATTACTTCAGCAAAGTAAATGAGGAAATCAACGCTATAATCCAAATTGCAGCAAATAGTGTTATCACAGAAAAGCTGTAATCTTTGTAAGGCTCAAATATTATGATTCAAAAAGCTCTTATTGTGCTGAATTTTGGAGATGGAGTGGTAGATAGGAACCTAATTGGTTCTATGTAATATCTCAACTATATCGTTACAATGTTACAGTAAAGTGTAATAAATGGAGGTGTGGAGTACCCAAAACCCAATAATTAAAAATTATTATTAAAGTATGACAACAGTACAAAGGGATGTTTAAACTACAATTTCCAAATTACACCATTTTCCACCCTTTTTTAGCCTAAAATATGTCTGACTTTCCAAATCGTGGGAACGCAAAAAATCCCCAATTTCCAATGCACATGCGTTTGCATTTTGGGTGCACCCTTTTTTAACATGAACGTATGCACTTTTATAATTTATAATTAGAAAAACGCATGCGTAAATGCGGTGCAACGCACAACAACGCACAGAAATCGCACAAGCAATTGTGATAATGCTCGCAATACAGCCTTACTGTAGATTTACTTCGTTCTATAGCCTTGCTTATATAGTTTTCATTAAACAAATTGTTATTCCCACCACTATTGAACCTTGTTTCTTGGCCTAAGAGAAAATATTGTTAAAGGGCATGTCCAGCCTTAAAGTAACATTTTAGGTTAAGGTTCAGCAACCCCCCCAAACTCCATTTTCACATTATTGAAAAGTTCCAAAGATGCCCCTGAAGGGATTTAACTGAACCCAAATATAAAATGTTATTTTAAGGCTGGACATGCCCTTTAATTGACTTGCTGGAAATTCATCTAATTTACACTATTACCTGGCATGCTACTTTTATGTTTAACATTTTTTTTTCTATAATAAATAATAATATATAATCTGTAACTCTGGTCAATAGCATGTTCTCATTTACTGCCAATATAGTGACATTCACAGGGAAAAATTTAAATGCAAGTTACATTTTTCATGATTCTTTTTTTTATTAAGGATTCTGAGGTTAACACTATTCAGAAGCAGTATTTTTTGGTTTTGTTGCATTGCTTCATATTTTATGACTATCAAGTGAAAGGCAGTTAGTAACTTTGGCAGGGGGGTAAGGCTCTTGGCTTTTCCCAGTATTCTAATAGCGTATTTATAGGATATAATGGATGTTATTATTACCAAAGCATAAATCATGTTGCACTTTACTGCAACCACAACAGATGGAATAAAAACTGCATCCAAAAGAAAGCACCATTTAGCATAGCGGAGGCCATGTTTAAAATGAGTTGGATGGTTTACAAAATGGAGTCTATAAAAGACATAAATGGGTAAACTGTTTTCAGCATGCCATATACTGTATCTGGAGTGTTTAAATGTACACTATACCTTTCTCTCATAACATTAGTGGCTTGCGAATTATCATTGTGTTTATAAGTATGATAGTTAATAGCAGAATTTCCAGCTGAGAGAAGCAGCTGCAAAACCATTTTGCTCCAGTTAATTAATTCTTCCCAACATGTACCATATTAAATTTATCCATTTTCACAACAAATGAACCATTTCTCTCCGCACCAGCATTTACAGTCCATTCAGAATAGAGCAGCTTAGACTATACCTGTCTCAGTGGAAATATATTTTCATAGACTCAATTATATTTTACAATTAAATCATACAACAAATCAAATTGGTCCAGGTCAGGGAAAATCTCCAGGAAAAAAAAAGCCATTGACTGCCAGCATGAACTGCAAAATCTATCCCTAATAGTAGGCAAGAGAATAGTCCCTATTTGTACAAACCCAGAGTTAAGGGTTATTGTGAAGGAGGGAATAGTCCCTGCATTCACATTTGCTCCTATAAAGGAAATACCCTTATGCTGTAGAATTATATTTTAGTCCTCTTATCGAAGCCATTATCATTGGTATTTACAAAGGATTTGTTTTTGAAATGATTCCAAGGTTTTACAGTCGGACCCTTTTTCATTACACCCATTCAGTGCAAACTTTTAAGTATGATTGCCTTTTATGTTCAGATTTACTAAGAATACTCTTTCAATTGAGCTGATCAAGCTATGAAGCAGAGGTGGGTACCTACTAATGGCAAAGTGGCTATAAGCGGTTATAAGAATCCTATTGAATCGTATATGAATACGAATATGTGCAGAATTCCCAATAGTAAATATTTAACGTCAGTTAAGTTTTTTAATTCACACCAATTAACAATTAGCTTTGCTAAGTTTATTTACTGTGGCAAGAAAAATGCTAAATTCTGATTAGATGATAATACTTCAGTAAAAAAGTAAATTTAAAAAAATGTTTTTTTAAATGAAAAACTGATACCTGTTAAATCATGCCTTACCTTTGAAATCTAGTTAGGGATGTCCATTGCTTACTTCCCTTGCCATGGCCTTTTTTCTGTATTTATTAATGAGTAGAGATGGGATCCGGATCCGACACAAAACTCCTCGGTTCTGAAATCCGGTCGGATCATTTGGATTTCGGGACTTCGGCGCTAATTTTCAATAATAACAGCATCAAACGTTTAAAAATCCTCGAAAATACTTTCGGAAACTCGAGAATGGGCTCCGAACGTATTTTCGATAATTTTCTAACGTTCGAGGCTATTTTTGAAAATTATCGAAAATTGCTCCGTACATTCGAAAATTATTGAAAATTCGTTCTGGTTTCAGATTTTCGCTGATCCGCCAGGCGGATTATCAAACGACCCCGACCGAACGCATACACACAGATGATTCTCCAAAATGCCCATCCGTCGCGTGTAGCACTCGGCCATGGGGGGTCGTTGCATGCTCACAAATTGAGCGTGTACGAAAGTTTACTGGCTCATTCACCCAGAGCCGCTATCACTCGGGGTAAATGTTCTGATCGCGATTCAATATCATATATTTGCGAATGTGGGTAAATCCCGAAGAGGGATTTACTCACTGTGGAATTTTATCAGAAGCTATTAGCTGGCGTTAAAATCCAGCGCTAAAATGCTATATTTAATCGTGAGCATCAGATGCGCGGGTGACTTTCGCGTAACCTGAGCATCCGATGCTAATATGGAGTTAAAATCATGATAGCCAGTAGTGAACTGGTTAGTGCCACATCACCACCATAAATTTGCCCAGCGGCTCTGGGTAAATTGGCCACTATTTCTGCACATTTACCTTAACTCCTTTTGGACTACACTTATGTATTACATCAGTGCGTACCTTTTACATCCTCTATAGGGGCTTATTCACATACCTTTGGTATAAGAATTAAATTAATTAATGTAAATGTATCAGATTTCTTACATAGACACTGCAGGTGTTATGTAAATGCTCTGACGCATAATTTATATATAGAAACAGCTAGAGGCAAAAAATGGCTAGTATAAAACTTATATTTATTGAGTCCATTACATATATATATACATATATATGTGTAACTCTCCCAACAACCCAATCATACTTATCAGTCAAAAAGTCAAGGTCATTCGTGCATGGCAGTCAGGACCTTAGCAGAGTAACAGGGTAGGAGTCGACGGGACTTTTTGACTGATAAGTATGATAGGGTTGGTGGGAGATTTACACATATATATGTATATGCTTAGGTGGGGTATAGGCATGTGATACCTACATGTTTGCTGTACAGGATTATTTGCACACTAATTGTATTACTATTTCTATTCTGTGAAGTTACTATTTTTGATATTATTTTTGATACTTTTAATGGACTCAATAAATATAAGTTTTATACTAGCCATTTTTTGCCTCTAGCTGTTTCTAGTTTTATCAATATATATTTTTAGAGGTAGGTCTTTTCTCGACTATTTATGAGGTTTTGTTGTTTTTGGCATAATTTATATATAATATATATTACATAAATATATAATTTATATTATAAAATATATATTTTTTGCAGGATAAAGGGTAACAAGTCTGCATACATTAATTATATCCATTAAGCAAATGAGGATTCCAACCAAATGCAGACATTTTTACATTGTTAACAATACTTGTAATAGATTGCTATATCATTCAATGCAAATATCCTTAAAATATCAATCCTACTAGGTTACATTTTCTTGGAAAGGATTCTCCTTGACGTGACATACCTTTCACCTATTATGCAATCTCTTATACTATGTTACAATGTAGCTAATAGACAGACCATAGTCTAAAAGAGGTTCACTATTTAGTTATGAAAACCAATGAAGAAAGTGAAACTAAACATAACAGTGCCAACCTAAAAGATGAACAAAGGGGCATTCACATACAATTAGAAAAGTTCATGTTTGTATGATCAAACACCATCTAAAATGTATGAAATTGGATAGAATAGTATGGAGAAGGCATGGGAAAACACAATGCACATAAATAATACTTTCTTATGAGTCACAGAATGAAAAACCAATTCAAATATCTACTGATTTGCTGCTGGAGCAGGTGACTCACAAATCAATCTTTAATTTAATTAGATTAAAAACTAACAGCAGCTACATGTATTCTTTACTGAATGGCACAAATTCTGTGAATTATTGGAATCTGCTTTTACAATGGTTGATCGAGTATATATAGAGCAGGGATTCTCAAATGGTGTCCCTCCAGATGTTTGAAAAATTCAATTCCCAACATTACTCAACTATAGATGGGTGCCAGGGAATGCTGTGAGTTGTAGTTTTAAAATATCTGGAGGCACACTGTTTGAGAATCCCTGATATAGAGTATCTTATTAAAAAGTTAACATTTTATAATATAAACTCATTTAGCATGTCTTTAAGACAGGAATAACCAGGCTTTGTGCATTTTGAAAAAGAACCATACACATATAGGAGTTGGGAAAGAGTGATAGAAATAAGCCCTTATTTGTGTCCTATTTTACTGAGGGGAAAGTATTTTAGTCCTAAAAAGCATTTTAGATCCAACACAAATAATGATATGCTAATTACTTTTCTATAACCACATGTAGTATTATAATGAGCAGCATTGGACATTTTTTTTATGAACCTCATAGCGTTTTTCTTTCTTCCATTTTCTGGGAAGTCAGACCAACAGACCAAAAAACTGGACATTAACTTTTTTTGTTCCTTTTAGAATTTGAAAAGGCAGAATTTGGAATGAAAAGGCTACAGAACGAAAGCATTTCTATTGTGAAGATCCGTTCACAGATAAATAGTTACTAAGCTAACATTTTGGAATGTACTTTGTAGGCAGAAGCTCAGCACTTTAGACTTAGTTAATTCAATATATAGAATAGTAGAGCATTTTTCAGCACACTAAGCGAAAGCTATCTGTCTCTGTTCCAGCTTGTTAAGCCGTTAGCAGGCTAGTCAGGATTTCCAATAATGTGGACTTCTACACGGATGCTTCAGCTCCCTGGAAAATTCCAAGGGCAGAAATGTAATTACAAATCGGTACCATGGACATTACAGAAAGGAATGCCTTGTTACTGAAAATACAAGATTGGTTCCAAAGTCTAAAGTAAATCGTTCTTAAAACCATTTCAGTCTTTGTATTTTATGTTAGGGAAACATGGCTGATTACCTTCGCATTGATGAAATTAATGAATAAATGATGTAATGCATATGATATGATATGCATATACAATGAATACATTTTATATTTGTGGTTTAAGTTGTATTCTCATCTGGCCTTGTGCCATATTAAAGAAACTGGTATAGTATCATTCAGTATCATTCATCTTCATCTTCTTTATCAGAAAATCAATAGGTCTCTACTTAGATTGCATCATAATAAAAGTATATATCAAAATGCTTTTTGACCAGAACAGCTAAAGAGGCAGTTGTTAAGGGGATGTTGGAAAAAGCTCTCTAACTATTCTTATTTTTTATTTATACTGCCAGGACTGGCCAGAACTGCCAGCAACTTTTAACACTTCTGCTTATCTCATGGCTTGTAAAATGAAGGACCATTTTAAAATCACACTGAACAACTGTAGGCCAAAATGGGGATTATATTTATTCAAAATAATTTATTTAGCCCATTAAAATTTTGTTGGGCAATTTAGCCTAAAATTTACTATTATGTTTTCATAAATCAAAACTCTTTGGAAAAAAAGTCATCTTGTATCTTTTTTTTTTTTTTTTTTGATAAACCAAGGCAAAAAAGTAGAATAAAAAAAAGTCAGACAAATAACTGCAACTTTGTAGGAGAAGATTAAAATGACAGAAAACTTTGTATTGCTGGGATATCCTTCTAAAATGTATTATTTTCCTGTGAAATCCACCCCCTTAAAGTGATAGGAAACTGAGGTCACCCAGCAGTATTGTGTGCCACTGATTTAATTTCCAGCTATGTCTGTGCATGATTTGGTTCACTTAGTTGTCTAGAAACTACAGGAAAGAGGCATTTCCAATGGAGCTGTTGTCCCCAGCCCTAGCACTTTTCAGGGTAGATTTCTCTTAAAAACAGAATTTATAGAAAAATAAGGCACCAATGCAGGACACCTCTGACATGATATGTTGCATACCCAAAAGGCAAATATTTCAATAAAGCATGTCCACTATTTTTTTTACTTCATTGGCTTTTTGGATCCCGCCTAAACCACTTCATACAGGATAAAAAAGAGAAAATGTCTAATGATCTACACAATGCTCCACTTCCTTTACCAGATTGTCTGCTCTAGGGAAAGATGGTTCTGTATCAGCAATGCTTAATCCATTATGTAGGAATCCCCTAGAAAAAGCAAATGCCAAATTATTTTAATGTACAAGAAGGGTTGTTTTCTTGTACATTGTTTTGACCCAAGCCTGGATTTGGGTTAAAACTACTGCTTGTGAAGGTTCTCATTCATCCAGGTCATGGTATATCTGTTGTATTCAATTAGATCAACTGGACTTGAGGTTAAGTTCTTGAAGACGTTTCGCTAGTCATCCGACTGGCTTTCTCAATTCAGAATTCTGAATTGAGAAAGCCAGTCGGATGACTAGCGAAACTCTTCAAGAACAAACCTCAAGTCCAGTTGATCTAATTGAATACAACAGATATGTTACAACTACTGATTTGGACATCAACATTTTGGTGGAAAAAACTACTGCAGTTGATACCAAAGTTTGACACCAACTACTATTACTACTAACTACTACTACTACTACTACCAAACTACAAGGCTAACTGATTCAATATCAGTTAGTGTGACTTTAACAGCCAGGATGCGCCTGCAGCAGACTATTCACCAGAGGCTGCATGGCTCATTTTGTATAAGTAATTAACACATGCTGATAGCTGGCATTGACTACTTATTTGAGAGGCAGATTCACCCTGAGATGCACAGCTTCTGGTAAATATCTTCCAGGATATTTGCCCAGAGCACGTGTGGTTCTGGGTAAATCTCCCTGTACATAACTTAAGGTTTGAAGGTGTGGTGAGGTGATGTAGATAGGGTTATAAATAGATAGGGTTATAAATCAAGCTGAAAGTTTTTTACATCTCATTTTTTAAATCACAGAAAAACGTAAGTATATCTAATAAAATGTGAAGAATAAACTTTACTGAATAATATCATATGCCACATGCAAGGGTACACACAGAGACACAAACAGAAACTAGCCCTAAATAAAAGCAATAATTAAGAGCCATTCAATAATCCTTTAATGATCCTAAATTACATTTTCATGGTAAAGATAAATATAGTAACATAGTAACATAGTAATTAAGGTTGAATAAAGACATACGTCCATCAAGTCCAACCTATTCACCCTCTTTTTTTTTTTTTCTCTCTCTTTTTATTTTTTTTTTACCCTACCTAACAGTTGACCCTAAGGAAGGCAAAAAAAACCAGCTAAAAAAAGGGGGGGGAAATTCCTTCCTGACTCCAAATGGCAATCGGAAAGTATCCCTGGATCAACCAGATCTATATGCATTAATACCAGTAATTCTCAATATTTTTTTAGTTTTAGAAACTTATCCAGGCCTTTTTTAAAGCTTATTAATGAACTTGCCATTACCACATCTGCTGGAAGAGAGTTCCACAGTTTCACCGTTCTCACTGTAAAGAAACTCTTCTTAACCTGAAGATGAAACTTCTTTTCTTCCAACCTTAAAGGATGTCCACGAGTCCACTGATATGACCTATTAGTAAACAATGCACCAGAGAGTTCATTGTATGGGCCATTAATATATTTGTATAAGGTTATCATGTCCCCACGCAAACGTCGCTTCTCCAATGTAAACAGCCCTAACTTGTCTAATCTGCCTGCATATTCAAGCCCCTCCATTCCCCTTATTAATTTAGTTGCCCTTCTCTGAACTGCCTCAATTTCCAAGATGTCCCTTTTGTATATAAATATTTTTGTGATCAGTTCTAATTAACAAATATTTATCTATAACTTTATACATTTTTTTTACAAGTCATTGCCTACCAACAGACTTTGATTGCCAGCTTATTTACGTCAGTAGTCACCAAAAAGTTAAGATGTAGGAAGGGAACATCACACTTTAGTGTCTGCAAAACTTTTTTGAATGCAGGAAAAAAAAACCAAAAAACAAAAGTTATCCTTGCAGTTTATTTCCTACATAGCGTTGATAGCAAAAAGAAAGTAAATTTGGAGATTTGGAGATTTGAACATGTAATCTCATGGGCTGCATGTTTCTAAAATCAAAGAATTTTTCTACTAACCCACCATGGCATACACAAGAAAAAACGTTTAAATTTAGAAAACTTTATCTTTTGCTAGGAACTGTATGAAAGTATTTTATGTAATTGTTTCTGAGTTTCTGAATTATTGTTCATCTCCCTGCAGTAAAATAATTTTGGGTAAATCTTTCCATCTGAAATTTACCAGGTTTGCGAGAGTAAGTAAATCCCAAAAGGAATAATAATAATACTATTTTTTAGATTAAAGAACAACAATACCCAAAAAAACAACAACTCCCCCATTACATGTCCACAGTTCCAGCAGCTGAAATCGCTTACTCTCATTTACAACCGTGCTACCTTCCCTTAGATATCACACAGCAAAGATGAGTGCTAAAAGCCCACCTCCTAGATGGCCCAGGGCCATGATTAACATATTACTTGTCACTGGCTGATAAGTAAGTCTGTTACAACCTCTCTCCTCCTCCTCTGCCAGTCAAACAAACTTGAACTGTTTGGTTGCTGGGATACAGCCTACATAATCAAGCTGATCAAGGATGGGTGGAGGAGTGTTTTCTCGCATGCTAGTTTTGAGTGACAGTTACAGGCAGACAGAATTGTTACACCCCCTTCACAGCATGGCTAATTGAAAGCAGAGAGAAGCTCAAAATCAGGAAAAAATATGGGGAGGACTGCATACCATTACACCTTTGAAAGCAGTTTTAAAAAAATGCATTGAGGCAATACAGTTATCCTTTAAATCAAAATCTAAGTTTTACTTGTGAAATATTTCAACTACCAAAATTCTGAGGCACACCTCTGGCACTCTAAGTTGTACCAATGTGCCCTGGCACACCATTTTAAAAACCCTGCTTTAAACATTTAATACATTTAATCTACAATAAAGATTTTTGAATTTCTAATATCAATTCAGCATTGAAAATTGTCTTTATAAAATATGGTTACTTGTGACAATCATATTACTATATAACATGTATTTATTCAATATAGATAGAAAGAATATCAGAAAGCACAGTCATTGCTTCTTAAGATTATAAAGAATTTCCGAGTTCTCTTGATTCTGTTGAAGTCAGCAACATCCTGGACTGCTTTCACTGTGTACATTAGTTTCATATGACTCTGAAATGGTCCCTTGGGAAGCAGTTTGCAAGTTTAGACAATAGATCTTTCTATAGTCTTTTCTATGTACTAATGATTAGTTTAATTAAATTGTGCTTAGGATTTTTCATTGAGCCTCTTATATTACAAGAAAATAAGAAAAATAAATTATAGTTCAGCATATTAATTTGCACTCATATTTAACATTCCGAGAATGCAAGGCAACCGTTTCATTGTTTAACTACCATGACGCTTATCAGATTATTACAGTTCTGCTCTGTGTAAAAAATCACGAAGGATGAAATGTTAAATTTTTAACATAACTAATTGCACATAAGAAAAGCAATATAATGAATGGACACGTGAGATTGTGGTTACTGTATATGAAAAAATGTTTGAAAAAATGAAAAGTGTTGCTTCATGCCTTCAATCCAGTACCTGTTTTTCTCAGGTATATCTGTTGTATTCAATTAGATCAACTGGGCTTGAAGTTTAGTTCTTGAAGACATTTCGCTAGTCATCCGACTGGCTTTCTCAATTCAAAATGACTTGTACAAGAATCTGTGGCAATTATGTACCCTGTAAAATCCCAATTAGCATATCACAGCCAGGTGTTAAGGGCATGATTAGATAGTGGCTAAGAGGTGTTATAGGAACGCCCAGAATAAGGTGTCAAAACAGCATTGTACATGGCAGACAGATGGTGTCGAACCCCCCCACCTCTATTTAGGCTTGGTTTCTTTATTTTCACATAAATGGCCTCCTTAACACCTCTCTTGAACCAGTCACGTTCCTTTGCCAATATGTTAACATTACAATCTTCAAAGGTATGTCCTTTATCCTTAAGATGCAGGTACACGGCCACGTCCTGACCCGAGGAATTGGCTCTTCTGTGCTGGGCCATACGTTGATGCAGTTGTTGTTTGGTCTCCCCCACATACAAATCAGAAAATTCTTCACTGCACTGCACTGCATATATGATGTCGCTTTTCTTGTGTTTCGGTATTGGGTCTTTCGGATGTACCAATTGCTGCCTCAGCGTGTTGCTCGATTTAAAGCAGACAGGGATACGGTGTTTTTTGAAAACTCTTCTTAATTTCTCGGAGACCCCTGCTACATATGGGATGACCATGTTCTTTCTCCTGTCTTGCTTTTCCCCTTCACTGTTGGTATTCGTGTTCTTTTCTTTCCTTCTGCTTCTTTTGACAAAGGCCCAGTCTGGATATCCACAAGTTTTAAGGGCTCCTCTGAGATGTTTCATTTCTTTAGCCTTCGCCTCTGTGCTAGTGGGGATGTTCTCAGCTCTGTGTTGCAGGGTTCTGATGACCCCCAGCTTGTGATCTAAAGGGTGGTGGGAGTCAAACATCAAATACTGATCTGTGTGTGTTGGTTTTCTGTAAACCTCTACTTCCAGTTTACCATTCTCCCTGACTTCTACTAAGCAGTCCAAGAAAGCCGGTTTGTTGTTTTGTACCTCTTCCCTTGTAAATTTGATGTTTTGGTCTACCGCATTAATGTGTTCTGTGAAAGCTTGTACTTCCTTCTGGTGGATTTTAACCCAGGTGTCATCCACATATCTGAACCAGTGGCTGGGTGCTAAGCCCTTAAAGGTATTAAGCGCCTGTTTTTCTAAAAAGGTTGGCTACAATGGGTGAAACTGGAGATCCCATAGCACATCCGTGTTTTTGCTTATAGAACTTATCCCTGTATTTGAAATAGGTGGTATTCAGGCACAAGTCCAGTAAGGCTCCATCTGTCTGCCATGTACAATGCTGTTTTGACACCTTACTCTGGGCGTTCCTATAACACCTCTTAGCCACTATCTAATCACACCCTTAACACCTGGCTGTGATATGCTAATTGGGATTTTCCAGGGTACATAATTGCCATAGATTCTTGTACAAGTCATTCTGAATTGAGAAAGCCAGTCGGATGACTAGCGAAACGTCTTCAAGAACTAAACTTCAAGTCCAGTTGAATACAACAGATATACCATGACCTGGATGAATGAGAACCTTCATAAGCGTGTTTTTCTCAGGCTAATTTCACCCTCCAGTTAGGGAATATAGCAATAAGAAAGTCTCAACCACATACACTCGGATATATATATATATATACAATCCATAAAACCTACTTAGGAAGATGGTAGGATCGGGTGGACAAACCCCCAGTCCTAGACGCTATGGTAAAACAAGTAAACAGTCCTTCAGCTTAGCAGATGTATGGGGGTAAACATCTACTCACCGGCGTCGGATAGTGGCCCGGGTGCATCAACGCCCCAGGCCCTACGTTAAGGCCATCGCTCAACTACGTACAAAAGGTCAAGATGAGGTGGAGGTCCCCAGGAAAACACGGTACAGTTCCATAACATAAAACCACAAGTTTATTAGGATCTACATATAAATACAGGAACACGCCAGTGCCCCCTCCAACTCTATACAAACTCTTCCTTTCATTTGACATGACTTTCTGTGAAGTCAAGAATGCTCAATAATCACTATAAACCAGCACTATAAACCAGCATTAGGAGAGGACATTTCCCATCATGCAATTTTCACATACCAATTGTCACCATTCCAGTAACAGCTAACTGCACAAGTTTATGATAATAAGCTTGTGCTTTATATTGAATATCTAAAGAAATAGGGGACAGATAAACAAAACGTTGTACAGTGATAGATGGAAAGAATTATAGTTTATAGTATAGATGCCCTTTAAGTCTATCAGGGAGATACACCCAGAGTCCCTTGCACTCTGGGGAAATCTCCCAGAAGAAATGTAGCAGAGGCTGCACGACCTCTCGTTAATATATATGAAAATAAATCAGTTTCTTTTTTATTAAGGGTGCAGTTACCCCTCTGGCACCCCCCTATTTTACAGTACTAATATCACCTTAATATGTGATCTATTCACCTTTTCCTTTTTCAGGTTCTGGGTGCTGCCATGGTTAGTATGGGCACTTTTGATGTCCATACTAGGTCCTCTCAGCTGTTTCTAATACTTTTAAACAGGAAGTGCATCTGTGATCTAACACTCTAATGGAAATAGTCATTACTCGTTTACATATGAAACAAGCTCAATAATATAACCCTGTAATATTTAGAGAACACTCCCTCTTCTGCCTCTGTTTTTAAGAGTTTGCTCTGATTGCTCATTTATGTGCATATAGAGAAGGGAGAGTGTTCTCTAGCTGGCAAGTATTAAAGAAGTACTGCCAGGGACAGGGAACTGCAGTGCTAAAATATGAAAATAAAATATGAATAATAGAGGAATTAGGGTGTGTTACTTAGCAAGCCACTAGAGACTCAATAACATATGAACTAAGCTTGAGGAAAATAAGAGATTGATTGTTTGAGACAATGGTCTTTCATGTAAAATATTGTTTTCACCATGGTTCCCCTTTAAGCTCCCAATACAACAAATACCTACCTCATATTTTGAATATTTAAGTTATTATTTTGGTAAGGTTCACATGTTTCTCTTTCTTCTAGCTTGTTCCACTTTCTCATGTATGTGCCCTCTCCTGAGTGCATCTAAGCTCTGTACACATGCCCAAGAGGGGGATGTGTTGTGGGAGCAGAGCTGAAACTCAAGCAAACCAAATCATACAGACGTAACAACTACTGTAGGAAATGCAGGTTATAAAAATATGATAGAAAGCCTGTATACATGCGCTTTTATCCTGAGCTGTACACGGGTGTACTCTTAGGGGCATATTTATAAACGGCCATTCACTTTTTGACGCCGGGTTTCCCGACGTTTTCGCCAAAATCGATATTAACGCGATTTATAAAAAGGCGAAACCCAGTGGTGAAAAGTTAACACCTCGTTAACATCGCATCAGTTACTGCTCGCTTCTATTTATAAAGCTGCGGTAACTGTGCTTTGGCCTTAATCTCAGCCGTTTCAACTCGCCAACTTTGAGTTTTGAGCTGAAATCTGGGCGGGAGAGTGTACACGCAACCGAGACACGGGTGGTCGCCCACCCTGTGCTCGCCCCCCACAGCGGAGACCACATGCTGCACAACCCCTCCCAGCAGTCCCTCCCAGTCCCCTGCCCCATACAATCACGGAGGGGAAAGGAGGGGCCCGCTGGGGTGTGTGGAGGGGGTGTGACGCAATGGCCCTTATAAGGTCCGGAGAATGGGGGTCCCAGTTTGAGCTGCGGGACCCCCTAAGCCCCAAACGCACTTCTCAATGCCCCCACTGGATGTTCCCTCCACACCCCTGAGTGTCCACCACTGCAGGGCTTCTACTACTAACTGGGTAAAACTTACTCCTGGCTCTCTTAAAGCGAACAGGGAGATATTTAATATGGAATTGGATGGTATTCGGTTCTAAATCTTTTATGAAGCCCTGATCCCCATTTGTAGTAATACTGGATCTCCCTTCTAAGAGTGTAAAGAATTTTCCAGTCCTCCAAAGAATCTAATTGAATAGGTAACGTTGGAGGGCTCGAATTGGGATTATTTATGGGGGGATCAATTCTAGATGATGAAAAGTGTTTACGTAGTAAAATGTTCATACAAATTTATTAATGTCAATCAAAGTTTAAAAAAGGTCAAATTCTTTACTAGGTGAAAAAGACAAACCATTACTAAGAACTTTCAGTTCCTGAATGGAAAGAGGTCTTGAAGAGAAATTTAATAAGTTTCCCTGGGTGCTGGTCGGTACCTCTGTGGGTGGATTTCTTTGTAGCTAGAGATCTAGAGTCTCTCGTCAATCTTGGGAACTCCGAGTCAGAATCAGATGGAGGTTTCCTGTTGCCCATTCTATAGTCTGGCCCCCTGCCAGACTATGTGAGTCTCTGTGAGGGCAAGCATCCTCAGTAATCCCTACGAGGCAGCATTGGGAAAGGGAATTTTCCACCATGTAGTTCACGCACCAACTGTCAATTTTCCAGCTACAGCAAAACTATACATACCAGAGAGTTAATGATACTAAGGCACTTGATTGACAGCTAAAATGTAAGATGTTTCAGACTGGATATCTAAAGAAATGGGGGGCAGATCAACAACAAATGGTACAATGATAGTTGGAAAGCACAATTACCATAACTGGAATTTGGACTTGCAAAATTTAGCTGTAAATAAATCATACAAATACATTTGTACAATCGACCTTCTTTGTTTTATTAGTGACTTTGGTTCTCTTCATTAAAATATCGAAAATGGGCTCAGTAAATGTATGTTGTTTCCTCCAACGTATCCCAATAATTCTTAACATAAACAAACTGCTGCTATATCTCTAATTAGTTCTTTATAAGATTTAACAGAAAGCATCTTTCTATATGTACGACTCTTCCCTTCAGTGCAATTCTTCCTTCAATTAATGCAATTCATAAATATTGATCATTCCTGAACAGAATTTATGTCAGAAGCTCAGTGCATCTGGGAGCAGTTTCCTTTCAAGTTCAATATTAATCACATTAAACCTACACGTACTACTTGCTCAGCACATTCAAATTAAATGGCAAAATACTGTAAGTAAAATTGCTCTGGGTCATCTGAAAACATGGTTACTGTTAGGATTCTCAGATGATCCCATGTCACTGTTTCTGGTATAATTATTATTTTAACATACCTTGGAATTTATATCATATATCAAGGTTTAAAGTGATATCATCACACCCCCATTTAAATACTGATGCCGCAGAAAGTTTAGTTAAACAAGCACATAACATTACACTTTTGTTGACAATATAAAGCATCACACTTTTTTCCTATGTTCTGTTGAACTCATCTTCACTGTAGGAAATAAGTAATGTATAGCTCCTCGCATTCCACCCAATTAGAGAGTTGCAGTCAGTCCTTATAAATGAGGACTGACCAGGGGGGCCCCTACCATGAAGCAAACTGAAACATTTTCTCAGGGTGCGCTCCTGCAGAACACTTAAAAGGTGACAGTTAATATAAATCCTCATTCCTGCAATACTGCATTTCAGCACCAGTCCACTAATTAGTCTTTAGTCAGCCCTCCAGTCCACCAATCAGTGTTAGTCAGCCCACCACACCCACCTCCATATGCCACGCCTATGTTCCCTGATGAAGCCACGCCTGCTTCACATGCTGCCAGCCATCTGACGATAGGTGGCATTTAAAAGTTGTTTCAAGTGTCAAAAACCCTAGGAACATCCCTGGGACTGACTGACCAGAGACTCCAGTCTTTACTTCTAAATGCGTTGTGAAGTGATATTGCACACAATTGTAATACCACACCATAATTGTAATGTTGTATTAATATTTTACAACTACATCTGTATTTTTCATTGCGTTGTAAAATGGTGGCTAAGTGGTATTGTGTATTAGTGTTCAATTCATCGCAGTTTACTGACAAGTGCCACATTGTTATTTTTATGAACCATAATTATCGTTCATTTTCAGTAACCCTCGAATATATGGATCGTTTTTGCTATCCCTAGAATGTATCGTTCGCTAACTTTTGATTGTAGCCTTCGATTCTCGATAACCCTGGAAACTATCATTCGTTTTGGGTAACCCTCGAATATATGGATCGTTTTCGCTAATCCTAGAATGTATCGTTCTCTAACCCTCGAATGTAGCCTTCAATTTTCGCCAACCCTCGAAAGTATTGTTCAATTTCGGTAACCCTCGAATTTATGGTTCTATTTTTGGTAACCCTTGAAAGTAACGTTCGGTAACCCTCGAATTCGCTGTAACCCTCGAATGTAGCTTGCGCAAACTCAACAACTCATAAAGTAAGAAGTGTTTAAACAGGTTTTGGGGATAGTGACATGTTCCCCAGACCATTTCCAGGTGCCACAGCCATTTACAGTAAGTTACCATTAGTGATGGCTCAGTTCGCAGATCTGAACCCGGATCTGCGGCGGACTTACCTCGTTCACGAATGGCGGATATCGCGGATTTTCCGGTTTTTCGAAAATTTTCGAAATTATGAGAATTTCTCGTATTTTCGAAAATACGGGAAAATACAAGAAATCCTCGTAAATTCTAAATTTCCCAGATTTTTCACATTTTTGGACGGAGCAACCCACATTTTTGGGTCCGTATTTTCGAAGAATCCTCGTATTTTCAAAAAATCCTCAGATTTTCGAAAAATCCCCGTATTTTCGAAGAATCCTTGTATTTTCAAAGAACGGATTTTGCCGAACTTTCATTTTAATAGGTTTTAATGGGTCTGCTCGCGGATTTTCGAATTTTTAAAATTTTTCCGAAAATCCTCGAGCGGACCGGATTTTGCAAAGTTTGGACATCTCTAGTTACCATTGTTAGTTTGTCTGTAAATCATCCGAACTTTTTGACATATTAGCTCCCATTGACTTTAATGGGTCCGTTTTCGAAATTTCGAACTTTTGCTGAAGTTCGGCTATCTCTAATCATTAAGCACCATGTGCTTATGTACCCATATAATACTGACTCTGAACAGTAATTTACATCTGTGGCATAAAATAACTTTAAAAGGGAATGTTCAACCTTTTTTTCAATCCATTAATCACCCTCCCAAACCCTACTTTCACAAAACTTTTCTCCCAGTCCCCTGCTGTTCTCTGTGGCCTCCTTTACAGCAGCCAGCTCATGCAACTGTCAGCATAAAATAACAAAATGAATGGGCCAGATGGGAATGTTCCTGGAAAGTCAGAAGGTAACACCAGCAGAAAACAATCTCCAAACAACATTAGATAGATTTGGTGATCGGCAGACTATCTAAAGTCTAAATAATGTATGGCCAGCATAAATTTAAAACTTTTCTTTTAGTGAAAGCACAATAGGCTTAAAGGATAGTCGCGCTGCGTAAAGTCCAAAAATGTCTAAAGTGAGTATAAAACCCACGCTAACCAGATTATATATCACGTAATATAGGCTTTACACTCTCTTTTAAATTTTACAAGATTATTATTGCATCTCCATGTAAGTGCAGCATAAATTCCATTATAAATTCGACACAGCAAAATACATTTTTGCAGAAACTTTCCATCAAAAAGTTGATTTGCACTTTTAGTAATGTTGATATATGAGTCTGTTAAAAAGTATTTTCCCATTGTAAAGTAAAGCAAAAACAAACCCAAAGGTGGACATGCTGTAAAGAGCAGTATCAACCAAGTAAGTACAATACCTATTGCCCCAACATAGTATTGAAGTCATGTGGATCTTACTCATAACTTTCAGAAATGGCACTGGACACCCGATTCAAAAAAGATTTCATTAAGGTTTGCACATAACACGAAGGCAAACATTAAGCCAGTGCATCTTACTTTCCTGGCTCACCCCAGTAACTGGAACAAGATAAGGTATTACATGTCCCCCTAAAAGTTTGTTCTCTGTACACTAAATTAAAGCATGCACATTAGTCATCCTTCACAGTGACAGAGGCAACTCTCCCCTTCCTCTCTTAATAGGAGTGATTAAGCAGTCTGCTTTTCTTACATTGATTAATTGGCATTAACAGAGGCAAGTGGAAAGGCCTATGAAAATTTGATGGTGATTAACGTGCATTAATACATTCTGCTACAGAAACAAAAAAGTAAATGAAAAGAGCATTAGCAATGTATTTTTTTAACATACACTATGTGTCAAGGATGCTAGAATATACAGACAGGAGACTGGAATGGAGCATATATTATTTTATCATTGTTGACAAGGCCAAATTAACTGGACCATGGAGACTTGCTTTTTACCACCACTTTATTATTTAACATGTGTAGGACATGTGATTTTAAAGGATCTATTAGGAAATATCCTTTTTTGAAAATGAGGTTGAGATACCCTATCAAAAGCTTCAAATGGTAAATTCCCACTGCCATTTAACTGCATTAACACTTGTTAGACATTTGCTAACAGACACTTCCTGCTGATATAGACTGTCTATATTCATATATTCATAGGCTACATAGGCACTACGAAGAATTGAGACCAGCTATAAAAGCAACATTAAACTTAAGATACAATCTATTGCTGTGTATTACAAAAGATCTCAATAATACCTGGACAGAAAATAAAGTATGGTTAGAATTCTTTATTAGAAAATAAAAATATGTTTAGAATTCTTTATTAGAAAAAAAAAATTAATTTGTTTTATAATAAAAAACTAAAGATTTATATGCTTAACTAGGGTCCTGCCTAAACATTACTTTTGCAATACTTACAGGGTTATGTGCCAAGAGCCGTTATCGCCTATTTGTGTCTTAAAGTCATATTAACTGATGTAACGTGACTTTAAGACACAACTAACGGCAGTTTGGGCGCAACCACCGCATCCAATGTACCGGCCGATAATGACTCTTTAAGATGGAATTTTTAATTCTAGCAGATAGTTGGTGTTAAAGATTCACAATAGGTAAACCAAATTCGCAATGCACTGGGAGGCATTATCAGCTCAGTGCATTGCGTTAAATGGGCAATTGTAGAGTGGCTGTCTGCGCATAGCCCTGTTACTTTTTCATTCGATTATCTTGAACATACTCTAAAACTACTCTGCTAGTCTGCTGTTGTTACAAGCTGGATATGAGCTTACATAGCAGCAGAAGAGGAGACTTTATTAGCATCTGTCAGCCATTGGCAGAGATGCTACTGTCACACATAAGGCTGGGTACACACGGAGGGACGTTTTGTCACGACCGAGCGCTCGCTACGAGCGAGCGCTCAGCCGGGACTAATGTCCGTCTGTCGCGGCAAATTCGAAAGTGCCGTGAATCGAAAATATTGGCTGGTGTGTACCCAGCCTAAGAAGGATGAAGAAGTAGAGAACCGTGGTGAGGGATCACTCATTGTATGTAAGTTTTAAATTACCCCTCTAATATTACTTTGGTCTTTATATGGTGGGATCACCTCCTGGCCCTTCCACCCTCTCGGTGTTAGTTTGAGTTATCCATGCGGTGAACTTGCACCCTTGTTATAGCGTCTCCATTTCACTTATATATTATTGTTAAAATAAAATACTCAAATGACAAAGATACACAGTACACAAACCTTACAGTTTATTCTGGTACATCTCAAAAAGAAAATACAATTTAATGTAAAAATGAACACAGTAAAAAATAAATAAGTTTGTTATTTTAATTCAGCCTCTCAGTATTTTAGATTCAATGACCTTTTTGCAAACTCTATTACCATCTTATTCCTTTTCCCGCAACACTCTATGATTTAAAGTGATTTATCAAGACAATGAATAAAAATTAGCTAGCATATCTT
Source organism: Hymenochirus boettgeri (assembly GCA_019447015.1). Taxonomy (NCBI): domain Eukaryota; kingdom Metazoa; phylum Chordata; class Amphibia; order Anura; family Pipidae; genus Hymenochirus; species Hymenochirus boettgeri. The sequence goes on along the minus strand of CM033470.1, from coordinate 72,684,374 downwards.
AAACCAAGGAGTAAAACATAATTTGTGATTCTTTACAAAACAGAGCTGGTGCCAAACCTTAAAAGGAATTGTTCCCAGATGGTACAAGGGCATTTCTATAAATATAAGGTGAAACAAAGGAACAAAATTATTTTCAGAGACTGGAGTCTCTCTTTATATAGTATAAGTATGGATGTGATTATTAAATGATCCACAATTCTAGCACTTAATAAATAATGGAAGCTCTGAGCATTACATATCCCCTGTGTCTTTTCATAAAAGCTTAATACTGTCTTCCTGCAGGGCTAAATGTGACCTCCATTAAAATAAATACTAATTATACAGTAACTTAAACCACTTATATCCCAGACACACTTAGCTGGTGCCAAATAATCATAAGTAAGGATAAGAATGCATCATAACATAAAAAAAAATAAAAAAACAACTATACAATTGTTTTGGTTATAATTTCTTGCAACCCCTAAATTGAAGCAAGGCTTTATGGGGGGAGCCAGTTAAAAAAGATCAGTGAATAGATTTCACTTCCAATAAGAGCTTATCTGCTTGATCTTGCTGATTGGATTCCAATTGATACATTTAATTGGTAAAGGCATCCCTTTCTCCAGAATGATTGGTGTGCTTAATGTAATTAGTTATATAATTCTATATGCAAATGTATTATATACTGTTAATTACATATAGCATGTACTGTATCTAATCCTGACATAAATCAGATATCCGATATACATTCTTACAAAACTATAATAAAGTTCAAATCAAATTAACTACATACAGGAAACTCATTAAGTGTGTGTTAGACAACCAGTGGCAGTAAGCTTTGATGTTTCCTTCTACATTGCTAGAATTATTTATTTAAACCAGACTCTTTTTACACATTCCTTAGAGCTCAAACTTCCTTTTTGTTATGTAACCTAATATTTAGAAAGTGATAGGTTGCTGTCTATTCAGCAGTGATAGGTGCAAGAATTATCATTTGTGCTGTCAAGATCATCATTATGACATATCTACATCTTTGTGTAGTAAAATAATTAAAATCCAGGTAAGGGATACGGAAACACTACCTCTATAATATTGCCCATGTACTGTAAAACTAACTGCCATCTCCTTACCTGCCTGGTCCACTGAATTAGGATAGTGAAATTTCAGCTCCACAGCCCAACTGTATATTTTGTTTGACAGTTTCAGTATAAAAGTCCAATATTCTATGGTGGGGTAACAGTTGTGTTTTCAGGTAAAACATACTCACTCCATTACTCCAAACAGCCCTGATTTAGGCATGAAATCTTACCGTATATTACTACATATATGTTAGGAACGATATAAAGTATTTTTGGGTAGATTCAATATAGGTAAAATGCATCTAAAACCCACGTTAACCCGAAGTAATATTGAGTTAAGGTGTTTTACATGGATTTTAGGGCACAGCGCCATTTCTAAATGTTTTTCCAGTTTTTGGAAATAGTGCTGTGAAACTGATACAAAACCCTTTTTGTTAAGTTTTGAGCTATCTCATAGTGCAAAACCCAGTGTTCTGTAGAGAGACTTTATTCTGGCGCTACTGGAAAGTCTTATCTTTACTAGATCCCACAATGCAATACAAGACGTAATCTCGTTTACCTCTCGTATTGTATTGCAGGATCGCACAAAGGTAAGCAACGAATAAACTTTTATATTGAATCTCCCTGTTTAAATCATATTATTGTATATCATATATTTAACTAGAATAACAAATAAATGCAAATAAAGCCCAGAAAACTCCACGTAATCATTGCTGGGAATTCTGAATCAGCCAACATAAAGGAAGTACAATAAAATAAGGAAACAGTATATATTAGCATCCCCACTAAAACAAGGTGGGTCCCGCGCCTTGAGACAAAAGATCAGTGCAACCACTAGGAGGTATACTATATCGGGGGTGTCAAACTCAATCAAAAAAACAGGTGTGGCAACATTTTTAATACCATATTTAGCAGGTGCAGGATTGGGACTCTCATGCTTGTGCCTAGTATAGGCGGTCTCAGCAGGGAAAGCACGTGCCTTGAGTTTGACATGTGTGTACTATATTTGATAACTAGGTATTCCTTTAAAAAGTATAATAATTGAATCAATATCTTACATTCATAAATCCATACATATACATTAAGTGTTAACTAATCAATAAAGTGAAAGTGTGATAAGAAAAAAGTCCACCAAATCCAGAACAAAATACCCAGATGCTATTTTGTACATCTCTAATTGCTGATGCCGAACTTTGTACAGAAGACCAATAGAGACTAATATATATGTGTAAAAAGAAACACGGCAGTCTCTTCTCCAGTAGTGTTCATCTGAGCAGGTATTTTTGCTTTTTACACATATATATATATACACATACATATATAAATATTTTTATTGGACTTCCGATCAAAGTTCAAAGTTCGACACCAGCAATTGGAGATTTACAAAACAGCATCTTAATATGTTGATTATGATGCATTCTCTAAACAATTGCTACTGCTGTAAGTAATGTAAATAGAACTTTCTAACAGTTTTTTGAATTTTAGTTTAGTTGTCCTTTAAGTGTAGTTTTGTCCTACCTCATTACATAAAACTTAACAGATATCATATCGGTCTGTAAAAAACTTGCATAGCATCACTCCATAATGTACCTTACCATGTTACTGAGATGCAGTAGGTGCTGTACAGTGATTAAAGTGAGCTAGGTAGCTAGGTAAGAAGCGGTGCTTTGTGATATTGCATCAACACAATGGTTTTGGCTTATAGCAACTGCAGTGGAAAGAAGACTAAAATTGAAAAACTGTTGTGTAATTTCATTAGCCGCATGATTTGGTCTGGTCTAATTTTTTATAAGTCTAAATTATTGTAGATCTGTAAACCTACTTAGTAGTTTGTCAGGTGACATTAAAATTGTAACCAGCAATGTTGATAGTTTGGCACAAATGATTGCACGGCCCATTATTTTCATTATTAAAAGGGAACTGTGATCTCCATATTAGCACACTCCTTACATATACACATGAGTAGAGATGGGATCCGTGTCTGACACGGACCCGGATCCACCACGGAACCCATCAGTTCCGAAATCCAAATGATCTGTCTGAATACGGATATCGGGACTTCGGAGCACATTTTCAATTATTATCGAAAAACCGAGGCTATTTTCGATAATTTTATTTATTAAATAGCCTAGAACGCTCGATAATCCTCAATAATACGATCGGAAACTCAAAAATAGTCTCTGATCGTATTTTAGAGGATTATCAAACGGTCGAGGCTATTTTTGAAAATGTATATAATAATCGAAAATTGGTTCCGTTTTCAGATTTTCGGTTCTTTGGGAATTTCCCGAGATCTGGGAATCCGAAAACAGAACAAAACTGGTGAGTTTTGCCCATCTCTACACATAAGGCAAAACAATAGCTAGATAGCAATAGCAAAGTTTTTCCCTTATTACTTATATTTTTTGCCTTTGTAGTATAGAAAGTGGGTTCTTTTTTCGCCTATCTGTGTTTGTTGCAAGGTTCGGGACCCACCTTGTTAGTATATAAGGGAGTGATATTCAGACCATCTTGTGTTTTTTTATCTCTAAACATAAGCTCATTTACATTTACTATGAGCTGTCTTTATAAGGCAATGCTAAATAAAGTGATTTTTTTTATCACTACCTATCACTGTATTTATACAGCAGTATTACATGCTAATTATCCCGATGTGCAGCCTGAAGAAGCTATTCATCTGCTTATAAATACTTTTTCTTAACATACTAGCCAAGCAGTGAAGTGCAACAGTAATTCTCAGTGTTGACTCAGGCTTTATCTTACTGACTTGCATTAGTATCACTAACCTGAGGGTGACAGTATTGATGCAAAGCAGTCAATGTAGTGATAACATTTAAAGGGGCTTATAAAACCAGGTGGACACTGTTATTTCAATTGGATTTCAGTGAAAAGCCAAAATACTGGAGCACCAAAAGACTTTTTGCAGGAACTTTTCACTACTTTCTACCATGGTTTCCTCAATAAAGCAGTGAAAAATACATATTGCTGTTTTATTACTGCTTTATAAATATGCCCTTTAGCGTGCTAATAAATTATGTTATATAAAACACTGTTAGTCTCATTTACTTGGAAAGATTGCCTCTGCGCCTCCTGATCTCCTCCTAAAATCAAAGGCAGGATATATTTAAAGCTTTAAAACATTTGCATATAGCTTAAAATACAGACCATGTCTCAATTAGGGAATCCAAACTGGTCCAGTGTGGATTCCCTGGTTGAGGCATAGTCTATATTTAAGCTATCCTGCCATTGATTTAAGGAGGAGATCAGGAGGTGCAGCGGCAATCTTTCCAATCTGTATTTAAAGGGTGAGATGCCCCACAGCTACTGGCACTCCTTCCCCTTGGATTGGACTGGCATAAGTCTACGCATATGCAGCATAAACCTGGAGAGGACAGGAGCCGCCACACACAGTATCATTTACAGAGAGACACAATTGTTGTGTACACTGCTGCCTACACTGATTTAATGCCCCCATTGCACCTTTCAGAAAATAGACATTTTGCAAAAGTTTAACATCAGCAATAGGATCGGTGCTAAATTTTTACACAAAAATGTTTAAACATCAATATTAAGTAGACTTGTCACAGATGTATGGGTCACGCTAACATTTATTAAAGTGGTTGGCACAAGAAGGGAACTTGCACTGTGGCTCTGTGGGTTGGGAGGCCATGTGTCAATTTATGGATGTATTCAATTTTTCTTAGAGAATTAGCTTAAACCTCTGATATACTCACACTGGAAATGAAGCACTTCAAATGCATTGCCCTTAGAATTACATTTCCGTGAATAGCCACTTCATAATATTGCATTTTCCTTGTTTAATTGACTCTCATTAACCATGATATGCATTTTTATCTTTTGTGTTTCCAAATGTTATAAATAAATTGCTACTGTGCAAAATGGAAAAATATGATAAAGAGTTTTGTTCTATATGTAACTGAAAATGTAATGTTAAATCCTTCCTAGAAATAATTTTAGTACATTCTAAATACATAATAAGCTTTATGCATACAATTTAATGTACACGGTCTTTTTTAAGCATGTTGGCGAGCATGGAGAGCTGACAGTTTGAGTAAGAATAGACAGGAAATTATGTATTTTGCCCGATTGAAAATTTTAATAGACGACCTGCCAGCCAGTCCACCAATCAGTCCAGTAGCCTCTAAATATTTGTAATAATGCAAATGACTGGGAGCGGCCAACATTTTTTTCCTTAGACAGTTCTTTATTGATTTTTAAAAATGTTCTGGCTGTTGGTACACAATCCCTTTGCCATTTCCAAGCTTTCTATGTAATTTGTACACTGTTATTATGACTAGCATTTTAATATGATTAGCATTTAAAATAAAGCATGTCAATTGCACAATTTCCCCTTCGTAATTCTGGTGGGTTTTTTTTTTGCCTTCCTCTGGATCAACAGTTGGGCAGAAAATGTGGGTATTCCTGAGTGGATTGGACTGGATAGACGTATGTCTTTATTCAACCTCAAATACTATATAATATGCTATACTATACTATATTTTACTTCTCACTTTACTTCAATATATTTTCCTGGTGAAACTTCATTTTTAAAACGTTTTGAAAAAGTATTTTTTATGTACTGGTGACAAATATTGTTGCATAGTATAACAAGGTTGAACTAATGCATTTATTATGAAGCAAATCTATTCTCTTCTCTGTCTATACTCTTTGTCACAAAGGTCAAGCTCAAACAAGTACATCTCTGCCATGAGCGGACCTGAGCCAATCACAATTAATCCTTTCATTTAAAATAAGTCCTAGGTCTCTATCATTGAGGCAATCACACAATGTATGTAAAGATGAGGTTAACCCCATCTGTCTTACCTGTAAATCTTTGCAACTATTGTAACAAACCTTTTTTATTTAGGTCCTAATCAATTGGGACTGGCTATGACTCTAGCATCCCCATAGACTTAAAAGAGGTATAATCTCAACTATCGTGGAAAGCCAGAAACCATGGTAACTAGGATGATGTACAGGTTAGAAGAGGTAGTGTTCTAAATCTTTTAAATATAGTGGCTAAGTTCAGCAAAATGTGAGGATCACATTTTAAAGATTTAGCTATAGTTCTTCTTTAAATACCCAATAGAGATATTTAACATAATCACAATTTCATCTGTCAGTGAAATGGTCAGATTACAAATCTCCATCCAGTATAAATTTCCAGGTCATTCACAACAAAATAAGCAGAAGAGGCCAAACTAAATATCTTTGCTTTATACTCCATTCAGTAATATTTTTTTTTTATTCAGGATCCTTATTCTGAATGTTACAGTTTGTCGAGATGCATGTATGAAGAAGTAAGATGTCAACAAACAAATAATATGCGGATAAAAATAAATAATTATATATAGAGAAGAGATGAGTAAATATAGTTGAACCTACATTACAATATTTCACGTCATTTGAGGTTATTTTCCTTAAAAGGTTTTTGCACTGGCACGGAACAAAATGAACAACAGACTTAGTATACGGCTGTGAAATGAGCTGTAGCTACAGAGACTGAAAGTATGGCATATTTATATTTTATTTACTTTATTTATGTTTCTGTATCGCTAAAATAACATCCAGTCAATTAATAAATATGTTCCAAACAAGAGCGCATTCACCCTCCCCTTCATTTCACCCAAGCAGATAGTAAGACCGAGAATTTCCTGCAAGATTCTAATAAAGCTCTTTAAGCACAACTCAAACCCTCTGGCTTTAAACTTGTGTCTGCCAGATAAACCATATCTTCAATCACTGGAATAAACAGCGAACACTGTTAAAAATGTCAAATGGTACTGTCAAAGCAGCTGAGCAAGTCACATATTAACTTACTCTAAAGAGGGAGCCGACATGACGGGTGGGATTTTTCTTCTTTATTGCTTCTCACAATAATTAATGATGGTCTCAAGTCCTTTTTTTTTTTTTTACACATTTCGAAATATTTAACACTTTATTTCTTGATCTGTCAGGTTGTCAAAAACTATTTATCGGGTAAACGTGATGTTGCTGCTTGTCATTATTCCATTAATAATGTAGGTTTCCATTTCTACAATTGGAATGCGGGAATTTTTTTTACAGTGTAACAACCGATGCCTGAAAACAATGATTCTGTGTTTTGAAAGAAGGAATACCATTTGTTTTAAATGAAAACATCTGTGGCAATGTAAAGGCCATGTCCATCCTCTTTCCAGACCCTTCCATGTATTATTTATGGGGCCTTCCCAAACACAGAGTCTGTGTACATATAAAGCAAGTTATACCTCTTGATCTCTACTTGTCCTCTTTGTGCACCGGTATGATGGAGATATCCCTGCCAAAGACTTGCAGCTGCAAGTGTGCCTCATCTGCATCAATGAATCAGCATACCTCCTCCTCTACAGCTGCATGAACCTGTCATTCATGTTCTAGCAGAGATGCTGAGAAATAACATGCTTCAAGGACTGCGCATACACGTCTAAGTAAAACGGTCTTTGGGTTTGTTCTTTTAGGACTCTGATATGAACAAATTCCTTGCAAGCAAACATTTGCTTAAATCTTAAGTTGTAGAAGTAGAAAAAAATATTATTCCCAGTTTGACCTTTTACATGATGAATGTAATACAAGCCAAATGCATTTCAAAATGTAATCATAAACAGAAACTTGCCTCTTAAATGAAAAATGGATACGATGCCAGAGCACCTCCTCTAAAAAGAAAAATAATGAATAAAATCAGCATGTAAAAAAATGTAATTAATGGTTAAGATGAGATACTGTATAGTCCAAACCTTCAAAACTAGGATTTTATGACTATTGTCCCACCCAAATTTTCTTTCTGCTTACCAGCTGCAATGAGAGATAACGGATAACATGATTCTAAAGAGATCCAGCTTTTACCATTCACAAGCAGGTATCATGGGAACACTCAATGACAAGACTTTTCACTTGTGGGCAGCTGCAAAACACATGCATGTTACTCACAAATGGCATGCAGCCAACCTGATACAGTATCATCCTTAGCTTGATAGGTATTTCAGCTATTTTACAGACCTGTATCTGTAAAACATTAACACTGAATTCCCAAGCACAGTGCCATCTTTGTTCGAAACATGCCATGTGTTAGCACTTTGCAATAAATCACCCGATTCAGCTACCTTGTGAGTTGCCTACTGTGTAGCCAAACCTCATGTGATTCTTGACTTGGCTGTTAACACAAAATGATCCTGATGTCATATAAAGTAAAACTGATATAAATGATAGATAGGGCAGAAATAATATTTGGTTATAGAAAGTTACATTCTTAAAATGAGCATATAGTTATTAATATACTTTATATGACACTAGCAGCTATACTTGGCGTTGCCTGTGTACACATGTGGGTATAGTATTTGTGAGACGTGCAGGTGTGTGTTTAGCTTAGATAGAAGAGACGAAGGGGAAAACCAAAATGCACAGTTGGCAATGTACATCATGTATTTAATAGTATATAAACAGTAGGTGGGCACACTCCTTTTTTGAGCTTGCATATATTTAACCTGGTGCTACCATAAATCCATAAACATTCCACATAAGATAGGTGCACTCAAGAGATTAAATCAAAACGGATTTATTTGATGCTATAGGTGCATAGTGCAATGACGTTTCGGTCCTGGACTAAGGACCTTTATCAAGTTTCATGCATCCATTTGGCAAACAGTTTAAAGGGCATCTATAGTGGGAAAATGCACCTTTTCCCTATCTTTTCATGTGTTCTATAATTCCCCCCAACCCCCAGTGTTTTCAATTTCTTCAGATTCCTTCTCTGTTCTGAGATACACAAGTAAAAAGAAGACGTGAATGCATTCCTCTACTCCTACTTGTACTGTCAATCAAATCCCTGTGACATGATCCTCTTCCCTGCTCAAGTCCCTGTAATGAACATAGCGATCTGAGCATTAGCAGAGGGAGAGAGGTAGCTTTGATGGCAGAGATAAGGCTGCACTTGACCCCCTCCCCCTTCTTGATAGCTTTCACAGATTAATGATGGGTCACAAAGAAAGAGATCTTTATTTTAGCAGGACACGGAGAGATCAGTGTCTCCAGGACAGCTTGCTTTCACTGTGTGTGGGTGTGTTTTTCAGGATGTTGAACTTTTAACTCCTACTGCACATGATAAGCTTGTCGGTTAGCCGGAGTTGAGTCATGGAGGAGGTAACAGAGGGGAGGGGGAAGGGGGGAGTGCTGCACAGAGATCTGACACCATGACAAAACTGACAGAGGTAGGATAAAGGCAGCACAAAGTAAATGAATTTAACTTTGCAAAGGGGGAATGTGTTTTTTTCACTATAAACACTTTAAAGTGCAGAGAAAACCTCCAACAACAACAAACCCCTCTCCATCTGATCCATTCCTGTGGATTTACAGTGAACATAGTGCAATTACAGATTACATATTATTCATTTAAAAAGTGTGCAGTTAAAATATTATAGGGAGATTCACCAAGAGATGCAAATGCTCTGGGCTAATCTCACGAATGGGACTTACCAGAGGCTGCGCGACTCTGGGTGAATCTCACCCGCACACAGCTATAGCTGGGGTTACATACTTATGTGGTAAGTATGCAGCCTATGGTAAAACGCTTTGCAGCGGCTGCGCATGTACCTCTTCCAGGACTCGCGCAGCCGCCGCAAAGCGAGACTTAACTCAGCGCTAACTGATCGTAAATCAGTTTGTGCAATGCTTAGGATAAAAAGGAGAGCTGCCACTCTGCTGCGCTCCTCTGTGAATTCCCCCATTAGTGTCTGTAAAAGGCTTATAATATACATAAATATATATATAAAAAGTTATATCTATCACAAAATGATCTCAAATATATCATATCAGTAAATGCAGAAAGAATTTAATAATAGTTATGAGTTGAGGAGGTGACATTGCTTGAGGGAGGTATAGCACATATGTTTATAGCAAAACTTTTTATACAACGTTAACAGTTTTTCCACTTGGAGCGTAAATGTGGTGAAACTACTTGTAAACATACTACATATAATTTCTACATATAATTTGCCGTGGGAAAAACATGTTGATTGCAACTGTATACTGCAGCACTTGAGTGACTGACAGGCGTTACACTGTTATTGTGTCTCTGAAGCATGTGACGTGTGGGCTCTTTTGAGAGTACCATGATGTCTTTTAGTTGTAACTGTTGGTGAAGTGTATGACATGCAGGTAGTGTGTGTCTAGTGCTTATGTCCAGGTTATTCAGGTAATGCTCATGTAGTCCATACCCCTTAACTATGACAGTTTGAACAGGTGGACAGATGCATGTCTGCGGTGTTGTGGTGGGCAGGGGAGTGACATTCTGGAATGTGGACATCTGGGGGCATGTTTGTGATGTTTTGGGGTTCAGAAGGCGTGGCATTTGAGGGCTTGCTTGTGATGTATGGGGGGGTGCCCGCAACATGTGCAGGGGGCGAACATGGCCATGACATTTGGAGGCAGGCCCTTGGTGCTTTGTGATGTGGCTGTGACATTTTGAGACCCGGGGGTGTGGCCATGATGTCTTGGATAATTTTAATTAATTTAATGATCGGTTTATTAGCATGACAATAACCGCAAATGTGGTTCATATCACCAATGGCAACATAGTCTTTTATACTTAAAGGTAGTTTTGTTCCCTCTGTTGTAGAAGCTGGGTGTACCGCTGTTGTTCGGTGTCTGTGCTGAAGGCAGGTGCATCACGCTGTTGTTGTGTAACTGAAGTATGTGATGTCTGTGTAGTTAAAGTTGGGCAGTGCACAGAGCCCAGGCTTTTTGTCTAAATTGCTGAAGCAAGGTATCACACTCTACAGGCCTGCAGGTATTTTTGATATTCAAATTGGGCTTCACATGCATTGGCCCTTCCAGTGGCTGTTGCTGTCATATGGGTGTGGCTGTGAGGTGAGCACATACATATATACACAAACACACATACATACCAGTTTTTAACTTTATAGAATACCAATGTATGCATCCTTTTATATTATTGTAATTACTCATAAGCTCAAAAGATTAAAAATGACAGAAGCCTCAGATTATAAAGCTTTCCTTAGTATTTTTGGATAATTTGGGAAATGGTGCTCACCCAATCAAAATACATGGGCCATTGGACCCTAGTGCTTGATGGACAAACTGTACATACTGTTTGTGATTAATAGTCATTCCTACTACAGATCCCAAATATTAGATCTGTAGATTTCAGGCATGAATCTAGTTTGTCTGGAATGTAACTCAGCAAGCAGAATGTATATTTTTTGGTTTTAAGAAGCAGTTTTGAGTAGAGATGGACTAAATTTCACAGTTTTATGAATTTTGAGAAAACAGAGAAATTTTGCAACTTCTAAGTCTTGTGAAGCCTTGGCTACTGATCTCCTTTAATCACTAGCCAGACACCCTAGGTAAAAACCTACAAGAATAACTGAAAAACTAATTTTGGTTAAAGGATAAGTATACCATGAAAAAACTTTAAGTTATTTGCAAGATGTTATTTTAAAACTAAAGTTGGCTAAAACATTTTTTATCTCTCCCCCCAGAGCCTACCTTTTCTGCTAGAAAATGTCTTGGATAAAGACATTTGCAGCTCTGCTCTGACGAGATGTACTGCTCCTTCCAGCTTCCTGGGCCTCCAAGCATAATTTCCACATGTTCTGCGCGCATGAAATCAGTGCGAATGTGACGCCACATCACACGCTAGCATGTCGGCACGGCCGTGCACACATCGGTGACTTAATTGCAACGATGTTGAGCCGTTGAGAATGATCGTGGTGGCACATTTTGCTTGCACTGATGTCATCAACATGCAGGAATTATGCTTGGAGGCCCAGGAAGTTGGAGGGAGCAGTACATCACTTATACTTATCCTTTAAGTTAATATTTCTTAATTTTGCAAAACCACTTGAGAAACTAAGCTGAACAATTTTCTATCTGTATTGTTCAGTAAACTGTTTTACATTAAGTTACCTTGCGAGTTTCTTAAGGGGACCTACAGTATAATATATTTGTCCATGTGTAACTTTCTGATAGCAGAAGAACACAGTAGTAGGTGCATATGTAAAATACATATACAAAACATTCCAATACTACAATGTAGGTGTGTTGGGGCATAAGCACCATATGAATATAAGCAGATAGTCACAAACATATGGAAATATTCTATTCAACTGTTGTAGGCATAAGTGTGGTGAAGAAAGCTGAGAACAGATGTCCAAGTTATCAAAATATAAAAGTTGTATAAAATGTAATATAAACAAATAGCATAACTATATGTAATATCTGATGTACATGACTGATGGATACTGTAATGTCTGACTTGTGGGAGTAAAGGAAAATCATTTTAATACTGCTGTAAGGTCTTCTTAGTAGGATTCTACCAAGTCACTAACTTAATATTTGCCTGAAAGAGACACAATTACATTAGTACAGGGATTCTCAAACTGTGTGCCTCCAGATGTTTGGAAATTACAACTGTCAGCATTCCTCAACTACAGAGGAAAGACAGGGAATGTTGGGAGGTATAGTTTCAAAATCTTTAAAAGTATCTTGCTTGCGCTTGGGGGTATGGGTAGGGGAAGGATTAAAACAAGAAGTAACCCTTCCCCTACCCATACCCTCAAGCGCAAGCAAGATACTTTTAAAGATTTTATAAACAATTCAGTGGACAACTTGCAGTGCAGCCACCCTACTTAAGGAGACATTCCCTACCACACCATAGCGCGGAAGTAACCCAATCTACTAGGTATAGTTTCAAACATCTGGTGGCACTCATTTTGAAAAACCCTGCATTAGTAACATGGACAAATAGGTCTTTATTGACAGCATAAATAACTAGTGATGAATCCCAGTTTTGAAAGAAACCTGGTTTTAGAACTGACAGTTTAGAAAATCCACAAATCCAAAAACATTTTCTACATTTTTGAAGATCTGAATTGTCATTGAAAAGTCCAATATTTAGAAAATCGAAAAGTCTAAAATTCAATTTCTGTTAGAAAAATTTTAAATTCTTATAGAACAATTTTAAAAATGCTTTTAAATACTTAAAATTTTCAATAAAAAATGTAAAAAATTCAACTGGGTTGGGAACAGATTTTTGGAACCTCAATAGGTTTGCTAGTTTCGTTTATGTCTATAAATAGCTTGGCAGGAATAGGGAAGGCTTGGTTCTAGAAATAAATATAACCTCACCCATCAAATATCCACTCTTAAAGCCACCACCACCACCCAACTTCCCTTTCTGAATTAAGGACACAACTTATCAAATAGTGGAACAAAAAAGGCCACAGCATTTATTACGTCACACTTTTATATCATGTTTTCCAAAAGATAACAGAACATTGACATATCAACATTATGACATCACTTATATTTTAACCACATCCTAGCATCCTAAGTAATAACTGTTTAATCCCAACCTGTCGATGGCCCCCATGGAAGTTACTGCACACCACCAACTCCCCTCACTAGCAGTGACCCACTAGCTTGGTAAGGGTAAGTAACCAGCTGTTGGTAAGGGTAAGTAACCAGACTTAAACCCCCGTTTCCAGAACTGCCTTATATCTCATTCTTAAAGATGACTTTATGCAAATGTATCTCTGTGGCCACCCCATGTACCACCTTTTAAGCGTTTACTCCAATAGGCTTCCATGAGACCACTGCCAAATGCTGTGATACCGTGCCACTAAACAGGAGCAAAGACCCCTAACAAAGCTCAATGCTGGGTGGGAGAGAGGGGTATCTCTTGCTGTGTCCTGTTCTCTCTATAGACTCCCACACTAACCCCCCCTCTGTCTGCTTCCTCTAATCCTGTGCCTGATCCTTCTTGCCCCACCATTGACCTTATACTTCCCACCAAACTAGCTACTTTTTACTACAGCTTCCTTGAGTTCTAACCTCACCCCTTAACCCATTACTACCCCCCACCCCCACCCCATCTTCCCATGCCTGCCATGCATCTTTTTTTCAAAAGTCTTTCCCAGGGATGCCTGTTATTAAAAGAAAAATATTCCATACTCAACAACATATACAGGATAATTTATGGAAAATGTGTTATAATAATAATAATTATTATTACTAAGGGCAAAACTTTATTAATTTTATCTTCAACAGTGACAATACCCACACTGAATGGAAAAAAATACCCTGAGTTTGCTCTCCAGGGGTAAACTTAAGAAACAGAAAAAAATGCTTATTTGCTGAAATAGTTTTTTTTTTGAGCTGCTATTACAGGAAGTACATAAAATGTGCCTAGTTTAATCAGGGACCTCTTCATTGCTGTAATTTTTTTTTCTTCTGTAACTTCTTAACATATGTTGCTAAAATGTAAAGAAATGACAGGAAAATGTTATCACTGTAATTATAACAGGAACTTGTTTCTGATTTTTGAATGAACGGTAATAGATAATCCAGAAAATAGGCATCGTGATTTCTGCATAACATGAATAACAGCATTACATTTATTTCAAGCAAAGTGACTATAATTTTACATTTTATACTTCATCTAATGCCAGATGTAAAAAGTAGAGTATTGTAAAGTTGTTTGATTTCTCATTAATATCTGAATATCTGTATTTTTGTAGGACTTTGCATCTAAAATCTTTTTTTATTTTTTATTTTAGAAATTATTAACACTACCTGGCACTGATTATCCTGTAATGTAGCTGCTATTAACTAACAGTTGGCAGCAAATTGAAATAATTAGTGGTTTAGGGGAATCAGAATGATTCACACAGAAACTTTTTTTAATGATGAATCATTGATTTATCTAAAAGTTTAATGTAATCATTAAAATTTTTAGGAGTTTCAGGTGTTTTGATTTGAGCTTCAATTGTGACATTTCAACTGTAGCTTATAGTGACCTAACTAGAGATGAATGAAAATAGCGAATTTGAGATTTTCCATAGAAATTTTCATTAGGAAGTTTTAACATTTTAATAGGTTTTTTTGAGTTTTCGATAAGAATTTGCATATTTATGATTTTTTTGATGAAAAGTTCTGAGTTTCAAAAATTTTACAAACGTCGGATCTGCAGATTTTCAAAACCGACAATTTCAAATCGAAACCAGGTTTGTTTCGATGCCAACAGACTTTCCAAGAGTATTGCCATTAACCCTTCAGTGTCAGCAGAATTGCCCAGAGTATTGCCATTTCCAATTTCAGTGCCAGTAGAGAATTACTTTTAACCCTTCAGTGCCAGCATTTTCCTATTAATACTCTCACTGCTAGCACTTTCCCAGTGTATTGCTATTAACACTTTCAGTGCCAGCAGAGTAGTACCATTAACCTTTTAGTGCCAGCACTTTCCCAGAGTATTGCCATTAACACTTTTAGTGCCAGCAGAGTATTAACTTTAACCCTCTGATTTGCCAGCATTGACATGATATACAGTATGTGCCTGCTTTCCATGTCTCCACCATTAAATTGTTTACTCCTCAACCATTCTAAATCTAATTTGGAGAGTTGGGCGGAAGAAGGAAAGAGGCAGGGATAATGATCTCATGGCTGCTAGTCAGAGAGCCCACTGTTTAAAAAGTCTGCAACAACTTTCACTTGCCATTTAAAATGGCTCTGTGCTCAGTAATATTTTTTTATTAAACATATTCATGTTAAATGTTTACAAAATGTATCTTATGTATTTTACATACAGTATATTATGTAGGGTATGATAAATAGGTTCATGTTTTACTAAAGGCTAAACTAAAGGGGTTAAGATGGGACAATATTGTCTGATAATAAAACAGAACAGATGTGATAAATCTCTCCTACATAAAAAAAAAGGTCATGCCAAAATGAAAAATCACCAAAATCACAAGGATGCTTGATGTCTCTCCTTCAAAGACCCCAGGACAGATTTTAAGAAAATCAAATAAGGATGAGCAGAACACATTGATAAGATCCATGTTACTATATGGATGTAATAAGATGCATTAACTAATATGGTTTAACCTAACTTTGTTAAGTCTCATTAATGTATGTCAAGAACCATACAGATTTGTAAGCTCTATATGGCACAGTTGAAATTTCACTGTCAATTCCCCCACAGGGCTTAGTAATAAATAAATAAATAATCAATTTTTTATTTTTTATTAGTAAATGGATTTGATGATAGTCTGTGGAAATTTCAATAGACACCAATAAATAACTCAAATGAAGTAAAGTATGTTTTCTGCATTTTATTTATTTATCTCTGATGGAAATAGCTGTCCCTTTGTAGCATTAATACACATTTGTTTTAGATGATGGAGGGTTTTTTTTACTGCTTGACAACTGATCCCAGCATTAAACTTCATTTAAACAATACAGCTACTGCCGAGTTGTTATATATTGGAACCCACACATATTTGCAGCATTGTAACAGGTCATAAATACTTTTCATCTTTTTCTCCCTTTAATCATACTCATTAGTACTTTGTGAAATAGCTGTATTAACCCCTTGCTGGGCCATTTGGGAAATTATCTAACCTTAATCAGTAATTTCCCACAGTTAAAAAGAAAGCAAATTACACAGCTTGCACTGTTCTAATTGGGAAAAACACAATATGAAGTTAACAAGTCCTTGGAACTATGCTAAGAGTGGAAGCCAAAGAACATAAGGTATGAAATCTAACAATCTTGTTTGTACAGAAGGACTTATGTTAATTAAAAGCCACTACTTCTGTTCCAGACTTAGCCTACACTCCAAGGGTTACATTACAATATAAACCAAAACTAATTTGCAGCTAAAGTTATTGTATCTGCATAAAACAAAGAGGAAAAGGCATTATTGATCAGCTTCAAAAATACATTGTGCGTTCACAATGTTCATTCATTTAATCAAACTAAGCCACAAGAATGCGTGCTTGATTTAAAATAATGCAGCACAGTTCAGAATCTAAAGATAAGTGTTAAAACACTTCAGATATGGATTCTGGTAAAAGTAAAGTCACCAACACATTTTATTAAGATTAGAATTATATTAACTGAGAACTTAGAGGCTTGTGTTAAGTCTCATTCTCATGATTATACAAGATTACAGTCATAAATTATTTATTTACCTATAGAAATTTGTAAGTCACCAGTTCAGGAAATTCTTTGTCTATTGCTGGATGATGCATATTTAAAGGGGAACTAAAGTCTCCAGACAACATTGCCCCAATAGAAAGAGTACATTCACAAAGATACAAAAAGCTGTGTCACACCTCTCACTTTGCTTTGGATGCTAGGTTATTTCTGAAATTAACTTGTGGGTAATAGGGTCAGCTGGGTATCACCTTAGCTGGAAACACCCAGCGTATGCAGTCTTACTTCCTGGAAGCTGACAGCAAATCCTGTTACAGCACAGAGATCAACCCTCCCTCTGACACAGAACACAGATTTCATTGCAGTTTTTGTGCAAACATATTACAAATACTCCTGTCCCTAACAATAATATATCCTTTGCATATCATACAAAAATTGATCTTTGCAGTGTATTTCTTAGCTAGCATGGATGGAAGA
Source organism: Hymenochirus boettgeri (assembly GCA_019447015.1). Classification (NCBI taxonomy): domain Eukaryota; kingdom Metazoa; phylum Chordata; class Amphibia; order Anura; family Pipidae; genus Hymenochirus; species Hymenochirus boettgeri. The sequence continues at coordinate 72,666,849 of CM033470.1, read as the reverse complement.
AACAGAATAATAACATTTCAGTAAACATTAAAAAAAGTAATTTTGTGGAATTGAACCAGCAACCTTCTGTACTGTGTCTTGGTATAAAGAATCCATTATCCCATAACTATGGAACTGTCTTCCATTGGAAGTTGTGATGGCTGGTTCATTGGATAACTTTGAAAGAAAGTAGGATGAGTTTCTGAAAGAAAGGAATGTTGCAGGTTAATGGTATTGATACATAAAGTAGAGTTGATCCAGGGATATTTCCGATTTTTTTTCCGCTTCATAATTCTGGTGTTTTTGTTTTTTTTTCCTTCCTCTGGATCAACAATTTGGCAGGAAGTGTGGGTATTGCCAAGTGGGTTAAACTGGATGGATGTCTTTATTCAACCTAAAATACTATAACATACTATACATGCTCAACATTATAATCACCATGTTAATTTTTTTCATTTAAATAAAACTTTGATTGTGTTTTGAAAGTTTCTAGTTAAGCTTAACACCTTTCAATAAGGGGAAAGAGAGGGGAAGGGGGGAAAGGGGAGGAAATGTGAAATATAGAGCAGGGGGGTTAATGCCACTGTCAAACAACATGTTAATTTGTGGATTCATCAATTACCAGACTTATATAGTTATTTCCATTTCTGATCAAGGTTCCCATAACGCATAGAATTTCAACAGTTCATTGTGTAGAATAGCTGTTAAGTGCCCATTCCTAAATATAAACCATATGTTATGTATGAAAATATTCATGGAAGGGCAAGGTACCTTCCAATGAGATGCAATGGTGCATCTAACCACCGTGCATACATGTCTGTTGAATATTTAAGCACCTGTATGGAATCTGTCTTTAGGAAGGTTAAAAAGAGTTTCCCATTGTGTCAAGCTGATTATTGTATGCAATAGTCCAGAAAGCCATCTCTGGCAGTCCTGACATAATTGTTGTATCTGTGGGCACATCTACCAATGTGTAAGGTATTAGCAACTTGTCCACAGTTTCTAAAGCAGGTAGAAGAAAATGAGGGGTTCATTTTATTTATATGGGCTGAACTTTTAAACCATTCGTACAAAATTTTGTTGGACTTTGTGGGAGGATAGGGTCAGCGGCTGCAAATAACCTAGCAGCAATTCAGACCATAAGAACCTAAAGTAAAAATTTCAATGTGGGAAAAACAAGTATGAACTTTCAACAAGAGAGGGGAAGGTAAAGTGGATTCAGCAGGCATTGAATTAGTTCAAGTTTACCAGAGCCTGTATTGCCTTTCCCTTTGGTTTTAGTGGAGGGTTTTTGTAAGAGTTTCAGTAAATGAATAGTTTCGTATAAAGGGTACATTCTGTTATATTGTGGAATATAGACTGTTAGATGTCATTAGTTACCTTGGGCTCAGTGTACTCACCTCAGTCCAATAGAGGATTTTTAAGATTTCTTTTCTTGTAGACTAGTAGGTTAGTATGGGTACTTGTTGCAAATTCTTCCTAGGGGCCCTCTTGGGTGCAGAGGGAACTGTGTTCCATGAGGGCGCAGGTGGTCTGATTCTTTTTGAATCCGGTACTATGTGCAGATCCTCTCTCTGAGTTGGTATATTTAGTTGCCTTAAAATTTCCGATGCATCAGATGATCCGGTGTTGAAAAATATAATGTTAGCCTATATAATTTGTTTCCTTTCATTACAATCAGCCGGAACAGGATTTCCCATCTATATTTAATGTCCTTAAGGAGTTCAGTGACTGGTTTCATGTCTCTTTTCTTTGGTCATTGTAAATCATCCTGATATATCGATATATTGTTTGTGGGATCCCGGTTCTGGACACTTAGCAGTTCTTCCCTTGTTCTGTAATAGTGTAAGTGAAGAATAATGTCTCTGGTGGGCTCTCCCTCTCGTGCTTGTGATCTCAGAGCTCTATGTATTCTGTCCAGTTGAAATCAATCTGCCAATCAATCTGGTATCATTGTATTATGCAAGTTGTTTTGCCGCGACCTGTTTTCTCGATCGTCGTGAGCTTGTTCTATAGCCCCAATTCGTTCAGAGAGAGAGAGTGTAGGGCTGCATCTTCTTTCTGACAGAAAGGAGCCACATGGTCTTGTTATTCCTCCATATATGTTACACTGTCACCCAAGGCACCAATTTCAGGTCCTGTTTTGTGCTTGGAGCCTGCTCCCTCTCGGATGTAGATGCACGTAAGGAAGAGGCAGCGCCATTTTGTTTTGATCTTGTGTCTGTTTTTGGGAAATATTCTTTAAAGTCCCCTTTACCTGTTTGTGCTTTCTGGGGTCCCATATTGGTGAGTTGGGGATAAGTAGCTTGGTGCCTTGTTTTTGTGCTTTGTACCACTGGTGTGTAACTGGTCTAGTTCTGCCTGTCACGGAGCTCTAGGAGTATTCAGTCATCTCGTACCGTGGTCAGACCCTGCCCCTCCAGACCTGATATATTTTCTGTGAGTGTGTGCATATCTGTTACAATCTGTTACCGGTTTCCCGGTTTGTGAATTGTAGGAAGGCGCCAATTTCCAGTTAGTCAGATATCAGTTGGGACATTTCTGGTTGTAGGTTTTTAGGAAATGTTTTAATTAATTTGAAAAGCTTTGCTTTGTATTACTTGGTTGGGTCTTGGGAAATTTTGCAGTAATATGTATTGTCAGTGAGTTTGAATGCAACTTTTTCAACATAATGTGTAGTATCCATAATGACAATAGCCCCACAATATCTGCTGGTTTAATGGTGATAGTGCTATTCTTCTGTACTTTGTTGTAATGTATGCAGCAAAATAAAGTAATAACACTTTAAATGTGCAAATAGAACTTCAGGGCACTATTAGGGAGATTCACCTAGAACCCTATGCAATCTGGCCAAATCTCCTATAAGAGATTTACTAGAGGTTGCATGGCTCTGGGTGAATTTCACCCACATGTAAGTATTTAACACCAGCCATCAACTATCAATGCTTTGATAGATAAACTTAGATAGAGAGGCCAACAGACAGATAGATCATGAACATACAGGTAGACAGACAGAAAGTCATCATCTTTTGTTGTAATGTTTGGACATACAGTTTTAAAAGTCTGCTACAGGTTAATATTCATATTCAAATTACTGTTAAGATACTACAAAACTGTGTAATAATCAATTAACTCTAATGAACACTTATTGAGTTTGCTGAGTTTTTCTTGTATATTTTATGTCCATATTTCTAAAGGGGAAAGAACTTTTAAAAATGAAACATTACTTCCTTAAAATATCTGTTGAAAACTGTTAGAAGAACAAACACAAGACATCTGTCCCTAGGATTGCTAAGAAAAAAAAACAATACAACTTCCGTATGTCATTCATTTCCATAAAGACTCAACTCAACCCTAATAAAGATTTTTACAGAATCATTTTACATTTAATCACAAAGCAATCCATTTAACACCCACACTATCCCAACTTTAAAGACTTCAGTGTTTTTTCTTTTTTATAATGCAAGGGGGAAAAAATCTAAATAAGATGGTATTTTCTTCTTACTATTTGTGTAGTTTAATTACAGAATGAAGTAATAAGGTTAACCATAAACCAGAAATGGCACATCCAATAAATGAACCATGGAATTCCACACTGACAGATTTTGCCTGATGTCTATAGCTGTTAGTGTTAAAGACTACTGTAATGCCGTATATCTAAGCATCTTTGACTCCCTTCTGCCCCCTCGCTCTCTGAATCTCTCCTTTCTCCGCACTCTCCCCAGGACTTTGCACATTACTTCCAACATAAAGTGGAGTTCATCTTTTTGCAGATCTCTGGTCCTAGGGATGAGTGTCAAATTATGTTGCCCTCGCCCCCCTCTGGTATTCTTAGATCTTTTACTCCTGTGACCCATTCAGAAGCCTCTCACCTGCTTCTGTCCTCTCTGCTCACAATCTGTGCCCTTGATCCCATGCCCTCTGAATTACTGAAGCACTGTAATCATGTGCTTACCCCTATAACCACATATTCAATGCCTCTGGAATCTGGAATTTTCCCTTCCATGTTAAACCCATACTAAAAAAGCCCTCGCTAACTATGGCCTGGTCTCTCTCTTACCGATAGCCTCTCAACTGGTAGAATGATTTGTCTCCTCCCTTATCACTTATTACCTTCATGCTGAAAACCTATGGGATCGTTTTCAATCTGGATTTCATCCTGCACATTCACTGAGACGGCTCTGTGTAAGGTTGTGAATGATATTCAGGTTGCAAAGGCCAATTGTCACTTTTCTATTTTTATCCTCATTGACCTTGACCTTGATCATTCTCTCCTAATGCAGATAATTCACTCCTTGGGCATTCGAAATGAAGTGGAATCCTGTTTTTTATCTTATCTTTCTAACTGAACTTTCTAACTTGGTGTGGGGGTGCTGCAGAGGTCTGTTCTTGGACCCTTATTGTTCTCCCTCTACACTATTTACATGAGAGATGTCATTAGATCGGTTGGATTCAAGTGTCACTAATATGTAGATGATACACAAATCTACATGTCCACCACTGTGCTAAATCCTGATATCCAATTGTGTCTTTTTGCCAACTCCTCCTGGATGTCGAGATACTGCTGTAAATTAAATCTTTCTAAAACTGATCATTTTCCCACCTAAACCTGGTCCTGTTCCATCTTTCTCTACTTCTATTGACAATACCCTCATTTCCCCTATTCAATCGGCAAGCTGCCTAGGGGTACTTATCGACCCCTTCTCTTGCCTATTCTAACCACATTAACTATGTTTCTAAAACCTGACACTTTTTCCTTCGCAATATGGCAAAAATCTGGAGGTTCCTTTCTCCCCTCTATGCTTATGCATGTTTTCATCCTATCGTGCCTGGACTATTGTAACCTACTACTTACTGGTCTTTTTGCTTCCCATCTCTCCCCCTTCAGTCCAAACTAAACTCTGCTACATGTTTTGTTTTGCTCTCTAATGAACAGGATCTCAAATCTCCTCTCTACCGGACAACATTTTTATTTGCACTGCATAAGTCTCACTCCTGCACTTATACATTCCTTTGTATCTGTTTGTTACCCTCCTAACTAGATTGCAAGCTCTACAGGGCAGGGACCTCCTTTCCTCTTGTGGCAAAGCTCTAGCACTTATATAGTTATATTTATATAATTGATGTATTTATGTATTTGCCCCTCTTGAATGACTTTATTGGATTTTTTTATTGTACAACGGTGTGTGACATCAGTACTTGCACGGACGTGTGCGTGTGTGATGTCATCTCGCTGCGCTGTGCTTGTGGGCAGCGCACACGTCCGTACATGACATTACCTACAGTTATTACACTGTACAAGGGAAATAACACCTAAAAGTCAAAACAGATTGAGGACAGACCCACAAAAACAGAGCAACCCAAACACACTTGCAACTAACACATTAAAAAAAAATCCAGGATCTCTGAAAAGATAGAGAACAAAAGAAATATATATTGACAGTACCATTTAGGCTGAGGCCACACTATGGGAATCGGTAAAATAATCATGCAATGATCGTTTGTGTTGCGCTATGGCAGAGCATGCAATTGAGGGGGGGAAATGGTGATCACTCCCAAAAGTGTGGCAAGGCCAATTTGCCAAAGCTTCTTAAAGCACAATTGGATTGCAATTGCAATAGGATTGCTTGTTAAAATGTGCAAGTGGGGCCTAGCCCTAAGGAGCCCTAAGTAATCATTAGTCAATGGTAATGCATCATGGGCATAAGTAAAAATTCTGCGCTAAGGGTTTTGCATTGAGTGGCCCATCACATATTCTCAAAACTACTGGAATACATGCAAGCCCCGCAAAACCAATAAAATCCCACCTGATATTACATAAGGTTAATAAGGTTAATAAGCACATAAGCATGGAATCTTACAATCTTAAATTTCACTGTTGCAAGGTTAAAAAGTCATGGTTTCACACAGTTTCCATGTTAAATAGGCTTGATTTGATGGTTTTGAAGCAGAATTTCTTTGTGACAGTCAAAAATTTGCATCAAAACCGTGGACATTTCCCTAAACCTGCCAACATAATGAACCCCAGACATACAATGGCAAATTTGTGCATCCTTAGTTGTGAAAACTAATTTTTAATGGACATTTTTTCTTTTTGGGATCCTCATTAACTTTCTTAACTTTTTGCATCTTTTAATATGGTAGAATATTACATTTAAAGTGCATGTCCACCCCCAAAATTATAATTTAACCCACTACTGGCCCCAGATCTGTACTTACAGAGCCTTCTCTCCCGCTGCATTTCCAGTGATGTTAGCCACATTTGTGATTGGCTGCCTCTCAGCCAATCACAGATTTGGCTGATGGTCCAGCCCCTGCTTGCAAGCAGGCAGCCGGATCGGATCACTGTGGAGAGAATGCATCAGTGAGGCATCAGGTACTTGCTGCTTTCTCGTCCACAACAAGGGCTGTGACATGCGCAGTCATCCTCCCCTCACCATCCAGATCCATCCTCAGCCCCCGTTGCACCTAGTGTGAAATCCTTTGGGGGTAAGGTAGGTAGCCCCTGCCAGCCCCCAACCACTGCAACATTTCTTTTAAAAAATCCCCAGATCTGTACTTACAAAGCCTTCTCTCCCGCTGCGTTTCCAGTGATGTCAGCCGCATCTGTGATTGGCTGCCTCTCAGCCAATTACAGATGCGGCTGACAGTCCAGCCCCTGCTTGCAAGCAGGCAGCCGGATCGGATCGCTGCAGAGAGAATGCTCTGTAAGTAGAAATCTGGGGATTTTTTTAAAGAAGTATTGCAGCGGTTGGGGGTGGGAAGGGGTTACCTACCTTACCGCCAAAGTTCAGTGGATATGCCCTTTAAGAACCTTCACAAACAGCAAAATTAGGGATATATAAACAAAGTTTCCCCACAGAATAAAAATTTGTAATAAGTAAATAGTAAATCTAAACTATGGATAATTTTGAGACAATGAGTCAAAATGATTTGATTCAAATTCCTGTTTTTTTGTTTTTTTTATAGATAATCAGATTTCACATTGTTAATCCTTTAAAAATGATTTCACTCATATGTATTAATTACCATTAAATTGAAAACAAATACAGCATGATGCATCAAGAGGCGCACGTCTCCTGTTTTGGAGTTTAAGTCACGCTAACTTAAAGGACATGTCCACCCTTCCAAAAAGGGTATAATATTACCCTTGTCCCCCCAGCCCCAACCGCTATATTTTTATTATTAGAAAGTGCCCCAAACTTTACTTACCTTCCCTATTTCCTCCGCCGCACTGCCAGGCCCTTGCACGAAAATGCAAGCAGAGGGGCGGGACTGTCAGTCACGTCTGTGATTGGCTGAGCGACAGCAAATCACCGACGCAGCTGCCGGGAGTTCAGTGCAGTCAGGAAAGAGGGAAGGTAAGTAATGTTTGGGGCACTTTCTAATAATAAAAATATAGCGGTTGGGGCTGGGGGGACAGGGGGAATGTTATATGTAAAGGTTTTCATGGTAGGGGAAGGGGATCCTAAATGGGAGGGGGAGAAGGGCTGCAGTACACATGCCAAACTTCTCCCGGAGGCCATGTAGGAGGCAGAGTCCTATATGGACTCTGCTATCCTCCTGGTGGGCAGTTTTTGGGACTTTGGGGGGGACTACAGGAGAACCATATGGAGCTGGGATGTGAGGTAAGGATTTTATTACACTGCATGATTAGGCCATTACTGGGGGGATTATAGTTTTGGGGGTGGACATGCCCTTTAAACTTCTTCATTGTGGTGGCTAGGTGGCTAACATGGAAGTTAATCACAGAGCTGCCACAATTATTGTTATATGCATATAGCGGCATTCTATTGCAGCATTTTTTTCAGGGCTGGCGTTAAAAGTGGCGAAATAGATACCAGCACTCTGTGATGAATTGAGATGAACTAAAACATACTGGGAGTTGTAGTTTCCATACATCTGTATGGAAATTCTGCTGTCCATTTAAAGGGCAACTTAAGCTTTAAAGAAATACAAAATCATAAAGCAATCGTTTTCAATAGATACCATCCTCCTTCTGATTCTTTATTGTTTGAAGCTTAAGTTGACCTTTAAATGAACAGCAGAATTCCCATACAGATCTATGGAAACTACAACTCCCAGCACTCTTTAGTTGCTGGAAGTTATAGTTTCCAAACATCTTTTTGGGAATTCTGCTGTTAAAAGGCAACTTAAGCCTGCAGTGTAGAACCCAAACCCTCCCTCCCCAGAGAGCTCCCTCAGTTGCAGTCCTTACCGGGATGCATGACTTGAGTCAAGGTCCTCCTTACCGCAATCAATGATGCTAAGTCTCTGAATCCGGCTGCCGCACACTGTGTAAGTCCTGTGGATTTGCCGGCTGATGTCACTACTCGGCGCCTCTCATTTCCAGGCACCGAGTAGGGACATCAGCTGGCAAACCCACAGGACTTACGCTGAGTGCGGAAGCCGGATTCAGAAACTTAGCAACATTGATCGCGGCAAGGAGGACCTTGACTCGAGTATAAGCCGAGGTAAGTTTGCGAGGTTTATTTTAAAACCTAAAAACCTTGGCTTATACTCAAGTATATACGGTAGTTATATGTGTGATATAGTTGTTTGCTGCATACTCATATCAGCAGAACTATGCCAAAGCATCTTGGCTTGACAATATACTGAACAGTACTGGAGCTGTAAAAGTAAGAACTTAAATAGCTTGAGAACTGTTGGAGTTGGAGATTGATGGACTTTTTTCCTGCTATTATTGTTTGCTGTATATTATACATATTATATATTTATTGTATATCATTTAGTAAAAGTTTTATAATTCCTCCAAATATATTTGACTTGGCAAAACCTGAACATGAGAGATCAACAAAATTGAAGTTTGCACTCTGCAAAAACTTTCCAACTTTTATTAGTGATCACACAATGTTTTGGGGGGGAATAACGTTTAGCCCGGAAATGTTGTGTGATATGACTTGTGGTCACTAATAAAAGTTGGAAAGTTTTTCTCGAAGTGCGACCCTCAATTTTGTTGATCTCTGATGTCTACGGTCCATTAAGGATATAGATATATATGGATATAGAGGTGTCGGCACCCATTCTTGGAGTGCAAAGGACTATTTATTTAATACAAAACCTGAACATGCCCTGCCCCCACCAATAATTAATTCCAGTACGAAGGAGCAATGGAACAAACAGTTAATCAGTAAAGACATTTCTATTCACAAAGTAATGCAAAAATAACCACAAATTTTACTGCAAAATAATTCCAAACACAATGCGACAGCAAATCCTGGGAAGACAGCGCTTACCCTTTCTTATGTTGAAAATGAGCCAATTCCCTTAGTGTATGAAATAGAAAGCCAGGTTATAAAAATGTGATGGATGATTTAGTTGGCTATATTCAGCTACAAGCCATAAACGCTGAGCTCTGCAGAAAGTACCAAAAGCAAGAAAAAAAAAAGAATGCAAGTGATTTACTGGCAATTTAAAGCACATGAGATTTGTAATGCATGAGACCCTCAGGCCTACAGCTTTTTCCTCAGGCAATAAAATGTAGGGATGATGAGCACTTATTTGGTTTGTTTTTTTTTATATGTAAACATTATATTGTCTTGTATGTTACCTTTCTAAAACCAAAATCAATACATTTACATTCATAACAATAGATAGTAAAAATATATGTTAGATAAATCAATGAAAATAATAAAATAGATCTTGTCAGACTTACTTGGTTTTTAAGAGGTGAGTAAGAATTTAGATTCTGGCCTAGCAGTGGATTTGATAATTCTGTGCCGCAGATTATGTATAAATTAGGTCCATTGTCCAGGAAAAAAACATAAAATATTATCAAAAAGGGCAGCAGAGTAGCAGATGAGATTCATTGCTGATAAATGTTGAAAGGTGATGCTATTTGGGTTTAACAATCCTTGTGTCACTTACACCATATATGGCTCTGTGCTAAGAGAACCTCTGTTGGGGTTATAGTAGATAACAGACATAGCTGTAGCAAACAGTGCCAGGCAGCCACGGCTACAGCTAGCAACATAGTGTCTTGTATAAAAAGAGGAATAGGTTTAAGTGAGAAAAATATTATTCTCCCTCTTTACAAGGCACTGGTAAGGCCTCATTTGGAATATGTGGTGCAGTTTTGGAATCCCATTTACAAAAGGGACATCTTAGAAATCGAAGGAGTTCAGAGAAGGGCAACTAAAATAATAATAATGGAGAGGCTTGACTATACAGACAGACAATTTATGGCTTTTTACATTGGAGAAACAATGGTTGGGTGGGAATATGATCACTTTTTAAAAATACATTAAAGGGCAATATAATTAACTCTTTGGTGCATTGTTTAATAATAGGTCATATCAGAGGACTTAAAGACATCCTTTAAGATCCTTTAATAGCTGGTACATACTATACAATCCTTCCTCTTGACCGACTGTTCAAGGCTTTCGACCGTTGGCCAGGAAGAAGGACTGTCAGTCACGGCAAAAGCAGCTGCATCTGACAGTAAGTTGTGACCGAACGTGTGGTCCATAGAGGACAGCACGATCGGTTGTGATTTTCTGACCTGTCCGATCATTCGTTCGTCCAATCTGGACAAACAAACAAGCAGCGATTGGTCACGGCCGAAAAAAGCTGCCATACAATAATTCGGCCCGACCAAAACACTGAAATGGGGGTCGGGCCAAATTATTGCATTGCGTGTACCTAGCTTTAGTCTTCCAGCAGATGTGGTAATGGCAAGCTCATAGAATAGATTTTAAATTGGACTGAATAAGTTTCTTAAACTAAAAGATAATGACTGGTATTGATAAATAAACTGTAGTCAGATAGAGGGCATTCTTAGTATTTTGATACCTTTTTCTGAAAAAAAAGTCTGTTTTTACTGATTGGATTTTACTGACAATTACATGTCAGTAAAATCCAATCAGTAAAAAACAGATCATGCTTTATTTCAGTTGTTAAGATGCCTGTTGAAAGCATTGTGTTGATTTTGTATTCTGCCTAATGCATTATAATTAGAGATGGCTGAACTTCCTGTAGTTCGGTTTGTTTCTGTACGTCCGTAAAACTTCGGAAAATAACCCATTAAAGTAAATTCAATACAAATAAAATAATACTGTATCTGGCCTTATAATAATCATACTGTAAATGGCCCTGGCACCTGGAAAATGGTCTGGGGAACGCGGACATATCACCAAAATGCGTTTAAACACTTCTTTCCCCTACGATCGGGGCAATTTTCGGGTTTCTGCATGCTACATTCAAGGGTTAACACTAATTATTGGAGTGGTCTAATGATAGCATAGACTGATATGCATAGAAATGCAGACTGGTGTTATCTTAATGTGGTTGGAAAGTTTTTCATTTATGTGATCGCATTAAACAAAAAACACTTTTGTTTTAATCAAAACATTGTTGATTAGCATTTCTTTGGATTCTTTGGATTTGCATGTTAAAGTTTTTTTAGACTCAAAATAGAAATTCAGTTGTAGTCAGCACAGAGGATCAATATTTAACACTGGTAATTAGAAAGGCTAAAACCTATCAAACCTGCAGACAATTTGTATAACTGATTTTTTTACATGTATAAAGATATATGGATAGGTTGGGTAAAAGGGGGAACCAGAGTTTTGACACATTCTCAGTTTCAGGTCAAAACTTCTGATTTCTGTGTCAAAGCCTTTGACCATCAAAACCTGGTCTTTCATGGTTTCTGCATTCAAGCAGATTTGCAATCTCAAATGTAAAAATGCTGCACCCAAATGTGGGATGTTTCTGCAAACCTTTAGGTGTAAAAACTCCCGGTGGATTTGTGCATCCATGGTTATGTCATCCGTCAAATTTATTGAATCTTGTATTGTGCTGTGATTGTAACCACATGGGGTTACTGCTGAACAAGCTTCCAGAGTCTGACAGAATTTCCAAACTGCCCTCCGTTGGATTGTTATGCCATCGGTGGAGTTCAAGGAGAAATCAGCAGGAAGGGACTGGTGGCAATAGAGAAGCACCGGAGCTGGCTTTGAACATGCATGTGCACCTGTGACATGCCTCGAAGGCAAAGGTAATTGTTGACCGAACAGTAGCACTGCTTTAACATTGTGCTTTTCCAGGAGGTACATAACCGGCGGTAAAGTCACGTACATCCATCCGCCGACCGCGCTATAGCATTTTATGCAAAATATGCTACACATGCTAACAACCGTTCTAACCAGGAGGTAAGCATACTGAATTGGCGTAACTATCATGGAACACATAGCGCATCATTGTGCGCAACTTTTTACCAATAACTCTCTCTATAAATCGCCGTGAAAGAATCTGTGTCCAATATACCTAGTATTGTGTACCAATATGCAGATTATATTACGGTCTTAAGGTGCCCATACACTGGGCCGATGTTACGATCAATCCGACATGCGAGTAGACATTTCCGTTGATTGGCCAAAACATTTTAAGCTTTCCCGATCTTATTATGCCAATGTTAGATCGTAATATGATCAGGAAAGCCATTGTTTAAAGTTTACATTTTATTTAAATGATCAGAGAATTGTCTGAAGTTCCGATTAAATGTAAATGTAACCCCACAAAAGATGACATTAGAAGTTAATTGCCAAATAAATGGAATGTAGAATAATATGTATGTTAATCTACGTACAATTAAGTGTTGTGTTGTTGTGGTACAATCGCAATTACAATAGCAATAACCTTTTGTGGATGGACACCTTAACAGGTGTGTTGTCTTTGTGTTTTAGAATTTTGGTGTTTTTCTGATTTCTGCAACTAGGAATGAGGGTTTATCTGCCAAATGATTAGCAACTTATTTGTGTTTTATTCTACAATGATAATGTAACCATTTCTATTACAAGTGACATTTGCTTTTGCATATTGCTGCCTAAATGTGTCCTCACTTCAGGGTGTCTGTATTTTCCTGATAGAAGTTAATCTCCCATATCTCTGTGAATAATGAGTTCTGCCTGTTTTTAACACACTTTCTCTCTGAACTTGCACCCCTTCTGGGCTTTTCTGCTTGATTCTCTTTATTCTATATTATGAAGCCTTTTAATTGATTAAAGTTACTTGATAGGTAAGATGGATCCTACCAGACATATTGGGCTCATTAGCTCTAATGTGTTAAACTGAGACAACATCTCTATTATGAACCAATTGATGATTCTAAATTCTGACTCCCGGTTTCGAAATTTTGAAAACCAGAAAATCGGAAATTAGATCAAAAAGGTGTGTACAAAAATCAAACATTCCATTAGATTCATGCGTAAACACTGTCAGAATGAAGCCCCCCAGTTTCATTCATCTCTAATGCTTATGAGTATGTGTGTCTTAAAACAATGACTCCAGTCGGTATGTCTTTAGTAAGAATCAATGTTCAATTAGTTTAATCAAATATGGCAATGAATGACACACACACCACACACATATATATATATATTAAAGTGAACCTTTACCAAATTATCCTTCTAAATGCTGCGATATGAGATAGAAGCTAAGAGGATTTTTACAGAGTGATATCATAAATAACTATTAGGTTGGAAGTAAAAACTCCTTTCTAATCCCTGGTGTTATTTGTTAAATCCTGAAATGCTTTTCCATACTATCCTCCGAGTATAAATTCCTAAGCTTAGTTTATATCAGAACCTTTTAAAGACTTATATTGGATGTTTGTGTTTTTATTGGTACTATGTTTAGCTGAAATTGAGGAGTTTAATGGTTCATTGGACATCTGCTTAAGACTGTATGGTAGTAGCAAGTTAAAAACTATGAGAATAGTAGATGGCAACTGGTTATAAATCATCCTTAGAAGCAGACAGTGTGAAGGCTATGTTATTTAGGTTAAATAAAAGTAACAGAGCACCTTGTAACTGCAGGTTATATTTGATCTCTTCAGCACTTTATTTAATACATTGACCTCCTATGGCATCCATAAATTGTTCTTGAATTACTATCTAGGTCATCTTTTGACGCTCAGTCAACAGGATGCAATTATTTATGCAGAAGATTTATTGTAGGTTCACAGGAGGCTATCCTTAATTGATTAAGGCCTTTAACATTAATTGCTACTTTCTGTAGCTAAATTTATTTTAGATTTTTAGATATACAGTATAATCCATAACATACAGTGCCTGCAAATTAGGAACAGTATGTTTTACTTTAATAGTATATAATATGCTGACAATCAAGCGTTTTCATTATTTTTCAAAAGGGATGAGACCTATCGATTATAATTCTTATTATAATATTGCTACTGTATGCTAAAAAGCAATAGGGGCATCTTGGTGCATGGCAATCCCACCTTAACCTTTGGCCAAATTCAGCCATTAGCTGGAGTTTAAAAATCATGCAAAAGGCCTTGCATCCACCATTTATTATATATTAAACTCTACCCGTCAGATCCCCCTTCAGCATAAACATATGGTCAGTAAATGTCCGAACTTCCAAAAATCCGGTTCCGCGCGAGGATCCGCGATTTTCGAAAAAATCCGAAAATTCGAAAATCCGCGAGCGGACCCTTAAAACGTATTAAAAGAAAGTTCGGCAAAATCTGCATTAAAAGTGGTCTAAATAGCCTTGGTAACGTACACTTAACCACTTAGGGACCTGGGTAATGGCCTTAGAAGCACGTATAAATGCCAACAATACCTAAAAAGTACAGTCCGCTAGCGAAAAAAACGGTATTTTTCGAAAATACGAGGATTCCCGTAAAAACGAAGATTTCCGTAAAAAAACGAGGCTTTCTGTAACTATGATAGCTGCCATTGGCTAATTTGGATCATGTGGCTTGCTCCTGTCTTGAAAATTTACACGAATTACTCGTTTTTACGAGTATTCTCGTAATTACGAGAATACTCGTAATTACGTGAATCCTCGTAATACGTGAATCCTCGTAATTACGTGAATCCTCGTAATTACGAGGATCTTCGTTTTTTCCGTATCCCGAAAGTATGCGAGATCCTCGTAATTACGGAGATACTCGTATTTTCGAAAATTTTCGTAAAAAAAAAAAATCCGCAGTTCGGAAGTTCGGAAGTCCGGAAAGTCCGGAATAATCCGCCGTTCGCGGACGGGAGAAATCCGCGGCGGATCCGGGTTCGGGTCCGCGAACCGGCCATCTCTAATGGTCAGGTGGGAACAGGCACTGGACATGACAATCCCCTTAGATACATGGGAAGTAATATTGGAGACAGCCTCTTAAAAACCACACATGAAGAAAATGGTTACAAGATTTGAATTACAGTGGCATTACACACCAGAAAGACATCACTCTATAAACCCCACACTCCCAGATCGATGCTGAAAGGGGGGGCACCGGACTGGGAACATTGTTACATATCTATTGGTCATGCCCGAAGCTGGTCACTTACTGGGCATCAGTGCAGGAATTAGCAAATACCGTATATACTCGAGTATAAACCGAGTTTTTCAGGCTGAAAAATCAGCCTGAAAACTCGGACTCGGTTTATACTCGAGTCAACCACTTACCTGGGCATTCCGGCAGCCGCATCTTTTTCTGTACTGGCGCGCCGGTCTGACGTCACTGCCGCGCCGGGCAGTGGCGTCAGCCGGCGCGCCAGTACAGGATGCGCTCGCGGCTGCCGAAATGCCTGCCAGAATGCCGAGAAGAGAGCCCAGAGGGAGGAGAGAGCCCACAGGGAGAAGAGAGCCCCAGGGAGAAGAAGCCCACAGGTACAAACTGAACTGGGTGAGGGGGGGGGGCATTCAAGATGTTTGGAAACTGCAACTCCCAGCTAATAAAGCATGCTGGGAGTTGTAGTTTCCAAACATCTTGAATGCCACCCTCACTTGGCATTCAAGATGTTTGAAACTGCAACTCCCAGCTAATAAAGCATGCTGGGATTTTAGTTTCCAAACATCTTGAATGCCAAGTGAGTTGGCATTTCTACCCTCGGTTTATACTCGGGTCAACAACTTTTATTAGGATTTTTGCTGAAATTGGGTACCTCGGTTTATACTCGGGTCGGTTTATACTCGAGTATATACGGTAGTTTGATGGGTTAACCCATTTCACTCTCACCTATTCACGCTCTTTTAAACCACACACATTCAGACCTTTTCAAACAGAAAAAGAACCGATTAAACACGTTATCACATCAGCACACTGTCTAATCCCTAGATACTGGAGACAGTCTCAAACTCCCACCATTACAGAACTATGAATAGGATCAATAATGTGCAGGTCATTAGAATTCACAGTTCACCTAGGGAAAACAGGACACCCACGAGATCAATTGGGCCCCTGGATGACACAGGGCAATATCAGACAGCTGGCAGGTCTAATGAAACAGGAGAAATAGCACAAGTAAGCAAGCGGGGGATGTTATGAAATATTTTATGATCTTCAGAGAAATGGCTGGATGGACGGACGGGATATCTACTATACTACCTATGGCCAAGGTTCGGTTATTGGAAAATATAAGATGACAACCTGGGTCATTGTTGGGGTGGTATCTCCTGGAGCAGGCCACCTCTGCAGTCACCTCCTCTTTAATGGCACTTGTAAGCATATTTTGGAACATGGGAGCTTCCATCTAAAGTGTGGGTTTTGCAGCATGTATACCATTTTGCTATATGAAAACATATGCAGAAAAGTTTAAGGCAATAAAATGTAGTTTAAACACATGTAAAGGATAAGAAGGGAATCACAATGCAATGTGAAGAACATATCATCTCTTTGGAGCAGGGCCTGATGTGAATGCATACATGTGATTGTAAAGTGCTACGGAAGATGTTGGCGCTATATAATCCACAATAAAAATAATAATAATAATAATATCACTACATTACCATAGTGGCAAAGATAAGGGGGGTATGGCTCTTTCTTGTGTTATTGCATTATATGTTATCTGGGGAAAAACTTTTTCCCCGTTTTCTGTCCTGGTTCTAAACAAGATAAAAACATCGTGGGCTGTTATGGTGAATTTAAAAAGTGTTGATTAATATGGTTTTAATTTCCACACTGACTCTACACTGTTTTGAAAGATCCATATAGGCATACCTTTCGTATAATGGATATGTTTTAACACATCACTTTGTAATAGGAACAATAACAACATTCCTATAAGAAAACTATAAATGATTTCTAACAATTAACTTTTTTTTTTGATCATATTAAAAATAAATATTGTGAATTAAGGGCCATAAAAAGTTAAATCAAAGTCCTTGAGCAAAAAGTTGTATAGAATGTTTTATCGACTAGTTATTTTTAAGTTTTCTTAAAGAGATGTTCACAGATGAACAATACTGTAACTTCCTCTAGAAAGTCCTATAAGCAATATATTAACACTTCCATGTATACAAAGCTATTCATGCCTTGAAATCTGTCAGACATTGAATTTGCATTGCAATTTTTTTAACTTTTTGTAAATGGGAATTTACATTAAAACCTCAGTTCATCTTAATTTCTACTGTAGTTTATACTGTACCTATATAACTTTAACTTGTTTATTTATAAACCCTCTGTAGATTGTTTGGGTTTCCTTTTGAAAATTCTGCCTCCTACTAATATATTAACTATTTATATGCCAGACATAATTATTTTCCAAGATTATAACTCAAGTGACAAATCTAATCTCAAATATGTAGGTTTGTGTTTATACATATAAGGGAAACAAGCCAAGTTTATCTCCTAAACTTTACATTCAATAAGGGAAACAATCTGTGCACATAAGCATCAGCCTGTGGCCACTTAGATGATTGATAGCAATGAGAAACAGTAGTCGACCTGGTATTTTCTTAGGCCTGATGAGCTTCTGTGGGTAGAAAAATTAAATATGCATGATAAATCACTCTTAAGAAGCCACAAAATTAAATGGTTCTTAGCATAAAGCAAATCCCTCCTTATTATTTTAAAACTATTATTTCTTAAGTGAAAAAGTAATGAACAGTACCGTAATACAATAATTACATGTCATTTTGAAATATCCTTTATCTTACGTGATTTGATGTCATATGATTTGATTTCACAGTGCCCGTATACAACTTTCAATGTAACTTCAAAAGGTGTTTACATATTGTTTTGGGGTGTGAAAATCTTTACACTATGATTAATTTAATTGAGTGTTAAAAAAAAACACTTCCACTTTCTATAAGGTATGATTCATAAGATGGGGACAAGTGTTACACACCTCAGAACGTAGTTGTAAGGTACACCTAAGTCTCCCACTCAGGAACTCAGTCAAACACCCCACGAAAATCTGGAGAACGTGGCTGAGACAATATAAAAAGGGGACTGTACCTACCACAGATAAAACCACACACAATTCTGACACAGTATAATATATATATTAAATACAAATAAAAGCTGGCCACAATATTAAAAACCCTATAAAGATACATATATATATAGTATGATACACTAGCACACTGCAATATAAAGTGTACCCATGCATATATAAATAAATGTGGTAAATAGATAGAGGGCAGACAGCTAAAAGTTCCAAGTGTAATTTAGTCAATCAAAATGTCCTCCTAATGATTTGTACACGAGGAGTATATGTATATAGTTCATGGTGGTGGTGGAAGAAAAAAATATATATCTAATTCATGGCAGTGTGCGCACACCTTAAAAAGAAAAAAAAAAGAAAAAATACCACAGGTAGCGAGGTTTAAAATGGATTCATACTGCACCGTGCTCTCGTCGTGTCAGACTGGGCATCTAGCCTCTCACTTCCGATCCCCCGGATAATAAAACTTTTAATCTGTGGCAGCAAGCTCTTGGATCGATATCTGTGTACTGCAGATCTAGCCCACCAGAAGGTAAGTATTTACGTGTTCCTCCTAGACCGATGTTGGCGCTATATAAATCCACAATAAAAATAATAATAATAATAATATCACTACATTACCATAGTGGCAAAGATAAGGGGGGTTATGGCTCTTTCTGTGTGTATTGCATTATATGTTATCTGGGGGGAAAAACTTTTTTCCCGCTTTTTCTGTCCTGGTTCTAAACAAGATAAAAAAACATCGTGGGCTGTTATGGTGAATTTAAAAAGTGTTGATTAATATGGTTTTAATTTCCACACTGACTCTACACTGTTTTGAAAGATACATAAATAGGCATCCTTTCTGTATAATGGATATGTTTTAACACATCACTTTGTAATAGGAACAATAACAAACATTCCTATAAAGAAAACTATAAATGATTTCTAAACAATTAACTTTTTTTTTTGATCATATTAAAAATAAATATTGTGAATTAAGGGCCATAAAGAAGTTAAATCAAAAGTCCTTGAGCAAAAATGTTGTATAGAATGTTTTATCGACTAGTTATTTTTAAGTTTTTCTTAAAGAGATGTTTCACAGATGAACAATACTGTAACTTCCTCTAGAAAGTCCCTATAAGCAATAATATTAACACTTCCATGTATACAAAGGCTATTCATGCCTTGAAATCTGTCAGACATTGAATTTGCATTGCAATTTTTTTTAACTTTTTGTAAATGAGGAATTTACATTAAAAACCTACAGTTCATCTTAATTTCTACTGTAGTTTATACTGTACTATATAACTTTAACTTGTTTATTTATAAACCCTCTGTAGATTGTTTGGGTTTCCTTTTGAAAATTCTGCCTCCTACTAATATATTAACTATTTATATGCCAGACATAATTATTTTCCAAGATTATAACTCAAGTGACAAATCTAATCTCAAATATGTAGGTTTGTGTTTATACATATAAGGGAAACAAGCCAAGTTTATCTCCTAAACTTTACATTCAATAAGGGAAACAATCTGTGCACATAAGCATCAGCCTGTGGCCACTTAGATGATTGATAGCAATGAGAAACAGTAGTCGACCTGGTATTTTCTTAGGCCTGATGAGCTTCTGTGGGTAGAAAAATTAAATATGCATGATAAATCACTCTTAAGAAGGCCACAAAATTAAATGGTTCTTAGCATAAAGCAAATCCCTCCTTATTATGTTAAAACTATTATTTCCTTAAGTGAAAAAAGTAATGAAAACAGTACCGTAATACAATAATTACATGTCATTTTGAAATATCCTTTATCTTACGTGATTTGATGTCATATGATTTGATTTCACAGTGCCCGTATACAACTTTCAATGTAACTTCAAAAAGGTGTTTACATATTGTTTTGGGGTGTGAAAATCTTTACACTATGATTAATTTAATTGAGTGTTAAAAAAAAAACACTTCCACTTTCTATAAGGTATGATTCATAAGATGGGGAACAGTGGTACACACCTCAGAACGTAGGTGGTAAGGTACACCTAAGTCTCCCACTCAGGAACTCAGTCAAACACCCCACGAAAATCTGGAGAACGTGGCTGAGACAATAATAAAAAAGGGGACTGTACCTACCACAGATAAAACCACACACAATTCTGACACAGTATAATATATATATTTAAATACAAATAAATAGCTGGCCACAATATTAAAAACCCTATAAAGATACATATATATATAGTATGATACACTAGCAACCTGCAATATAAAGTGTAACCATGCATATATAAATAAAATGTGTATAAATAGATAGAGGGCACCAGTGCCTTGAAGAGGGAGAATAATTTTTCTCACTTAAACCTATTCCTCTTTTTATACAAGACACTATGTTTGCTAGCTGTAGCCGTGGTGCCTGGCACTGTTGCTACAGCTATGTCTGTTATCTACTATAACCCCAACAGAGGTTCTCTTAGCACAGAGCCAAATATGGTGTAAGTGACACAAGGGATTGTTAAACCCAAATAGCATCACCTTTCAACATTTATCAGCAATGAATCTCATCTGCTACTCTGCTGCCCTTTTTGATAATATTTTATGTTTTTTTCCGGACAATGGACCTCAATTTATACATAATCTGCGGCACAGAATTATCACATCCACTGCTAGGCAGAATCTAAATTCTACTCACCTCTTAAAAACCAAGTAAGTCTGACAAGATCTATTTTATTATTTCATTGATTTATCTAACTATATTTTTACTATCTATTGTTATGAAGTAAAGTATTGATTTTGGTTTTAGAAAGGTAACATACAAGACAATAAATGTTTACATATAAAAAAAACAAACCAAATAAGTGCTCCATCATCCTACATTTATTGCCTGAGGAAAAGCTGTAGGCCTGAGGGTCTCATGCATTACAAATCTCATGTGCTTTAAATTGCCAGTAAATCACTTGCATTCTTTTTTTTTCTTGCTTTTGGTACTTTCTGCAGAGCTCAGCGTTTATGGCTGTAGCTGAATATAGCCAACTAAATCATCCATCACATTTTTATAACCTGGCTTTCTATTTCATACACTAAGGGAATTGGCTCATTTTCAACATAAGAAAGGTAAGGCTGTCTTCCCGGATTTGCTGTCGCATTGTGTTTGGAATTATTTTGCAGTAAAATTGTGGTGTATTTTGCATTACTTGTGAATAGAAATGTCTTTACTGATTACTGTTGTTCCATTGCTCCTTCGTACTGGAATTAATATGGTGGGGCAGGGATGTTCAGGTTTGTATTAAATAAATAGTCCTTTGCACTCCAAGAATGGGTGCCGACATCTATATCCATATATATCTATATCCTTAATGGACCGTAGACATCAGAGATAACAAAATTGAGGGTCGCACTTCGAGAAAAACTTTCCAACTTTATTAGTGACCCAAGTATATCAACAAACATTTCCGGGCTAAACGTTATTCCCCCCAAAACATTGTGGTCACTAATAAAAGTTGGAAAGTTTTGCAGAGTGCAAACTTCAATTTTGTTGATCTCTCATGTTCAGGTTTTGCCAAGTCAAATATATTTGGAGGAATTAAAAAACTTTTACTAAATGATATACAATAAATATATAATATGTATAATATACAGCAAACAATAATAGCAGGAAAAAAGTCCATCAATCTCCAACTCCAACAGTTTCAAGCTATTTAAGTTATTTTACAGCTCCAGTACTGTTCAGTATATTGTCAAGCCAAGATGCTTTGGCATAGTTCTGCTGATATGAGTATGCAGCAAACAACTATATCACACATATAACTACCGTATATACTTGAGTATAAGCCAAGGTTTTTAGGTTTTAAAATAAACCTCGCAAACTTACCTCGGCTTATAATCGAGTCAAGGTCTCCTTGCCGCGATCAATGTTGCTAAGTTTCTGAATCCGGCTTCCGCACTCAGCGTAAGTCCTGTGGGTTGCCAGCTGATGTCCCTATCGGTGCCTGAAATGAGAGGCGCCGAGTAGTGACATCAGCCGGCAAATCCACAGGACTTACACAGTGTGCGGCAGCCGGATTCAGAGAATTAGCATCATGATTGCGGTAAGGAGGACCTGACTCAAGTCATGCATCCCGGTAAGGACTGCAACTGAGGGAGCTCTCTGGGGAGGGAGGGTTTGGGTCTACACTGCAGGCTTAGTTGCCTTTTAACAGCAGAATTCCCAAAAAGATGTTTGGAAACTATAACTTCCAGCAAACTAAAGAGTGCTGGGAGTTGTAGTTTCCATAGATCTGTATGGGAATTCTGCTGTTCATTTAAAGGTCAACTTAAGCTTCAAACAATAAAGAATCAGAAGGAGGATGGTATCTATTGAAAACGATTGCTTTATGATTTTGTATTTTTTTAAGCTTAAGTTGCCCTTTAAGGACAGCAATTTCCATACAGATGTATGGAAACTACAACTCCCAGTATGTTTTAGTTCATCTCAATTCATCACAGAGTGCTGGTATCTATTCGCCACTTTTAACGCCAGCCCTGAAAAAAATGCTGCAATAGAATGCCGCTATATGCATATAACAATGATTGTGGCAGCTCTGTGATTAACTTCCATGTTAGCCACCTAGCCACCACAATGAAGAAGTTTAAAGGGCATGTCCACCCCCAAAACTATAATCCCCCCAGTAATGGCCTAATCATGCAGTGTAATAAAATCCTTACCTACATCCCAGCTCCATATGGTTCTCCTGTAGTCCCCCCAAAGTCCAAAAACTGCCCACCAGGAGGATAGCAGAGTCCATATAGGACTCTGCCTTACATGGCCTCGGGAGAAGTTTGGCATGTGTACTGCAGCCTTCTCCCCCTCCCATTTAGGATCCCCTTCCCTACCATGAAAACCTTTACATATAACATTCCCCCTGTCCCCCCCCCAAACCGCTATATTTTTATTATTAGAAAGTGCCCCAAACATTACTTACTTCCCTCTTTCCTGACTGCAATGAACTCCCGGCAGCTGCGTCGGTGATTTGCTGTCGCTCAGCCAATCACAGACGTGACTGACAGTCCGCCCCTCTGCTTGCATTTCGTGCAAGGGCCTGGCAGTGCGGCGGAGGAAATAGGGAAGGTAAGTAAAGTTTGGGGCACTTTCTAATAATAAAAATATAGCGGTTGGGGCTGGGGGGACAAGGGTAATATAACCCTTTTGGAAGGGTGGACATGGCTTTAAGTTAGCGTGAATTAAACTCAAAACAGGAGACGTGCGCTCTTGATGCATCATGCTGTATTTGTTTTCAATTTAATGGTAATTAATACTATGAGTGAAATCATTTTTAAAGGATAACAATGTGAATAGATTATCATAAAAAAAAACAAAAAACAGGAATTTGAATCAATCTTTTGACTCATTGTCTCAAATTATCCATAGTTTAGATTTTACTATTTACTTATTACAAATTTTTATTCTGTGGGGAAACTTTGTTATATATCCCTAATTTTGCTGTTTGTGAAGGTTCTTAAAGGGCATATCCACTGAACTTTGGCGGTAAGGTAGGTAACCCCTTCCCACCCCCAACCGCTGCAATACTCTTTAAAAAATCCCCAGATTTCTACTTACAGAGCATTCTCTCTGCAGCGATCCGATCCGGCTGCCTGCTTGCAAGCAGGGGCTGGACTGTCAGCCGATCTGTAATTGGCTGAGAGGCAGCCAATCACAGATGCGGCTGACATCAATGGAAACGCAGCGGGAGAGAAGGCTTTGTAAGTACAGATCTGGGGATTTTTTAAAAGAAATGTTGCAGTGGTTGGGGCTGGCAGGGGCTACCTACCTTACCCCCAAAGGATTTCACACTAGGTGCAACAGGGGCTGAGGATGGATCTGGATGTGAGGGGAGGATGGCTGCGCATGTCACAGCCCTTGTTGTGGACGAGAAAGCAGCAAGTACCTGATGCCTCACTGATGCATTCTCTCCACAGTGATCCGATCCGGCTGCCTGCTTGCAAGCAGGGGCTGGACCATCAGCCAAATTGTGATTGGCTGAGAGGCAGCCAATCACAAATGTGGCTACAATCACTGGAAATGCAGCGGGAGAGAAGGCTCTGTAAGTACAGATCTGGGGCCAGTGTGGGTTAAATTATAATTTTGGGGTGGACATGCACTTTAAATGTAAATTCTACCATATTAAAAGATGCAAAAGTGTAGAAAGTAATGAGGATCCCAAAAAGAAAAAAATGTCCATTAAAAATTAGTTTTCACAACTAAGGATGCACAAAATTTGCCATTGTATGTCTGGGGTTCATATGTTGCAGGTTTAGGGAAATGTCCACGGTTTTGATGCAAATTTTTGACTGTCACAAAGAAATTCTGCTTCAAAACCATCAAATCAAGCCTATTTAACATGGAAACTGTTGAAACCATGACTTTTTAACCTTGCAACAGTGAAATTTAAGATTGTAAGATTCCATGCTTATGTGCTTATTAACCTTATAACCTGTAATATCAGGTGGGATTTTATTGGTTTTGCGGGGCTGCATGTATTTATTCCAGTAGTTTTGAGAATATGTGATGGGCCACTCAATGCAAAACCCTTAGCGCAGAATTTTACTATGCCATGAGCATTACCATTGACTAATGATTACTTAGGGCTCCTTAGGGCTAGGCCCCACTTGCACATTTTAACAAGCAATCCTATTGCAATTGCAATCCAATTGTGCTTTAAGAAGCTTGGCCTTGGCCTTGCCACACTTTGGGAGTGATCACCATTTCCCCCCCTCAATTGCATGCTCGCATAGCGCAACAACAAACGATCATTGCATGATTATTTTACCGATTCCCATAGGGTGGCCTCAGCCTAAATGGTACTGTCAATATATATTCTTTTTTCTCATCTTTTCAGAGATCCTGGATTTTTTTTTAATGTGTTTAGTTGCAAGTGTGTTGGTTGCTCTGTTTTTGTGGGTCGTCCTCAATCTGTTTTGACTTTAGGTGTTATTTCCCTGTACAGTGTAATAACTGTAGGTAATGTCATGTACGGACGTGTGCGCTGCCCACAAGCACAGCGCAGCGAGATGACATCACACAACGCACACGTCCGTGCAAGTACTGATGTCACACACCGTTGTACAATAAAAAAATCCAATAAAGTCATTCAAGAGGGGCAAATACATAAATACATCAATTATATAAATAAACTTATAAGTGCTAGAGCTTGCCACAAGAGGAAAGGAGGTCCCTGCCCTGTAGAGCTTGCAATCTAGTTAGGAGGGTAACAAACAGATACAAAGGAAGTATAAGTGCAGGAGTGAGACTTATGCAGTGCAAATAAAAATGTTGTCCGTAGAGAGGAGATTTGAGATCCTTTCATTAGAGAGCAAAACAAAACATGTAGCAGAGTTTAGTTTGGACTGAAGGGGGAGAGATGGGAAGCAAAAAAGACCAGTAAGTAGTAGGTTACCATAGTCCAGGCACGATAGGATGAAACATGCATAAGCATAGGGGGAGAAAGGAACCTCCAGTTTTGCCATATTGCGAAGGAAAAAGTGTCAGGTTTTAGAAACATAGTTAATGTGGTTAGAATAGGCAAGAGAAGGGGTCGATAAGTACCCTAGGCAGCTTGCCGATTGAATAGGGGAAATGAGGGTATTGTCAATAGAAGTAGAGAAAGATGGAACAGGACCAGGTTTAGGTGGGGAAATGATCAGTTTTAGAAAGATTTAATTTACAGCAGTATCTCGACATCCAGGAGGAGTTGGCAAAAAGACACAATTGGTATCAGGATTTAGCACAGTGGTGGACATGTAGATTTGTGTATCATCTACATATAGTGACATTGAATCCAACCGATCTAATGACATCTCTCATGTAAATAGTGTAGAGGGAGAACAATAAGGGTCCAAGAACAGACCTCTGCAGCACCACCCACACCAAGTTAGAAGTTCAGTTAGAAAGATAAGATAAAAAACAGGATTCCACTTCATTTTCTTGCCCAAGGGAGTTGAATTATCTGCATTAGGAGAGAATGATCAAGGTCAAGGTCAATGAGGATAAAATAGAAAGTGACTTGGCCTTTGCAACCTGAAATCATTCACAACCTTACACAGAGCCGTCTCAGTGAATGTGCAGGATGAAATCCAGATTGAAAACGATCCCATAGGTTTCACGCATGAAGGTAATAAGTGATAAGGGAGGAGACAAATCATTCTACCAGTTGAGAGGCTATCGGTAAGAGAGAGACCAGGCCATAGTTTAGCGAGGGCTTTTTTAGTATGGGTTTAACATGGAAGGGAAAATTCCAGATTCCGAGGCATTGAATATGTGGTTATAGGGTAAGCACATGATTACAGTGCTCGTAATTCAGGAGGCATGGGATCAAGGGCACAGATTGTGAGCAGAGAGGACAGAAGCAGGTGAGAGGCTTCTGAATGGTCACAGGAGTAAAAGATCTAAAGATACCAGAGGGGGGCGAGGGCCAACATAATTTGACACTCATCCCTAGGACCAGAGATCTGCAAAAAGTGAACTCCACTTTATGTTGGAAGTAATGTGCAAAGTCCTGGGAGAGTGCGGAGAAGGAGAGATTCAGAGAGCGAGGGGCAGAAGGGAGTCAAAGATGCTTAGAATACGGATTACAGTAGTCTTTAACACTAACAGCTTAACATCAGGCAAAATCTGTCAGTGTGGAATTCCATGGTTCATTTATTGGATGTGCATTTCTGGTTTATGGTTAACCTTATACTTCATTCTGTAATTAAACTACAACAATAGTAAGAAGAAAATACCATTTATTTAGATTTTTCCCCCTTGCATTATAAAAAAGAAAAAAACACTGAAGTCTTTAAAGTGTGGGATAGTGTGGGTGTTAAATGGATTGCTTTGTGATTAATGTAAAATGATTCTGTAAAATCTTTATTAGGGTTGAGTTGAGTCTTATGGAAATGAATGACATACCGAAGTTGTATTGTTTTTTTTCTTAGCAATCCTAGGGACAGATGTCTTGTGTTTGTTCTTCTAACAGTTTTCAACAGATATTTTAAGGAAGTAATGTTTCATTTTTAAAGTTCTTTCCCTTTAGAAAATGGACATAAATATACAGAAAAACTCAGCCAACTCAATAAGTGTTCATTAGAGTTAATTGATTATTAACACAGTTTTGTGTATCTTAACAGTAATTTGAATGAATATTAACCTGTAGCAGACTTTAAAACGTATGTCCAAACATTACAACCAAAGATGATACTTTCTGTCTGTCTACCTGTATGTTCATGATCTATCGTCTGTGGCCTCTCTATCTAAGTATCTATAAAAGCATTGATAGTTGATGGCTGGTGTTAAATACTACATGTGGGTGAAATTCACCCAGAGCCATGCAACCTTAGTAAATCTCTTATAGGAGATTTGGCCAGATTGCATAGGGTTCTAGGTGAATCTCCCTAATAGTGCCCTGAAGTTATTTGCACATTTAAAGTGTTATACTTTATTTGTGCATACATTCAACAAAGTACAGAAGAATAGCACTATCACCATTAAACCAGCAGATTGTGGGGCTTTGTCATTATGGATACTACACATTATGTTGAAAAAGGTGCATCAAACTCACTGACAATACATATTACTGCAAATTTCCCAAGACCCAACAAGTAATACAAAGCAAAGCTTTTCAAATTAATTTAAAACATTTCTAAAAACCTACAACCAGAAATGTCCCACTGATACTGACTAACTGGAAATTGGCGCCTTCTACAATTCACAAAACCGGGAAAACCGGTAACAGATTGTAACAGATATGCACCACTCACAGAAAATATATCAGGTCTGGAGGGGCAGGGTCTGACCACGGTACGAGATGACTGAATACTCCTAGAGCTCCGTGACAGGCAGAACTAGACCAGTTACACACCAGTGGTACAAGCACAAAACAAGGCACCAAGCTACTTATCCCCAACTCACCAATATGGGACCCAGAAAGCACAAACAGGTAAAGGGGACTTTAAAGAATATTTCCCAAAAACAGACACAGATCAAAACAAAATGGCGCTGCCTCTTCCTTACGTGCATCTACATCCGAGAGGGAGCAGGCTCCAAGCACAAAACAGGACCTGAAATTGGTGTTGGGTGACAGTGTAACATATATGGAGAATAACAAGACCATGTGGTCCTTTCTGTCAGAAAGAAGAGCAGCCCTACACTCTCTCTCTGAACGAATTGGGGCTATAGACAAAGCTCACGACGATCGAGAAAACAGGTCGCGGCCAAAACAACTTGCATATAAATGATACCAGATTGTTGGCAGATTGATTTCAACTGGACAGAATACATAGAGCTCTGAGATCACAAGCACGAGAGGGAGAGCCCACCAGAGGACATTATTCTTCACTTACACTATACAGAACAAGGGAGAACTGCTAAGTGTCCAGAAACCGGGATCCCACCAACAATAATCGATATCAGGATGATTTACAATGACCAAAGAAAAGAACAGAATGACACAGTCACGAACTCTTAAGGACATAAATATAGATGGGAAATCCTGTTCGGCTGATTGTAATGAAAGGAAACAAATATATAGGCTAACTTATATTTTCAACACCGGATAATCTGATGCATCGGAAATTTTAAGGCAACTAAATATCCACACCAGAGAGAGGATTGCACATAGTCCGGATTCAAAAAGAATCAGACCACCTGCGCCCTCATGGAACACAGTTCTCTGCACCCAAGAGGGCCCCTAGGAAGAATTTGCACAAGTACCCATACTAACCCTAGTCTACAAGAAAAGAAATCTTAAAAATCCTCTATTGGACTGAGGTGAGTACACTGAGCCCAAGGTAACTAATGACATCTAACAGTCTATATTCCACAATATAACAGAATGTACCCTTTATACGAAACTATTCATTTACTGAAACTCTTACAAAAACCCTCCACTAAAAACAAAGGGAAAGGCCAATACAGGTCTGGTAAACTTGAACTAATTCAATGCCTGCTGAATCCACTTTACCTTCCCCTCTCTTGTTGAAAGTTCATACTTGTTTTTCCCACATTGAAATTTTACTTTAGGTTCTTATGGTCTGATTGCTGCTAGGTTATTGCAGCCGCTGACCCTATCCTCCACAAAGTCCAACAAAATTTTGTACGAATGGTTTAAAAGTTCAGCCCAATAAATAAAATGAACCCCTCATTTTCTTCTACCTGCTTTAGAAACTGTGGACAAGTTGCTAATACCTTAACATTGGTAGAGTGCCCACAGATACAACAATTATGTCAGGACTGCCAGAGATGGCTTTCGGACTATTGCATACAATAATCAGCTTGACACAATGGGAACTCTTTTAACCTTCCTAAAGACAGATTCCATACAGGTGCTTAAATATTCAACAGACATGTATGCACGGTTGGTTAGATGCACCATTGCATCTCATTGGAAGGTACTTGCCCTTCCATGAATATTTTCATACATAACATATGGGTTTATTTTAGGAATGGGCACTTACAGCTATTCTACACAATGAACTGTTGAAATTCTATGCGTTATGGGAACCTTGATCAGAAATGGAAATAACTATATAAGTCTGGTAATTGATGAATCCACAAATAACATGTGTTTGACAGTGGCATTAAACCCCCTGCTCTATATTTCACCTTTCCTCCCCTTTCCCCCCTTCCCTCTCTTCCCCTTATTGAAAGGTGTTAAGCTTAACTAGAAACTTTCAAAAACACAATCAAAGTTTTATTTAAATGAAAAATTAACATGGTGATTATAATGTGCATGTATAGTATGTTATAGTATTTTAGGTTGAATAAAGACATCCATCCAGTTAACCAACTGGCAATACCCACAACTCTGCCAAGTTGATCCAGAGGAAGGAAAAAAAAACAAAAAACACCAGAATTATGAAGCGGAAAAAAATCGGAATATCCCTGGATCAACTCTCCTTTATGGATCATACCATTAACCTGCAACATTCCTTCTTTCAGAAAATCATCCTACTTTCTTTCAAAGTTACCAATGAACCAAGCCATCACAACTTCCAATGGAAGAGTTCCTAGTTATGGGATAATGGATTCTTATACCAAGACACAGTACAGAAGGTTGCTGGTTCAATTCCACAAAATTACTTTTTTAATGTTTACTGAAATGTTATATTCTGTTTCTTCCATCCATGCTAGCTAAGAAATACACTGCAAGAGATCAATTTTTGTATGATATGCAAAGGATATATTATTGTTAGGGACAGGAGTATTGTAATATGTTTGCACAAAAACTGCAATGAATCTGTGTTCTGTGTCAGAGGAGGGTTGATCTCTGTGTGCTGTAACAGGATTTGCTGTCAGCTTCCAGGAGTAAGACTGCAACGCTGGGTGTTTCCAGCTAAGGTGATACCCAGCTGACCCTATTACCCACAAGTTAATTTCAGAAATAACCTAGCATCAAAGCAAAGTGATGTGTGACACAGCTTTTTGTATCTTTGTGAATGTACTCTTTCTATTGGGCAATGTTGTCTGGAGACTTTAGTTCCCCTTTAAATATGCATCATCCAGCAATAGACAAAGAATTTCCTGAACTGGTGACTTACAAATTTCTATAGGTAAATAAATAATTTATGACTGTAATCTTGTATAATATGAGAATGAGACTTAACACAAGCCTCTAAGTTCTCAGTTAATATATTCTAATCTATAAAGGTGTGTTGGTGACTTTAATTTACCAGAATCCAATACTGAAGTGTTTTAACACTATCTTTAGATTCTGAACTGTGCGCATATTTTAAATCAAGCACGCATTCTTGTGGCTTAGTTTGATTAAATGAATGAACATGTGGAACGCCAATGTATTTTTGAAGCTGATCAATAATGCCTTTTCCTCTTGTTTTAGCAGATACAATAACTTTAGCTGCAAATTAGTTTGGTTTATATTGTAATGTAACCCTTGGAGTGTAGGCAAGTCTGGAACAGAAGTAGTGGCTTTTAATTAACATAAGTCCTTCTGTACAAACAAGATTGTTAGATTTCATACCTTATGTTCTTTGGCTTCCATCTTAGCATAGTTCCAGGAATTGTTACTTCATATTGTGTTTTTCCCAATTGAACCTGGCAAGCTGTGTAATTTGCTTTCTTTTTAACTGTGGGAAATTACTGATTAAGGCTAGATAATTTCCAAATGGCCCAGCAAGGGGTTAATACAGCTATTTCACAAAGTACTAATGAGTATGATTAAAGGGAGAAAAAGATGAAAAGTATTTATGACCTGTGACAATGCTGCAAATATGTGTGGGTCATATAGTATAACAACTCGGCAGTAGCTGTATTGTTAAATGAAGTTTAATGCTGGGACAGTTGTCAAGCAGTAAAAAAACCCTCCATCATCTAAAACAATGGTGTAAGCTACAAAGGACAGCTATTTCCATCAGAGATAAATAAATAAAATGCAGAAAACATACTTTACTTCATTTGAGTTTTATTGGTGTCTATTGAATTTCCACAGACTATCATCAAATCCATTAATAATAAAAATAAAAAATTGATTATTTATTTATTATTACTAAGACCCGGTGGGAATTGACAGTGAAATTCAACGTGTGCCATAAGAGCTGACAATCGGTATGGTTTCTGACATACTAATGAGACTTAACAAAGTAGGTTAACCATATTAGTTAGGCTTCTTATTACATCCATATAGTAACAGGATCTTATCAATGTGTTCTGCTCTCCTTTATTGATTTTCTTAAAAATCTGTCTGGGGTTTTGAAGGAGAGACATCAAGCATCTTGTGATTTTGGTGAATTTATTTTGGCAGACCTTTTTTTATGTAGGAGAGATTTATCACATCTGTTCTGTTTATTATCAGACCAATATTGTCCCATTTTAACCCCTTTAGTTAGCCTTTAGTAAAACATGAACCTATTATTCATACCCTACAAATATACTGTATGTAAATACATAAGATACATTTGTAAACATTTAACATGAATATGTTTAATAAAAAAAAATTATGAGCACAGAGCCATTTTAAATGGCAAGTGAAAGTTGTGCAGACTTTTTTAAACAGTGGGCTCTCTGACTAGCAGCCATGAAAGGCCTCATTTGGAATATGTGGTGCAGTTTTGGAATCCCATATACGTTTACAAAAGGGACATCTTGTAAATGGAAGGAGTTCAGGGAAGGGCAAGTAAAATAAAAAAGGGATTAGAGGTTAGACTATGCAGGTAGATTAGACAAGTTAGGGCTTGGAGAAGTGATTGCGTGGGGATAAGATTACTTCATATAAACATATTAATGGGCTATATAATAAATTCAATGATGCATTTTTAACCAATAGGTAATTTCAGAGGATTCCTGGACCTAGTAGTAGAAGAAAATAAGTTTTCTTTACAGTGAGAACAGTAAAGCTGTGGAACTGTCTTCCAGCAGATTTTGTAATTGAAAGTTAATTTAGCAGCTTTAAAAGTGGGCTGGATAATGTGCCACCTACACCAAAAATAATTCTATACTAAGTATATCTCTGTTGGAAAATGATTTGGGGTTTCTGGTAGATAACAGTCTTAGCTGTAGAAAACAGTGCCGAACAGCAATGGCTAGAACTAGCAAGATATTATTTTATATAATGGGGGGGAAATATTATTCTCCCCCTTTACAAAGCACTTTGGAATATGCGGTTCAGATTGGAATTTCCATATATGCGATATCTGTAATGAAAGAGTTACAGAAGGGCTCTAAAATAATAAAGGGAATAAGGGGCTGGACTGGCTATTTGCTTGGAGACACACATTTCACCGGGGTACGATCCCTTAATAGAATATACTATACTAGACAATGGTTTAAGATTAGAGAAAAGTTTCATTTCCAGATCAGGAAATGTTTTCTTAACAGTGAGAACAGTAAAACTGTGGAACTGTCCTCCAACCAATGGTAATGCAAGTTCCATTGAAAGTTTGTAAAACTAAAAAAATATTGAAAATTACTGGTAATTAGAGAGTGTTTGAAACTGTTGATTTTTCCTTCCGTTTTTGTAAATTTCAAAATTTGATAAATGAACCAATAGAAGTTCTATGAGAGAAAAGATTTGAAAATTTCTGTTCTGTCAATTTTGAGACAATAGTAGGTTACTGTAAATGAAAAAAGAATGGAAGAACATATATACTTCCCCATGATAGGCTGTTTTCAAGCTTCTCACGTCTATTTTCGAGAGTTACCAAAATTGATTGCTACTTTTAAGGTACCGATTTACAAATTTGAGGGATACGAAATCGATCATTACTTTCGAGGGTTTACCGAAATCGATCATTACTTTCGAGGGTTACCGAATCATCATTACTTTCATTTCGCGTTTCGATTTTCATTTTCGATAATCGTCTACTTAAAATCGAAAAAATATCGAAAAGTCGGAAAATCAGAATTCCTCATGAAATCCGGGGTGTTCCAAAGTTTCATCAGGACTTCGAAACCCTTAGATTCGATTTGAAACTGGGTTCTATGAACCCCATTACATCTCTACTGGAGTACAATATTCTGGTTGATCCAGGTATCTTTTCCAATTGTCATTTTGGAATCAGGAAGGGTTTTTCACCCCCTTTTCAGAGACTTTTTGTTTGGCCTTCCTCTGGTCAACTGTAATAAGTAGGCAATAAGTGTTGACAGGATGGAGCATGTCTTTACAAATCTTTATAATACTGTATGTATGAGCACATTGCTTTACTTTCACTTTCAAATTGCAATGTGACGTACATTGGAAAAAGTCTTGACTCACTTTGCAGATTACCGTTTAAAGTGTAAAGGACCTCTGTATTTGGAATGTCAATCAGTTAGTTGGGACATGTCTTCTGGGAATTGTATATCAAGTATTTGTCTCTGCATGTATCTCAGGAACTAGACCTTGCAGAGGTGTGCATTTTAATCAGATATATGTGCTTTATCTTTTAAAACTAATGTTAATGTAAGGGAAATTCTACATTCTAAACAGGATGATGTTATAAAATATACATATTCTTTGTTAAAGAGATTTTACACAGAAACTGATGGCATGGAAGAAATACAGAATTTGTGCTTTTTTGAAATTCTGATGCTGTACTGGGATGATTTGTTTAAGTTCCTGATATTACACACAGGAAAAATAACTACTTTTATATGCTTATATATTGTTTTTTTGTGTAATTTGTTATAATTGTACCAAATTATTCTTTATAATCTTTTTGAAAAGAACATTTTTTTTATTTTGCAGAACAAAATGTTTCTAATATTCTTTTGATAAAAATGATTGCTCTTATCATTTTGTAAAAGGGTAGCTGATTATTGTCATTATTAGCATTCTTTCAAATATACCAGCCCACACTGATATAACACTAGTTTAACAAAATGAAGATCTTTAAAAGAATTAGAAAAAAAGAAAAGTCTGTTTTACCTACAATGACAAAAAGTTGTAAGATGCTCTAAAATAGAATCAAATAGTTTTGTATTGTTTTATTATTATTCCTAAGTAATGTATGAATACAGTATATTGTTGGCAAATCTAAATGTCAGGTTTCTTTATATCCCTGTGTATATGAAGTTAATAGCTATCATAATACTACAATTTAATTTAGATCAAAATGGGGGTTAAACCCTCCCAAGGCCAAATCAAGGGTATTAAGCGTATCAACCTAAACCGTAGCATTTTTACTTAGGGAATCCGCTAAAGTCCATAAATCTTCAAAAGAGCTGCTTTGGTTTGGTCCGGATGCTGCCCCCTCACTTATAATCCAAGTCATATTCAGCCTACATGCATTTTCTTATAGGTTGTACTATCTGCCAGGGGGTGGTACCATGACCTAGATCAAAGCAGCACTTTGCAAAGAAGATTCCTGGAGTAAAGTTATTCCTGCAAATATAATTCAGTTTAGGTTGACACTATTCTGACAACTAATTAGAGATGTTTCATCCCTTTTTTGAATTTTCAAATTTTCGGAGAGTTCGAAAACTCGTGTTTCAATTTTCGAAAATCGTCTACTTTCGATTTTTGAAAATCGTCTACTTTCGATTTTCGAAAATCGTCTACTTTCGATTTTTGAAAATCACCTACTTTCGATTTTCAAAAATAGTCTACTTTTGATTTTCAAAAATCGCCTACCCGGATTTTTCAAAAAATCGAATTTGAAAATTCGATTTGAAACAGCAGCGTCTTACAGCAACGCTGCTCTGGTAGGCTCCGCCCCCTCCTCCCTGTCGGCGACGAGGCCAATAGGAAGGTACGCTTGTTGCAGAGTATAATTATCCTTTAAATAAATGTTGTAAAGCTAATGGTTGCTAATTCTATAAATTAGTTTTTTATGGGGAAGTATGTTCTTTATTTCCTTACAAAGTGTATGTTTCCTCTTTAGTGTTTAATAATAATAATACAATAGCGTGCAGTTACAATATTTTTGTAAATATGCAATAGGGCTGTTACCAACCGACCTGTTAAAATGTCCTGCTACAAGTTTATTTCATGCCCTTTAACCTGTAAATGCCTATATTTTATTTCGCTCAGAACTAATCTTATGCTCCTTTAGCAAGGAATATTTACACATCTGTAGGCATAATCATCCGCACAATCAACAGCTTATTACAAAAAGTTTTCAATGTGTTTTAGGTATTTTCGAATCGTTCTTTCTTCTTTTTATTTTTCTAGCTTCTTGTTCATCTTTTCCCATCTCAGGGAAACTGCAGTTTAAACAAGAAAATGCTTTCCTATGGGGGTTTTCTATTATTTTAATCAATTATACATTTGGTTTCTTCAACCATACACCTTTTAAATGACCTACTGTACAACTGTTATTCCAGGCTATGTAGGGCTCTGTGGCACCCAGTACATTTACTAACCCAACATATTTTTTATTGAAAGAAAGAAGCCATAAAACAGTTGTTTTTTAAAACTTGTCTCCTGCAGCCAAATAAGTTTTTTCTCTAGTGTTCACATTTATGAAAAGTGTACAGAGAAGGCATTGGGATTTTCAAAGTCACAAGGGAGATTTTTTTATAAAGACAAAAAAGAGGAATTAAACTTTGCCAAATCTCTTCCCCCTCTCCTTTAATGTATCCAGGGTGAGGATCTGAACAAGGTCAGATAAGGGTGATTTAAAAATACATTATCTTTCATTCAATGAGCACTCAAAGATGACATGGCTTTTAGCTTTAGGATTCTCTAACCAACAGATAAATGCTTCTCAATGGAGAGGGTATTATGGTGCATAAGTAAAAGTAAAAGTATAAATCTATACAAAGGCTTTATTTATATTGCCTATTTGTTCATTTAAATAAAATTGAAACAAATCTTTTACCCCTCTGATAATATAATATTTCCCCTCTAGCTGTTCAGTATTTGTGTCTTTGTTTATCTTTGTGTTTTGATAAAATACTAAGACACCAACATTATTGTATAAAAGCAGCTACATTTAGTTGAGTAGTTGATGTGGCTAGCTCTATGGTATTCTGCAAATAATACAATGCAATGTTCTATCCAATATGAAACTTACTATTAGCTAATGCAAAAACATGAATCTGTCAGGCCTGTCATGTCTCTAAAACATTCTCTTTTGTAAAAAAAAAAAACAAAAAAAAGGTATCACTGAAGTCCTTCACTGGGAATTTTTTTTTTTTTTTTAATTGTGTGTAAAAGTCGTATTGTAACCAAACAATGCATCTGGAAATGGATGATTAGCCAGTTCCATTTAAAATTTGACAAACATGATTGACAGTTATTTATTAAATGTTCTATAGATCCCTATGGGATTACTGATCCAGTTTCTCAAACTGTGTAAAAGCTGTATAGTCAAACATGTCACCCAGATCAACAGAGTCCTTTCTTCGTACATATCCCATTCACATTCAGAATGAAATTTTCTGTTTTGTGTTGCGTACTTTAAATTTTATTTTAACAACAAAAAAAGGACTTTGTGTTTGCAGCATGATTAGATTTTATAATATAAAATCAATCAATTTAAAATCAATGTATGAAGAATTGTACATGTATATTTTCTAAATATATTTTTATTATTATTATTGTGGATTTATATTGTGCCAACATCCGCTATAGCGCTTTACAATTACATGTATACATTAACATCAAGCACTGCCCTGAAGAGCTTACAATCTAAGCATATTTCTTTAACACATACAACCTATCGGTACGTCTTTATGATTGTGGGGGAAACCCACAAGAGCACGGGGAGAACAAACAAAGTCCTTGCAGATGTGTCTAAGGGTGGGAAATCCTCGTAATTTCGAAAATATTCAAAAATATGTTTTTTCATGCATTTTCGAAAATACGAGAAATCCTCGTAATTTTGAAAATTTTCGAAAACACGGTTCGGAAACGTTTCGGAAGGCGGAAAATCCGCGATATCCGCCGTTCACAAACGAGGTATCCGCCATGGATTCGGGTTCGGATCTGCGAACTGGGCCATCACTACTTTGGACTAGTGCTAACCACTGAGCCACCGTGCTGCCCATGTATTACATCTTTTTAACATTTCCTTAAAATACCTTAAAGGATAAGTATGCTGTAAAACAAGTTAAGTTAAAGCATTAACTTAAAGGATAAGTGCACTGTAAAATCAAGTTGTTTATTTGGAAGCTGCAGCTTTAAAAATACTGTTGCCATATTTTTTTTTTTACCTATGCCCCTCCAGAGCCTTCCTTTGTGCCTTGAAAGCTGACATCTTGTTACTGGTTTACTGAATGTTAACCTCCGCCCCTCTGAGATTTCCTCTTCTTTCCCCAGCTTGAGCTTCAAATGATAATGTCTGTGAGTTCCGTAACTCACAGGCATTACTCTCAAGCAGGAGAGTGCACAGAACTCACAGGCATTACTGTTTCAGGCTCAAGCAGGAGAAAGCAGAGGAAATCTCAGAGGGGCGGAGCTTAACATTCAGCAAACCAGTAACAAGATGTCAGCAACTTCCAAGGCACAAAGCTATTCTCTGGAGGGGCATAGGTTAAAAAAAAATATGGCAACAGTATTTTTAAAGCTGCAGCTTCCAAATTAACATAATTTGATTTTACAGCATACTTATGTTTTAAGATAACATAGTTCCGGTGTTTGGCCATTATCATAGAAACTTGTATAATTCTCATGGTGCAACTTTTTTTTTTCTAGAAGTAGTGTGGAACTTTGTTTTTTTAAACACTGCACCAGTGATTTTTTTTCTCACAAATGTTTGTATAAAGACTTCATGGCTTGGTGCTTGGTTTTAAAAACATTTTATACATGGGTCACAATATTTTTGTCAATATATGACGAGATTCAATCATGCAAATCCTCACTTTTTACGTTTTCGTGATCCTGCGATGCAAAACTCAATTAGGTCTGGTATTGCATCATGGGATCACAGAAAGGTAAGAAGCCAAGATTTGGACTAATTTAATCTCCCCTACAATCCTGTGTTTAGTTTCAATCAAGGGTTTTTATGGCTTTAAAGTCCCCTAAAATACCAGGTTAAGTTTTTTAATATATCAGAAGCCTCACTAATTATTTTGATAAACTATTTTAAGACTTGAAGTATATGCTTTATTCATTCTTACATTAATCTTACAAAAATATTTCCTCCCCTCATCGAAATTGGGGGGGGGGGATAAAATTGCACAATTAAAATGATTTTAATTACCAACACATTTAAATAAAAAGTCTAAAGCTACAGATTCAAAATCTAAAAGAGAAACTACAAATTAAATTAAGCAAATGTTCCAAAAATGTACTGTTACAATTGTTTTTTTCTCTTCTACTGCAAAACTACTGTAAATGCAATAAGTATAACTGGTTATAGCTGTGGGAAATCATTGAAGTTAAGGGGTTCCTGGAGTATTTTATGTTTTGTTTTTGATACTTTAGAGATAATTCCATTTTATGTGCCCTCTGGTAGTCAGCACTTGAGTTGTTTTTTTTCAGAAAAGTTAATCATCATGGAGTAGAATACCTCATTGCCTAACAGAACCTTTTTCATTATACTGTTTATCTTTTTGCATGTTCTTTATGTTAATGCTGTCATTTTTAAAAAGCCATGACTAAAGTGAAAAAGTTTTAGGACTAACGTTGCTTGGTTGTGCATTGAACAGCAGGCAACGTTAAAGTCAAATCCAGTGCGAACATAAGAAGCATAGCCAGGGGCTCTTCTAGACCTTTTTGCACTTGTAGCAAACTTTTTAAAGCTGTTCCCTATATTTAGTATAGTATAGTATTTGAGGTTGAATAATAATAATGTCCATCCAGTCCAACCCATCTAGCAATATCCTCATTTCCTGCCTAACTGTTGATCCAGAGGAAGGCAACAAAAACCCACCAAATTTATGAAGGGGAAAAAACCCTTTCCGAACTTGAAGCCTAAACCTTTTTTCTTCAAGTCTTAAGGGATGTCCACGTATCTTCTGACATGTTCTATTGGTGAACAATGCCCCAGATAGTTTATTGTATGGCCCGTTAATGTATTTATACACAGTAATCATATCTCCACGCAAGCACCTTTTCTCCGCGTACATAATTGTAACTTTTCCAGTCTCTCTTCATATTCAAGCTCCCCCAATCCCCTTATTAATTTAGTTGCCCTTCTCTGAACACTTTCCATTTCAAAGATGTCCTTTTTGTACACAGAATTCCAAAATTGCACTGCATATTCCAAATGAGGCCTTACCAATGCTTTGTAAAGAGGGAGAATAACTTTTCCTCTCTTGAATCCATACCTCTCTTTATACAAGACAATACCATGCTGGCTCTGGCTGTTGCCGCCTGGCACTGCTTGCTTCCTTTAAGTTTGATGTCCACCAAAACTCCAAGATTCCTTTCCAACAGGGATTCACTTAACACAGAGCCATTTATAGTATAAGCAGCACAAGGATTTTTAAGTCCAAAATGCATCACC
This sequence comes from Hymenochirus boettgeri, assembly GCA_019447015.1. Lineage (NCBI taxonomy): Eukaryota > Metazoa > Chordata > Amphibia > Anura > Pipidae > Hymenochirus > Hymenochirus boettgeri. Next base: position 72,626,846 of record CM033470.1, on the reverse strand, counting down.
TTACATTTCTCAACATTGAATCTCATCTGCCACTTAGCAGCCCAATGTGATAATCTATCAATGGGGCTTCATTATTATGCACTAAAGTGTAATAAAGTACACAGGGTTCTGTGTTGGGGCCGCTTCTATTTAATCTATTTATTAATGATTTGGAAGTGGGTATTGTCAGCAAAGTTTCTGTGTTTGCTGATGACACAAAATGTTGTCGACCATTAAAAACTTCAGAGGATGTGCAGTCGTTGCAGGGGGATCTAGATAGATTGTCACATTGGGCTGCTAAGTGGCAGATGAAATTCAATGTTGATAAATGTAAGGTGATGCATTTTGGACTTAAAAATCCTTGTGCTACTTATACTATAAATGGCTCTGTGGTAAGTGAATCCATGTTGGAAAGGTATCTTGGAGTTTTGGTGGACAACAAACTTAAAGGTAGCAAGCAGTGCCAGGCGGCAACAGCCAGAGCCAGCATGGTATTGTCTTGTATAAAGAGATGTATGGATTCAAGGGAGGAAAATGTTATTCTCCCTCTTTACAAAGCATTGGTAAAGTTTGGAATATGCAGTGCAATTTTGGAATCCTGTGTACAAAAAGGACATCTTTGGAATGGAAAGGGTTCAGAGTAGGGCAACTAAATTAATAAGGGGACTGGGGGAGCTTGAATATGAAGAGAGACTGGAAAAGTTACAATTATGTACGCTGGAGAAAAGGCACTTGCGTGGGGATATGATTACTGTGTATAAATTTACAGATCAGGTTACCTGTGCACATAGGGAAATGTAGTCCAGGTAGCAGGTGCCGTCTCCACCCAAAGATTTCCCACATCCAAACGGACAAATCCAGAGAGAAAAACAGGGAAGACTCACACTGCAGAACCAGTTTAAACTTTTATTTCACTTCAACCATCTCACATGCACAACGTTTTGGGGGACACGCCCCTTCCTCAGGTGCATCTGAGGAAGGGGCGTGTCCGCCGAAACGTTGTGCACATGAGATGGAGTGAGATGGATGAAGTGAAATAAAAGTTTAAACTGATTCTGCAGTGTGCGTCTTCCCTGTTTATGCGTCTTACACTATCTGGGGCATTGTTCACCAATAGAACATGTCAGAGGACACAAGTACATCCCTTAAGACTTGAATAAAAAAGGTTTAGGCTTCAAGTTCGGAAAGGGTTTTTCACTGTGAGAACAGTAAAGCTATGGAACTGTCTTCCAGTGGACGTTGTTATGGCAGGTTCATTGGTCAGTTTAAAAAAAAGCTGGATGGGTTTCTGCAAACAAGGAATGTTGCAAGTTACCGGTATTGATACATAAAGTAGAGTTGATCCAGGGAAATTTCTGATTGCCACTTGGAGTCAATTTTTGTTGCCTTCCTCTGGATCAACAGGTAGGCAGGAAATGAGCTTTCTAGATGGGTTGGACTGGATGGACGTATGTCTTTATTCAACCTCAAATACTATAAACTAAACCTTCCCTGTCCAATTTCCACCCTCTATACTGGCCCCAGCCAGTGCCTGCTGTCCCCCCAGATTTGCCAATCTCTGCAATGCTGCAAGCTTCCCACTTAGATTCTCCACCTCAGCTTCAAAATGGGCATCCCACAGACTTAGGTCCCCTGGAACATCTGCTCCAGGTTTCTATACATGTGGCAGGATGCACATTGCATTATACCGACAAAACTGTCCCTTCTAATACACAACACCAGCACAGTGACGCACAAACCTTGTTTAGTTGCCCCTATTGTTTCAATGTCCTTCTTTTTCTATGTCTTTGCGATCAAGGTCCTTTAGATCAAGGGACTTTGTATACATTCCACACTAGTTCGTTTCACTCACAGGAAACTTTCTTTTGTTAGGTCCAAACTACAGGTCCAACCAATGTGAATCCTATTTAACTAATAGGCCCCAGATCCCACATCAATTACGGTAGTGCAAGAGAGGGGGGAAAAACCACTTATTAACCCCTTCACAACTTGTTTGCAATTACAACAGGTGCAACACTAGAATATAGAAGCCCAGTGTACCTCTTTAGCTGGAAGAAAGAAAGATTAATCTGCTTACTGCACACAGTCTTGCACACACAGTCCTTAACACAGCACAAACAATCCTTATTTTCAAACTTATTTTCAAACTTTCAGACACACCATACAACCATCAAATGATTAAATGTCATTCTTTTTCTATGTCCTTGAGATCATGGTCCTTTAGAGCAAGGGACTTTGTATACATTCCCCTCTAGTTCGTTTCACTCACAGGAAACTTCCTTTTGTTAGGCCCAAAATCTAGGTCTTCATGCTTGTGGAGGTAGTTGTGGTAATTTCACTGGCTGGTGAACTAGAAAGCCGATTTAACATAGGCTGTTGAACTGGGGGCTTGCTTAACACTGGCTGGTCACAGTTAAGTCAGACCTCCAGTTCATTAGCCCGTGTTAGGTCAGCCCTTCAGTTAAGCAGCCACAGTTAGGACAGCCCTCTAGTTTTAGTAGCCACTGTTAGGACAGCCCTCTAGTTCAGTAGCCACTGTTAGGTCAGCCCTCCAGTTCAGTAGCCACTGTAATGTCAGCCCTCCAGTTCAGCACTACTGTAAAGTAAGCCCTGCAGTTCACCAGTAACAATTGTACCCACCCCTCTTGCCTTTTGTATGCACCACCAACCCTGATCACGGGTACATGCTTGTAAACAGTTAAAAATGTTGTTACTTGCGCCACGCTCTTCTCACGGAAGAAGCAGTGTTTTCACAAAGGCACCTTCTGAGATAAAACTCTCACCTTGCTTTTTGACAGCGGATGGCATAAACGATCATAGTTGTTTACAAATAAATTATATTTAAATTATTTTTAATACTGTTGAGTCACCGAACTTTGCATGACCATTCCAAACATAATACTTAAGTATAGCACTGGATGCCAAATTAAATTAAATTGGGAGTGTAAAGGGAAATAACAAATAATTATTGATATTGAGTTGTGATTACAAAAACATGCAGGGGAATTTCCATAGGTGCCCTGCAGAGCGGCAGCACTCTTTTAATGGGGTAAACCGGTTAGTGCGACATCAGAAGAGATAATAATGCAGCCACCACAAGCCTATTTACCAGAGGCTGTGAGCACATAAGTATTTAATGCCAGCTGATACTTGCTGTTAAATATTTCTGAGTAGGTGAGATTCACCTAGAGCGGCACAGCCTCTAGTAAATCTCTTCCAGGAGATTTGTCTTTTATTATATTAACCAAAATAATAAATTACCTTTAAAATAGTGTTTGAAATGTCCCAAAGTTCAGTTTTGAAAAATTAACAAGATCAAAAGCCCTACTGTACATAACTGTTTCCATTAGATTATAGGTTTAGTACGAAAAATGTTTGGTTCGATTTATAATTTATCCACATTTGCTTTCGCATGTAGTTTCCACAGAGAACAGTCGGGCCTTAAGTTATTTTGTGTAAAATAGAGATAGACAAAACGTTCATGAAAAGTTAGTTTTGTGGTAGAAGTTTTGCTTTTGAGGGTGAAATTTAGGCAATTTAATCTCCCCAAGATATCAATATTTTATTGTCTTATTTCAAAAATAATCCAAACTAATAATCCAAACTATAGAAGCCCTGCTAATAACATTTATTAAGAGTTTTCTTCAATTATTCATGTGATCATTTCTGATACATATGATAAATATGATATTTTCTTAAATACTGATAAACCAACTAGGTGTGCATGAGCTGCAATTTGTTCCCAGGTCTCTTTCCCACTGTTCCACATCCACAGTTCAATTCAGTATTAAGTGTTATCAGAAAAAGGACTCTTTCTTGTTGGAGAAAATAAAGAGCTTCATAATTTTGCTAATAGCATTATTTTAGCAGGTCTCAGTGCTTAACATACAATTGATAATTGATATTATGCAAAGAACTCAAGTGAATTATGTTTGACTATTCTCTGTGGGCAAAAGAGTGTTTTTACCTTTTTGTTTATATTTCTTTAAAAAAAATGTGTTCTTACCGTGAGTTCTTGCAAGATTCCTCCTTTGAACTAGTTTGGTTTGTATATTTAAATGTTGGATTGTTACAGCAATTGAAAAGAAAAATACTTTATTGTGATGTTGCAAAAAGTATCTGCTTTTGAAGGCTGTAAAACATATTCCTACTGGTTGAAGGTGCTGCATTTTTTTGCTTTAAAGGTTGATTGGATGGGGAGGGGGCATGTTTTTATATTAAATTCAGAATATATGCAGTATTAGTGATTTCTGAAATGCACTGTGACCACATTATTAACAATGTAAACCTTAAAATTGTTTTGTCTGGTTTACTGTTTACCTTTCTTATATCAGAGGATCTGATTTTAAACAAAGTGATAGTGCTTACCCATCATGCCATTCATCAAAATTAGTCAACAAAAAAAGAAAACGTTTTGTGCAAAATGCATGTCTGCGATCTTCTCCATAGCAACTTCTCTTGCACAAAGTAGATCCAGCTCTATGAAGTCTTAGACTGAAGCAGCAACTAAAAACTATCATGTCTCTTAACGGTAAAACTTCTGTTTTATTTATAAAGCAAAAACAAAACAAAAACAACAACAGTGTACAGATACACTGTACACTGGAAAAACCCTTTATCTGCATATACTGTGCTCCAGATAACAATGTAACATTGAGTTTCCCTTTATTTCATGTGAGTTTATTATACGGTTGTACAAACAGAGCTAACAATACACAAGGTGCACAAAACCCAATTTCCTCAAGTCTTATTGTGTCTTGGAGCCTTGGAAATGCTAAGGTATTTTATATTAACGTTTCTGATTTAGCCATCTGCTTTGAGCTACATGTAGAATTGTTTTGCATAAAATAATTGAAGGTACAGATGTCTCTGTTCAAAATAGGTTTTAAAATTTGTTTCATTCACATGCCATTAAAGAGAAAGCGCTGCATGGTACAGATTGGTACAAAGCTCAGTATGTTGTTTACTTTCATTTGAAACACAGCATTCTTTAACCTTGATTTAAATTATTCTGGTATTCAGTAACAGACATATTTTGTAAAATCTAAATGCTGAAAGGCTTGCAGGTTTTTTAGATTGTGCTGCAATGCTAGATGAGTATAATTTGCACAACATGCTGATTACGTCCAGTTTAAAGGTGCTATTTAATTATGTTAGAAACAATATAGGCTGCACTACCTGAAGTATCGAAATAACTTTGAGGTATCTACTGTATAAACAGACACTATACTAACTCCAGCATCACCTGCTCTGACCCTTATTTTAGATAATATAGGTAATCTTGTACAAGGAATATTCAAAAGACTTACTATTGATACTACAATAAACTCAACCATGGTATGTCTCTGTAGAAATTGTTCTAGAAAGGAGGATTTCTATAACTTAACCTACAGATTGTAAAAAAAAGTCTCCTGGATAGAAAGCACAATATACTGATATTGCTTCAAGAAAAGACAGGTCTCTTCCCAGATATGACCTATTTTAATAATAATTTACGGAAATCATTTTAAGATTAATGATAAAAAGAAAATATTTCCCAACTGAATACAATGTTGAAAAAATTTAATGAATAATAAATTTAACATGAGGGTCATGTATTCCAGCCTCACAGACACTCACTGGCAATTGCGCTATTCTCCCACATTCCCTGTCCTAAGCTAATACAGGAGCTTTTCACAGCTTGTCACTGCTCATTATGTTAATCTTGTTAAAGTGCATGTCCAGCCTAAAATAAATTTTGCTTAGAAATATTTACCACCCCCACCCCCCACCCCAAACCTAGGTTTCGCATTATCTTCAAGTTCCAAAGATTCCCCTAAAGTGACTTACCTAACTCGGTCCCTTGCTGCCTGGGCGCCGCCCCCTGCACTTGTTTTGAGCAAAAACAGGAGCAGAGGGCTTATGTGCTGACAGAGAAAACCAAGGTAGACTTGCACTCCAAAAACGAACGGTTTATTGTAAGCCAAACATCAACAAATCATACAACGTTTCGAGGGTAACACCCCCTTCATCATGGTTTGTTGATGTTTGGCTTACAATAAACCGTTCGCTTTTTGGAGTGCAAGTCTACCTTGGTTTTCTCTAGTATTTCGTTCCCTTTGAAGTAGGGAAATTGGACTTTTTTGCACCCGCCTAGGGTTAGTGTGCATATGGACTTCTCTTTATCCTTATGTGCTGACAGCCGCTCCACTTCCTAGTTGCAGCTGTCAGGCAAAAAATTTACTGACAGCCGCAACCAGGAAGCGGGGTGTCTGTCAGGTGCAGAGCAGAGGAGGACCAACGAGGGACCGGGTTAGGTTATTCAATTTAGGGTCATCTTTGAAATCTATGGATAATGCGAAACCTAGGTTTGGGGGGTGATAAACATTTCTAAGCTAAGTTTATTTTAGGCTGAGCATGCCCTTTAAACTCCAGCACAGAAAAAGTTGGGATTTTCCCAAAGTAGCATGTGACTAAGGTAATTGGCAGAAAGGGGCAAGCACACAATTTTAAAAAGGCTGAAGGTGTTTTGGGAAGAAAAGGAATTTTGTGGAACTGATAGTGCTCCTTTGCAGTTTTGTTAGTAAATAAAAAACGCCTCAGATAGAGATGATCAAAACTCGCTAGTTTCGTTTCATCAGTGGTCCCGCAGAACAGTTGGATTTAATTCCAGTTTGAAGCAACGTTTTCAAAATGTCCTATTTTTCCTGATTTTCTAATTAAAAGTAGAATTTCTAATTTTCAATGAGACTTCCAAATTTTTGATATTTAGATTTTCAAATTTTCTATGATTAAGGGGATAAACCTGAAAATGCTGAAGTTTGTTTTGTAGACCATTAAAGTTCATAGGGTATGCAGTAGTGTGGGCTACTTCTGCTTGCATGCTTTAACCACAGCAACGTCTTTTTCTCTTATTTAGGGCTAGGCCACACTATTGCATTTTTTATGCGTTTGCGCATGCATTTGCACATGTGTTTTTCCTGATCATTGCAATAGCGGCAATGCACAGAAAACACGCATTTCTGGGTGCAATTCGATTGCGCATGCGATTGCGATTTGTGTTCTGCATTTTTTGCGCAATCGCATGCAGTTTTCTATTTATAATTAAAAAGGCATGCGCAAATGCATCAAAATCACACACAAAATAGCATGCAATGGCATTTGCTATTTTTAAACTAATCTGAGTTTGGATTCTAATCTATAATTAATTTGGCTTGAAAAAGCCAAATTTCTGTGCTTTCTATTTCTCCTTCTACTTCTTCTTTTTCCTCTTCTTCCGTTTTATTCTTCCGCTTTTTTGGACCGTATCTCCTCCCAAAGCTTTTGAGCTAGACACATGAAATTCGATAGACGTGCGGGGTGTATAGGAGAAGTGTGCTATCTTCTAGCTAAGGAATCCGTCGAAGCGTTACAGCGTTATTGGCAAATTTCGGGACATTTTTTCCCATAGACTATAATGGTAACAATCCTCAAATGTGAATATTTCAAAACAGTTTGTTTCATGGTCATAAACGGTGATACCCCCAACCCCCCACACAGACACAGGTACACCTACCTACTGACCTACCTTTCCATTCCCATAAAAGCCATACTTGAAGGGTAACTATAGTCAAAAAACGAATTTTGATCAATCATCAATAAAAGTTTGTTATATGGTCATATATAGAGATGGGCGGTTCGCGGATCTGAACCCGGATCCGCCGCGGATTTATCCCGTTTGCGAACGGCGGATTTTTATGGATTTTCCGAAAAAACGAGAAAAAACGAGAAATTCACGTAAATTCGTGGAATTTCCGCATTTTGGGGATTATTTTCAAGACGGAGCAAGCCACATGTCCCAAATTATCCAATGGCAGCTAACATGATTATTGCCAGCCCCCTGGGTATAAAAGGCTGCTTCACAGGTGCCATTTTGTCAGTGTGTTGGAGAGTGTTTAGTGGAGACCTGACAGTGTAGGAGTTGGAGAGAGTTTTTTGTGCTTTTCGAGCTTTTTTTGAGCTTTCTGTGTGTGGATTTCAGTATGGTGGTTTAGCACTTGTTGTTAACCACCCCTGTTTTCCCACATCTTGAGACCCAACAGTCCTGTGTGTTTGTGTAGCTGACAGTGCTGCCTTTAGCAACAATCAGCAGCTTTTGCTGTCTGATCTGCTGTTTGCTGTCAGTTGTGTCTGTGTCCTATTTGTGCTTTTAGTGTAAAAAAAAAAAAAAAGAAGCTTTGTGTTTAATTTTTTTTTTTTTTGTAAAAATTTAGGAGAGGGAAATGCCTGGCAGGGCAAGAGGGAGAGCCAGGAGCAGGGGGGCTTCTGCAAACGGAGGGAGAGGGAGAGGCAGAGGAGAGCCTACTGAAGGCTCTGGCCAAGAGCTACCTGGCCCTTCGCAGGGCAGCCGGGTAACCGTACCTGATATGTTTAGGGGTAGTCGTGCTAGGGCAATCCCTTCTGATCAACGAAGGCAGGTAGTAGAGTAGATTACCCAGCCTTCCTCATCCCCCTCCTCACAGGCACAGAGCAGCCGAGCTGCTACTGTAGATACTGTGCCTGCTCCGTCCTCACCTGAGGCTCCTACTGTGGGCATGGACCCTGATCTTCTCTATCAGTTGTCCACATGGCCCGTACCTTCGGGGATCTGGAGGAGGAGTCTCAGGATCTGTTTTCGCACACTATGTGTGGGGCTAGTGTGCTTGAGGAGGAGCCGTGCACTGATGCACAATCTTTCCTGTCACCCGAGGCGGAGGAAAGTGCTCAGTGCACAGGGGGACAGGAGGCTGACGATGTCACGCAGCAGTCTGTGAGCAGCCAGGGAACTAATGCAGGGGATGAGGTTCCAGATGCTATGGTTGTAAGTGACACAGTCTCCAGTATTGAGGAGGTGGAAGTGGACGATGAGGTCACCGATCGTCCATTGGTGCCCTCTGTGAGAGAGGAGGAGGATAGTGTCTCTGAGGGATGTCCCTCAGAGCATGAGCATGATACTGAACCCAGAGGAAGGACTGGGGGTAGGGGCAGAGGCAGTGCACCTAGTGGTGCACGTGGAGGTACGGCACCAGATCTGGTGCCGGTGCCCCACAACAGCAGGTGACATCTGCTCCGAGTCATGCCGGTGGCTCAGCGGTGTGGGAGTTCTTCTCACTGGCTCCAGGTGACAGCACGGGTGCAGTGTGCAAGTTGTGCCTGCAACGTGTTAGCCGTGGGAAGACCACATCACATTTGGGCACCTCCTCTATGAGGAGACATATGATACTGCACCACTTTGCCCAGTGGGAGCAGCAGACAGGGAACACGCAGGCACCCACATGTTCCCTACCTTGTGCCCAGGTAGCCACCATTCCTCCTCCCCCTCCGGCCCCATCAGCTGCTTCCTCAGTGGAAGTTAGGGAGGAGAGGCAGCCTTTGGCCCCAGTATGCGGTGTTAAGAGGCCTCTTGACACTGCTGCTGGAGTGTCAGCTAAAAGGCAGGTCTCTCTTCCCCAGTTGTTGGAGCGGAGGCAGAAACTGTCCCCCAGTCACCCCCAAGCCCAACGTCTCACTGCCGGCTTAGCTAAACTCCTGGCGGTGCAGCTGCTACCTTTCAGCCTGGTAGACAGTGCAGCGTTCAGAGAGTTTGTGGCCATAGGCACACCACAGTGGCAGGTCCCTGGCCATAGGTACTTTGCCCAGAAGGCAGTACCAGCCCTGCACGACCATCTGCAGGGCCATATATCTGCTTCGCTGGACCACAGTGTGGGCAAGTGTGTCCACATTACTATGGATGCGTGGTCCAGCAAGCATGGCCAGGGGCGGTATGTGTCATTTACCGCCCAATGGGTCACTCTGCTAGCCGGCAGAGATGCGGCATGGAGCGCAAGTGGGGAGATGGTGGTACCACCACGCATTGGTGATACGCCAGTCTCCACCCCCCCTCCTCATCCGGTGAGCCCTCTTCCCTGACAGCTCCGTACCCCCCCAGAGCCTATGCTTTGTGCCAGGCGAGATGGTGCCATGCAGTGTTGCAGCTTGTGTGCCTTGGTGATAGGAGCCACACCGGGGAAGAGTTGCTGGCAGCACTGCAAGGGCAGGTTGAGAGGTGGCTGACCCCACACCACCTCTCAATAGGCAAGGTCGTGTGTGACAATGCCACCAACATCCTGCCTGCCCTTCACATGGGCAGAGTCACACATGTTCCTTGCCTGGCACACATTCTCAACCTGGTCGTCCAGCGGTTCCTCTCCAAGTACCCTGGTCTAGGAGGGTGTCCAGTCACTTCAGGCAGTCATACACCCCCACCTGCTGGAACTCTAGTCTTATGATGCTGCTGAGGCTGCTCCAGCAGAGGCGAGCCATCATAGACTACTTGTACGAGTACAAGGCAAGATCAGGCTCTGGGGACCTGGGTTTGCTGTTACTCAGGCAGTGGCTGCTGATTAGCGATGCCTGCTGTGTGCTCGCACCATTTGAGGAGGCCACCAGGATGGTAAGCGGCAATGATGCCACCATCGCGGATACCATCCCACTGGTGTTCCTCCTTGAGCACACTCTTGACAGGGCACTCGCTGTCGAGCAGCAGCTACTGGAAGAGGAGGACGCCGACACTATGATGCTTTCCGAGCCCGAACATCACGGTGCAGAGCAGCCGTCCGATGATGAGGAGGGGATTTAGGTGACCTGGACCAAGGGGAAATGGGGCATTCCTCTAGGGGTACATCTCAACCCTCCCAAGTACCACATGTCATTCGTGGTTGGGGAGAGGTTGAGCCTGACACTATTGTCCTCAGTGACATCGAGGCCTACAGCACCTGATGTTGGGGATCAACAGGGCTCACGTCCCCCTGTGCCTGACAGGAGGAGCAGCAGTACTAGAGGCGGCCTCGCGGCCAACTTCAGGCTGTTCTTCCAGCCACAGATGCCAGGCCCATCTACTGGCAACTCCACCAGGCAACACCTCAGTTACCAGGTCACCGACTACATCGGATCCAGGGCTAGTGTAGCCACATCAGAGACTGAGGATCCACTGGACTACTGGGTGGCGAGGCTTGAAATCTGGCCCGAGTTGGCACAGTATGCCATCGAGGTCCTTTCATGCCTGTCATCCAGTGTTCTTTCACAGAGGACCTTCAGTGTGGCAAGGGGTGTTGTAATGGAGAGGAGGACCCGTCTCTCCACTGAGAATATGGACCGCCTTACATTCATCAAGATGAATGAGGCGTGGATCACATCTCAGTACAGCACCCCTATTGCTGATGCCCATGACTGAAGGCCTCCTGCCCCTGGCCACCCGTACTGCTCCTTCCGCCTCATTTTCCACCTAGAGGCTTAGCTGATGCTAGCTTTGCTGGCAAATGGCAATTTTTTCTTATTGGCAGGGCCATATATGGTCCTACCTTGCTCTACTGCATTCAAGTCAAGAAATAACAAATGTTCTGCCGCAACTGCTACTCTGTGGCTAATGTTTTCAGCTCTGGGTCAATCCTGCCTGACTCGAGAGCAGTACTCCATATTTGTTCTTCCTTTTCTCTCCACGAGGCTCCTATGTGGTGTCACCTACTCTGACCATCTCATACAGCCGCAACAGCTACTCTGTGGCTAATGTTTACAGCTCTGGGTCAATCCTGCCTGGCCCGAGAGCAGTACTCCATATTTGTTCTTCCTTCTCTCTCCATGAGGCACCTATGTGGTGTCACCTACTCTGACCATCTCATACAGCCACAACAGCTACTCTGTGGCTAATGCTTACAGCTCTGGGTAAATTCTGGCTGGCCTGAGAGCAGTACTCCATATTACAAAGTGTGGGCCTGCTGTAACTCAACTCCATATTACAAAGTGTGGGCCTGTTGTAACTCAATGGTGCAGTTCCTACGAAGCCTTACCCTTTCACCCGCTTTCCTTTGCACGAAGCATACTCTGAGGGAGAGAAGCCAATGGGGTGAGGGGTATGTCCACCTTACGCAAACATCAACATCAGACAACCTCACCATTTCCACATAAGTATAAGCAAAGTTTCAACTACAGAAGACATTAGAGATATTAAAGGAGATCTATTGTTAAAATGTGTAATATACAGTGTAGCTGTACTCCCACTGCTAAACTGCTAAGAAAGATTCATTCTCCTCCTACTTTTATGTCATTGTATGTATTTACGGTGTGTTTTTATTTTTATTTAATTGTGGTGAACATATTATGCGGCACTTTACAAGTTTTTTTTCATTTTCCTCGTAGAGACTTTGGTTGGGCAATTGCAACCACTATCCCAAAAACAACTTTCAGCTTAATTTTTACTTTGATTCAAGACTCAAAAACACATTCAACTCTAGCTGTCTAGCTTAAGATGATTTTTCTGGCCTATAGAAAAAGCTGTTAATTGTCAGTTACCTGCACACCCCCAACTGATTTTTGCACTTTATTACCTGCATTACTAACAATATTTAAGGATAATTATTTCCTCCATCTGGCAGAGTAAGCTCACCCCTCCCTTAAGCAGTCAATCAAGGTTGTGACTGCTGGCATCACAACCAATGATTGACTGCTGTTTTATTTACTGCTCCTCTTCACATACTCAAGCTTAAAAAGCTCTTGGAGCAGGGAGGGGGAAAATACTTTTGCCAGAAAGGAACATAACTTCTCATTATACTGGTTCAAATGTGTGTTTCAAACTTGGAAAAATAATTGGGGTTGCGGGCAAGTCACCAGTTTTTGGTTTTAAGGCTTGACTGCCCTTTAAAATATATTGCTAGTGTAGGCTGAAATGCAAATCTACCACATTGATTATTTACAGACAAAAGTATGGTATTATATATTCTGTGTGTATTCATATTCCATTGTTCCAAGACAATTATCTTTACTATGAAATTGCTTTGATCTATTTCTATCCATTTTGGAATTTAGTGCTTAAAACTGTTTTACCAGCGTTTTTTTTCAAATTCCATCCATTCAAGGTCTGTTTTATGATGGGTCACGGTTCAGTTCTGTGTCATTCACAATGGAACAGGGAGTATGTAAATGATAGATGTATGGACATGGACTAAAGAAAAGGTATTGAATATAATTTCTCTTTATGGGTGAATTGCTGGGTTTTTATGTGGCCCAATACACATAACAGTTGTCTGATTAATAAACAAGAACACTGCAAATCAACAGATGTACTTAAAGACACCTATTTAAATACTGTAGCACCAAGAATTAAAATGCACATCCCATTAAAATAAAAAAACAAGATTGCAAATGAGTATTAAAAGTTCCCAATCGTCAGTCAATTTATCCCAATTACCCAATTTAGAGAACAACATCCAAATTACCCGTCTTGCACAGTACATATGGTTGATGAAACGTTTTAGCCATCCATACAAACGTATTGTTTGCTAGTTATGAGTCTGTCCTTCTGTTAAGAAATAACCATCTGCCAGTGACTGTAAAAAAGCTGAAAACTAAATGTGTGCCCCAGGGTAACACATTCAAACAAGCATAGTTGAAAAGCATATGCTTCTCATTGGTTTTTTGAGAGGTTGTCACCTACTTTGCTAAGTAGCCTCCTTCAGAAAAAAACAAAAAACAAATGACAACAGCTGTTGTAAATATACACAATAGGATTATATACTGAATATATATAACCGAGATCGCAAAATGAATGGGATTTTGCGATCGCATGTTGGTCGAATGTAAGATCGGGAGAAGCGGTTCCGGCAGCATCGATGAACATCGCGTGAGCGCTCGGTCGGGTAAGTAAAATCTTATAGATGTATGGCCACCTTTATTTTAAATCATAGATCTCCTTTAATATCTCTACTGTCTTCTGTAGTTGAAACTTTGCTTATACTTATGTGGAAATGGTGAGGTTGTCTGATGTTGATGTTTGAGTAAAGTGGCCATACATCTATAAGATTTACTTACCCGACCGAGCGCTCACGCGATGTTCATCGATGCTGCCGGAACCGTTCTCCCGATCTTACATTCAACAACATGCGATCGCAAAATCCCATTCATTTTGCGATCGCCTGTCGGTCGAATGTAAGATCGGGAGAAGCGGTTGGCAGGATGCGGAACATCGCGTGAGCGCTCGGTCGGGTAAGTAAAATTATAGATGTATGGCCACCTTAAGCCTTAATTGTTTCTATCGTCTTGCTATCATTGTTTGTCCCATTCCACACTTCCTTGAATTTGTATCATGTATACTGTATAGTGATTCGTAGATTTTTTAAAATACCCTAAACCTCTAAATAAATGTATGGCAATATGTTCCAATTAAAAGAAATGAATGATGAGAAATGTGATCAGCCTAAGTAGGGTCCAGATTTTCATCTCGGTTCCTCAAAAGTGATGTAATGGGGTCCAATCATGTGGAACTCATGCCATATAATATACGTGACACGGTACAGTTAAAAAGTGACCTTTCAAAAGAATGACTTTTGTATGTTACTATTACAAATATTACATCTTCTGGTTAGAAAAATACTTAAATATAATTTGTGGTTTCTTAAAAAAGTAATTGTAATGGGAAATATCCTTGTACTTTTCCTTACCTTCGCCCTTAATTGTTTTTCTAGGGCTAATGCTCCAAGGTAGTTATGTATTTTAAATGAATGAGGCATCATAAGTTTATAGCTTATAACAACCAGTCTTACAATACTGGTAATATAAATTGCCTTTTAAGGGGCTTATTTAATAAGAGGTGCAGCATTTTTGCCTACGCTGTTAAAAGGCATATAAACTGGGGGGGGAAAGTTATTTTTAATTGACCATTACTGGAAACTATAATGCTTCCCACACCACCACTGTTCAATTTATTTGTTGATCTGCCCCCTAATTCTTTAGATATCCAATGTAAAACATCTACATTCAGCTGTGCCTTGTCTCATAAACTATTCTTCGTTTTGCTATACCTGGATGGTGACAGTTTTGACAGTTGGAATGCTGTGTGCTGTGTGCAGTTTGACATTGTTTTGTGGGGGAAAAGTCTGATATAAGTGGGAGTGGTTAAAAGAGGGAAGGGGATACTGCTCCTGAGCACAATGTGCATTATTGGAAGCATTAAAGGTATGCATGCAAATATTTATTTAAAGATTAAGATGAGGGAAATTATTTTTTTCAGTATAGTGTCCCTTTAATCTGAAGCAACCTGATGAAAAATAATATCACAGGCACATTTGAGAACCTCTTATTAAACAAGTCTGAATGTATTATTGGAAATTACCTGTAGGTTGTTCCTGAGAGCATTGTCATTTTGACATACTCACTGTTCAGCTTAAAGAGATATTGATACCTTACAAAGCAAACCTAGAAACTCAACACATTATGAATTCACTTTTTAAACAAAGTTAAGCTTCATTGCAGTAGGATCAACATTAGTATTATACCATTCTAGTATAATACCACTCTGGCTTAGGGAGCCCACACTGCCAGATACACAAGGAGCACATACGTATGTGAGTCTGCTGTTAAACCAAGCACAACATACTGTACTGTATTCCAACAGACATTACACAATAAAAGCCAAGTAGTCACATTAGAGAAATGTGATTGTTCAACAAGATATGCAAATATTTCAGTCTTAATGTACAAATATTTATGTGAATCACAATACAGAAATGCTTTATGCCCCTTTTCCAGAGTAGGGATGGCCGGTTCGCGGATCCGAACCCGGATCCGCCGCGGATTTATCCGTTCGCGAATGGCGGATTTTTCCGGATTTTTCGCCTTCCGAACTTCCGATCGCGGATTTTTTTATATTTTTGAAAATTTTCGAAATTAGGGTTTTCGTGTATTTTCGAAAATTTTGAAAATACGAGAAAACACGTAATTTCGAAAATTTTTGAAAATGCAAGGATTTTCTTATTTTCAAAAACACGTATTTTTCGAAAATTTCGAAAATAGTTTTCTGTATTTCGTAAATTTTGAAAATAGCAGAAATACGTAATTTCGAAAATTTTCAAAATCGGAAAATATCGTAGTTTCCATGGTATTTTTCATTTTAATGGGTCCGCTCGCGGATTCGAATTCGGATCGATCGATCCGAGCGGACCGGATTTTGCGAAGTTCGGACATCTCTATTCCAGAGATGGGTGGCTTTTTCAGCTCTTAGCCTTGCACTAAAATGCAAGTAAGCTGGTGGCCATTGGCAAATCTAAAAATGTGATCCATTCTACAGATATTTCATGCTGATGGCATTGCCTTACTACTTAATAATAATTAAGTAGTTAATAATGTCGCAACAGACAGTAAATGGGTATGAAACATTCTAAACATTGACAGCAAAGCATGCTATGCCGTTTTTGTATGTATACAAAATACAGATTAGCCGTTACAATCTGTGCTTTTGTCTATTGCAGTGCACTAGAACACCATTTATGCCCTGTGTGTAAATCCGTTGGTTTTACTTTAAAGGATTAGTTCACTGTTGAAGTGAACAATGCCTTTTTAGCATTACTAAGAATGGGAGGTTACTACTGTAGCTATGTGTTACTCCCATTCTTCACTTAATGCACCAGTAGAGACGAGAGAACATACCCACAGCATGATCCACCTCGGATCCTCTGACGGGTAATGACTAGAGATGGACTAGAACTAGAACTCGAACTTTCGAACTTTCAAGAATTTTAATACAGTAAGTTACCATTGTTAGTTTATTTGTAAACAACCAAACTTTTCGAACTATCACCCATTGACTTTAATGGGTCCGAATTCGAACTTTTGACTTTTTCAGCCATCTTCTAGTAATGACTGCTTTCAGCTTGAAGTAAATGCACTAAAAGTAGTGCAAGTTTGTGCATTTGCGCTATAGTTTACTTACAGGCGGAGCAGTCAGGACCTGGCAGGAGCCAGGGTGGATCACACTGTGGTTAAGTTCTCTCTGGTCCATTAAGTGAAGAACCGGAAGCAAGAATATTCTAGTTTACCTCTGTTCTTCAACTCTATGCTTTTAAGGCAATATTCACTTCAACAGTGAACCAATCCTTTAAAGTAAAACCAACAGATTTACACACAAGGCAAATCAGTGGTGTTTCTAGTGCACTGCAATAGACAAAAACACAGATCTTAATTCTAAAAGACAGACTTTGACAGTGAAATAATTATTTAAAGGGAAATAAGTTGCCCCCAATTCACCTTCATTATACATAATAAGTACCCAATGTGAAACCTAAACTGCTAGTCCTAACCTTGGGTCATTTAAAATCAGCAAACAACTTCAATTTTGCACCCTCCTACAGTCTGGGATGTGGCCAAGGGACATGTTTTCCATTGGAAGTGCACTTTCAAATAGGCCATGTCTGGGCATTGGACTGGCAATCAAATGTTGGGAAGTATTCCAGCTGATCTAGGGTAAAGCCGGGTTAAAGTCCCCACTCTAGGTATTTTAATGGGAAGTAAAAGATAAGGAGTGGGGAAGTATAGTTCTGCTTTAGACTTCTTGAATAAACACCCGTGGCCAACTTTAAGAGGTTATGTACAAAGAAGATAATTGGCACATTTTGTTACCTGAATGTAATATATATATTCATTCAATTTTGTTCCAAAAGGTGAAAAAGGAAGAAAGAAGAGAAGAGGCACAGACCAATACTAATTACACTATTAAAACAAACTTTTCTGTGCAAAAAAGATAAGAAAAAAGACTTGTCCATTGTCAAAGATGTTTCTGAAGCCCAGTTAATTGAAACAAAGCATTTGTGTGTGTCTCGTCAGTTTTATCCTATTGTTCTCCAACTATACCAATCATCTTTTTACAATTTTATATAAAGAATGATTAAAACAATTTTTCTTTTGAAAATACTTTAATTTTCTAAGGGAAATTTCCATGATTTTAGATAGTAAAGATGTATAGTCTACAGCTGTTGTATTGATTGAATTTCTAATTTAATTTATTTGCATGCTTACCTACTTACTTATTATCTGTAGAATACAGTAAGATGCCCCCCCTTCTACCCGCCTATAGGAGCAGAATGCAATTTGCTATTTTCAGTTTTATTATGGACTAATTCTACTGTGATACAATGTATTGAGCACTGTGATTTAGGGATTACATTTCTTCAAGACCTGCTTGCTGTTGTGTGTAAAGAACTTTTTTTTTAAACTGCTACATATTAAGCATAATGGAACACTACCAATGTGCCTCCTGGATTGTCAATTTGCTTTCTGATGGTTGCAAAAGCTTTGGTGGTTTATCTGTTAGTGGTGCTGAAAAACAAATGATCACATTAATTAAAGATTCCTATAGCAGTTACCCAGATAAAAATAGCATTTTCTTAAATTGTATGACAGAGAGGGGATAGTTATTTCAAGTAACAGTAGTATATGTGGAATTATATTTGAATGTAATATGGGGGATCCAAGGGAATAAAACAGGACTTGTTCATGTAGATAAAATACAAATTCTAATTATTATTATTGTTATACACTATTAGGTTATTTTCTTTTTTGGCTGATCTTGCAGTGGGGAATTCTGGGCCTGTGCTAATTTATGTTATTACTATGTTCTAGGGAAAGGGTTTTTTTTTCCTGCTCCTTAACTACACTGTCTGATTATATTGATTTGTATTACATAAAAAAGTAGCGATTCCAAAGCCACCAATCCATTGTTTCTTACTAAGAACATGAAAGGTTCAGCGAGGAGAAATGTAAATAGAATAGGAAAATAGCAATTCAGCGATATGACAATAAAACAAGAATTAAGAAATCATTCAGGGCAAGCTTGACTTTCAAACTAACATGGTGTAAAGGAAACCACACAGTAGAAATTAAATTAAAAAAATGTAAATGTACCTGGGGCAGGGAGGTAGATTGATTATTCCTACCTCCCAATATCATTTTGTTGAGAAGTGCCAGCATACCCAGTTTTCATGCCTAGCTTAGTGTCCTGTGTTTTTCTGTATAAAGATAGTACTGTAGCACAAAATTTTGGCAGAAGCAGTTTTCATTGTGCTGGTGCTACTCACAGAAAAACAATACTACCTCCCTGCTCCAAGTAGTAGTTTACATTTTAACTTTTTTTTTTACTTTTTATGCTCTATTGTTCTCTTTTAAAGCCAAATTACCTCTTCAACCCCTATTCCAGAATACATATTTATTCTACCCAGCTGTCTCCTCCACTGCATGTACAGACCTCTATTTGATTGCACACATACAAAGAATGGCATAAGGAACAGCTATAAGTCATGTATCTGTGCAGGTGCAGGCACATAAAAGAGCTTGTACCTGTAGCAGAGGAGAACTTTGTTAGCAGAAAATCATCTGGAATATCCCTGTACCAGTAGATCATGGAGCAAGGAAGTATAGCAATCCCCTAAGTCTATATTTCCTTAGATTTGTATTTATTGATGCTTTAATATTTCTATGATCATTTGTATTGCTAGTAGTGAATTTATAAATGGGTAACATTGATTGAACTTAAATGCTATTGCTTTGCTTTGCTACTTGTATCCATGTTAATTCTAGCAGTCTGTTTTATGTATCATTATTAGAGATGGACGAACTTCCTAAAGTTCGTTCCTTTTTCGAACTTTCGAACTATATGAAACCCATTAAAGTCAATGGGAGTCAAATAGTTTGAAAAGTTTGATTGAATACAATTAAAATATCAGTGGTAACTTAATGTAAATGGCTCTGAGACCTGGGAAATGGTCGGGGGAACACACTTGAATATCCAGAAGTTTTAAAAAAATCTATTTTATTGTCATATGCGGTACTTTTGTGCTCCCGCGTTCAATTTTCAATGATTATCGAACATAAACGATTCAAACATTCAATAATTATCCCATAAACAATTCAAAGAACGTTTGATTTTCGAATTCGATAATTTTAGAAAGTTGAAAGTCCGAGAAATCCGGGTCTAGGTAGTTTGTGAAGTCTGAGTCCATTTGAACTCAATAAGTTCGGCTCAAACTCGGGTTCGAATTCGAGTTCTAGTCCATCTCTAATTATATATTGGTGCATGATATTAATTGACCTACCTGCTTTTGAAATAGCTTTTCATATTTCAATTTTATATATATGTATATATTGGTTTGATAAGTATATGCAAGTTTAAGTGTTGGTTGATTTTATTAAATGTAATTTTTATCTCACATATTGAAAATAACTTTTCCTCTCTCTTCTCCCTGATCTTCCTTTACTTGCAGGAGTTATACAAGATATATAACCTGATTAGTATAGGAACAGCCCATGGGTGTGCGCTATTGGCTGCTTATACAGCGTTTTGGGTATAAAGGGATGTGAGTTTAGAGGGGATGTACCTCTGATGAGTGTCACTAGTGACACGAAACGTGTCAGTTCCGTACATGTGATTTGCCTGTCTGTTTTTTAATCCATTTGGAAGTGGACTTTGGTGCATATTCAGCATGATAGTAGAGCCTTCTGTTTACTCATGTAAGTATGTGTTACAAAGGTATTAGTGGGCTAATTTGGATTTATACAAACTGTAGTTTGAGCATCCAAAGGTGCCCTTTATGGTGTAATGTCTTTGCTCTGCAGATAAAGTATTTGTATACACATTCCGAAAATATCCAACAGGCAAGTTCTGCTGAAGGTGCGGAATCATTTGTTAATTAAATATCTCTAAAGCTTTTACTTACCCAGCTATAATTTTGAAATAGTAAAGCTAAAAAAAAATTTTTTACATTTGAAACATTTAGCTGGTACAGTCAAATTTCTGAGCTATTTTTCATAGCTTGTTCATTATTTAGTAACTGGGACATTTATTTGTATACAATATTTTATATTTATATAGTTCCAGAAATATAATTATGCTCAGTAACATTGAATCAATGCTGTGACAGATATTATGACAAGAGTGACCTAATCATGGAGCTAAAAATGTAAAGAATACGATAACAATATTAAGACATTTGGTGGAAGCTTTTGGTGACTTATGTTTCAGAAGTTAGCTTGTTCTATTAAGAGGCAGATATGAAAAGTAGAACAGGAACCAGTTGCTCCTTGAGGACATAAATAAGTATAAAAAGTCAATGTGTATAGTGCTACTGACATAAATTCTTACATACCACAGATATATTACAGAGTTTTATTTTACAAAATTATGTTTAATGGAGACAGGTTAAATTATAAATACAAATTGTTAATATCTCTGGTGAGTAATAATGTGCATTCTTTCTAACTATAATGAGTAGATTAGTCTTATTTGTGTATTTAAACATTTCAAAATTAATGTAGTACAGTATTAATTTTTTTAAGCTGTATGCCGAACATTCTACAATCTAGGCATTTGTATATTGCCCTTTATATCTTGATAATTAATTTCTTCTAATCTCACAAAACCAACTTTTTTTGAATATGCAAAAATTGCATTTTGCATTTAAAACAGAGCAAAGTTAAGAACTTTAATATCCATACTAACACTCCCGTTAATGCTCTAGACTGCTAAATATGGGATTGCAAAGCAATATTTCTCATAACAAATTTTGTTCTTCCTCATAAAAAAGTTGGTTACAGATAATTGTCAGCTTGAGTGATTAATTATGGTTCTTGACAGTACATTTTTGGTACTTTTGGTAAGTATAATGGCTTCTAACATAGGGCAATTTTTGTCCAACCAATTTACTGATCAATATACTGAGCTGAAGTCTTCAACTAAATTAAAGTGGTTTGGTGATTGAAAACAGCACAGTTGCTAAAAATTCCCAACATGTTTGATTGAGCATGTCCGTTTTTATGGTTATATTTAACCCTGATTGATCAAATCCAGTTAATTAGTTCAATAATATGGCCAAATTATTTTAAGCCCAGCAACCACTTCAAGGTTTGCTTAATCTGCTTGGGTCCTAACTTTTATCTTTTTTACCTTATTATTTCTCAAACTTTTTTTCTATAAGTACTTTATACGAGATGCTCTTTCATTTGCTCTCTTGGGACCAACATTTCTGCTTTCAGTACTTGAGGTAGAACTTTCTGGGTGGAGTACACGTTCCCAAAAATCTTGGTCTTCCCATATGCAACATTCAAAATTATATAAAGGTAGGATCGTATACATCCACACATAAACACATTTATTGCAGCTACTTGTGCTTGTTTTAGCTTAGCTCATACTTTAAATATAATATGATTCAATATAGTTTTTGAGGATATTTTGGTGAAACTACTTAAAACTAGGGATGGCTGGTTCGCGGATCTGAACCCAGACGCAGGATTTCGAGGGTCCTGATGGCACCAACACCGGGCAATTTCACTGCGGCCACCAGTGCACCACCGGCATTGGTGACATTAACATTCGAGGATTCTCAAATCGACTTTTCGGGGATCACCGAATATGGCCCGCTTTTTTTTGCGGTTCTTTCCATGGGGACGTGGTCCTCAGACCAATTCCAAGGTCCAAGAGCCATTTACAGTAAGTTACAACTGCTAGTTAATCCTTTATTTTTGGTGGAAATTTCCGAACTTCTTTCCCCATTGACTTGATGAAAAAATTAGCAGATTTTCGAATTTTTAATTTCCGGAACCCTTGAGCGGAACGGATTTTTGGAAGTTCAGACATCACACTACTTAACACCAGCTAAAAGTTTGCATTAAACAGTCAATCATCCTGATTGCCTGTTCGGAATTTACCCAGAGCTGCAAAAGGGATATTGAATATCTGCAAGGATATCTACTTAGAACAAATATGTCTTAGGTAAATATCTCTGAGTGTGTTATAGTGGGATGGGGGGTTTAGCTCTGTCTTTAGACTGACTGGCACTGACCAAATTAAGTTTATTTTCTTTGACAGACAATAAGCTTAAATTCATTGGAATATATTCTATTCACTAGACATACTGGAAAGAAATTCATCTTCTCTTCTAAATATCTTTATATGTGAGAATTAGTGTTTAAATGGTAGAACTGTACCTTTTTTAGTAATTTATAAGATTTATAATAAGGATTTACATAGATTAACCATGTGACACCACAGGACATGTAAGTAAGGCGAGAACCTTCAAAGATCCATTAAAATCCAATTAATTTGCTGGTGCTGAAAGTCTGAGAGGATCAGAGTGAAATAGTAAAATTTGGCAAATGTAAACCGGCTTTAGCAATTAGCAAAAAGTTATTATATGGGAATAGCAGCTATTTTTCTTTTGCACAGTTCTCTTTTTTTATATATATATTTTTTTGCACTTGTTTTTGTCTCATTAGTCATAAATTAAATGCGTGCGAATGACCTGGCGAAGCAGGGTCATCATTCCAATCTTTACATTCTTTAAAATTATCTTTAGTTTTTAAATGTGGCTTTTTAATGGATATATTTGCTTTGATAATCAGCAGTTCATAACCCTCATGTGTGAATAAACAATAAACCCATTAAACTCATTGGTACTGATTCATTTAATACTATGGAATCCTATTTGATGTTTAGGAAAAAAC
This sequence comes from Hymenochirus boettgeri, assembly GCA_019447015.1. Lineage (NCBI taxonomy): Eukaryota > Metazoa > Chordata > Amphibia > Anura > Pipidae > Hymenochirus > Hymenochirus boettgeri. Next base: position 72,603,575 of record CM033470.1, on the reverse strand, counting down.
TAAACTATTAGATTTTATGGCTTGTATGTCAAAGCCGTCCACACACCAATCTGGTTGAATGATATTGGAATATTCTGTTATCATAAGATACTGGACATTCATTTTGTGCTTGTATGAGCCCTGATCATGTTAGGCTTGATATGATATTTACTATATTAATTCAACCAATAGAAGGACAAGCTCTGCAAGGAGCTGTAAGGAGGGGGAAGGTCCAAAGCAGAAGGGCACCTAATATGCAGGTAACAATTTACCAGCTGTACATCCAGGGATGAGAGAACCTTTATTTTACTCCTCAGCATAAGAGAGGGGTGTCATCATTGTTATTATTATTATTATTATTATTATTTTTTTTTTTTTTTGCTTTACTTCAAGTCCTAGTAAAATCTCATGCTCCATAAGCAATTAAAAAATAATCTAAATGACTTAACAGAGCCACCAGTGTGCACTGTTTGGTTCACTTTGGTCCATATAAGGATTTGCCTGGTGCGTCACATGGTAAGAATTCCAGCCTCTCTGGTTGACATTCATACAATCAAGAAACCGATGGATAAATCTCGCAGATTATTTCCTTGTTGAATTTCTAACTGTTCTTATTTGGCTCTGAATGTCTGTGGTGCACAATGTGACTGCTCCGATTGTTCCTCATTCTGAAGATTGATTTTTAAATATTGTTTGCTTAATTGCTGTCTGGAAAACCCTGTGTGATTTTACCCTTGTGTGCACTCTCTCCTTTCTCTGCTGTTACAATGAACTGTCCTACAAGCAAGCAAAATTCTAAAAAAATCTGCCCAGTGGGCACCAGAGGCAAGAACCCTGAGCAAGATTTTCATCTCACCCAAGGATGTGGTGCCCCTGTATTTATTGCAGAAAGCATAAGGAACCTGTGTCATATATTAGATATTAATGGGGAAATGTGTCATTAAATATACCTAAGTGCAGAGATTAAAGGGGAAGTATGCCATATTTAGCTTTTTCATACTGATAAAAAAATTGGGTCATCCATTTAAGGGAAACTATGGTGCATATGAGTTTTTTTTTTTTTTTAAACAGTTAAAATAAAAAGAACGTGAGGCAGGAGGTAGGATTGGTGCTTTTAATCTCCCAATATCATTTCTATGAGGAGCAGCAGGATGAAGAAAACGCTTCTGCCAGTCTTCCTGTATGATTCAGCACTATCTTTAAATAGAATGGCCCAGGACCATAACTCTGCAGATGGAAAGTGACGTGCTATAGCTCTTAACAAAACAATATTGGGAGGTAGGATTAATCAATCCTATCTCCTTGCCCCCGAGGACTTTTCATTTTTAAAAAGTAATTTTTACAGTATAGTTGTCCTTTAACTGTGTTAAAGTATTAAGCCTGAATCCTTTTACTTTTAAATGGCATAAACCTCTTTGGCTTCTGAAATGCTTTTATTTTATGAAACTAGGTCAATTTTTTATTATATAATTTAAAAACCAAGCTACAGACAATATTCCAAATTTTTTAATTTAGTAATTACTTTCTGTCATTTTGTTTGATACCAGCATATTGCAAACAACTATGCTTAATAAAACAGGAACAGTTTTACAATAAATCCGTTTGTTTAAATAAAAAAGTTGAAATTTGGGTTTGTCTCAAGGTTAATTAGAAGAATTTTAAAAATGCACCTTCAAAACACTTGAATGTTGTAAAACCATTGTAATACAGGGAATATCAGTGCGACACAGAAATTAAAAGAATAATTTTTTGACCTTTGAAGACCTTCAGCCAATATTAAAAATGTCATATTTCAACACCCACAATTAAAAATCACAAGATGATCATGTGTTATTAAAATAATAGGACTCATTAAATGTCAATAAAGTAATCTATGCTATCATACATTATCAAAGCATCAATGATTTTTCATTATCAGAATGTTTTACTGCCTTAATAGAACCAAGCCTTCTAATAATGTGAAGACATTATAGATTCAAATGGATCTTCAAAAATAAGCAACATATGTATACCTGTCCCGTAAAAAATAGAATTTTGGTAGATTAAAGGACATTCTACCTATACATTTAGAAGCCAATTGTACACTGCCACATGCTTAGAAAAAGAAGTAGAAAATGTTTAATTATGGTTTGGAATATGCTGCATACAGCTGAAATTAGAAATGAACTCACCTCCTTTCTAGAGCTGCCAAGTGACTAGATGGTGAGATGCTCATGACCTCCCTAAAAACAAGACTGAGCAATCAAAAAACAAATATTTTTCTATGAGAAGTAGGCCACAGAAGTAAAACAGAAATGTTGCTGATTTTAGAGATTGAAGTTAAGTTATGACCAGTATATAATCTTTTCACCCATACAAATATAGAGAGCTACCCACACAACCTTCCAGAGGTAATGGAAGTTCCTTTAGGAATTATAAGAAGGTGTAACAAGGTTGAAAAAAGAACTAAGCTAGCTAAAATTAAAGGGTATGTACACTGTAAAAACAACTTTATATACTATATAGCTGTTGCTTTAAATATTAAGATGTGGTTTTTTGTGTGTCTTACCCTCCCATATTCAACTTAAACTCGGATGAAGCACAGAACTAGGACTCTCACCATGGATGTTCTAAATCTCAGCATTCCTTTTGCCAGAAAATAGTGCGTCCATTTGAACAGCCCGTGCGTTATAGGACGTTATAGGTGTTTTGTGTGCATGTGCCATGAGCGTGTCTTCCTGTGATGCCATCATACTGTGCCCAAGACAGAGCGGTGCGATGACATCACTGGGACAAATGCTCTCAGCAAGCGTCATGCAAAGCGGACACCACAGTTAAATCAGGTCACACGAACACTGACTTTATTGCACTCTTTAAAGGGATGCACTGTTTTTGGAAAAAGGAATGCTGGAGATTTGCACAATCTCATGGGGAGTCTAAACTCACTCACTAATTTCACCTTTCTGTCCAGGAGTAAAGTGCCACAATAGTGCAAAAACACAATGTAATTATTTATATCCATTGCTAAACCCACATAAATATACTAATAATTATGAAAGTGCATATTATTTATAAAAATAAGTGTAAAAGCTGTATACAAAGAGGAAAAGAGGTGGAATAAACTGGACACACCCAAAAACTGTAGACATAAGAAAATATCCTTATTCAAACTTTTACTGGGATAAGTAAAGTTCAGTCCTTCATACCTATACATATATAATACACACCTGCCTCCTCTCAGCCATACCCTCTTTTCCACCACACCCAGGAATGTCCTAAACCCAGACCACCCTGGGCCACAAACTCCACCTCCGTCCACACCCCTAGGTGACGTCATATACGTGACTTCTCTTCATTGTGTCCCCTTCCCCCACTGTCACCTCAAATGGAGGCAGGGTAGTATGTCTGCAGATTCTTCATGTGGTGCTCTTCACAGAGGTTATTTTTGGGAGGTAGGATTCTTTCATCTTCCTCCCTAACCCAGGAAATTTTCTTTTTTTTTTTTTTTAAATAACTTCTGCAAAATGTAGTTGTAATTTAGCCTAAGGAGTGCTTCCACAATCCTTTTATGGTGTATTATATATATATATATAATATATATATATATATATATGTGTTGTGTGTATATATAGGACCTGATTGCACTCCACACACTGGATAAACCTCTCCACAATCCATAAAATCTCCTCCAAAATGAAAGCATTCTAAGGTTTAAGAAAATAACATCACCTTTATTAGCTTGATCTACGCATTTCAGCTCTTTGATAGGGCGTCGTCAGAATAAAACATACTGCCCCATCACCTCCTTAAGGGAGATTTAAGAGGGTGATGGGACAGTATGTTTTATTCTGACGACAGCCTATTAAAGTCTGAAACTCCTACATCAAGCTAAGAAAGTTGATGGTTATTTTCTTAAGCCCCGTCATTTTGGAGGAGATTTATATATTTATATAAGAGGCACAGCTTTATTAACATACTGTTGTTAAAGTTTAGTGCTTAAGAACATTTTCTAGTCATCTGACTAGCTTTCAGATAAACTTGTACAAGAATCTTTTGGCAATATAAGTACCCTTGAAGTCCCAATTTGCATATGACAAACCAGGTGTTCGGGACCTTCTGAATGCATGGTGTGGATGCATTGAGGCTAAGGCGTGTTATTGAACTGCCAGGGTAAGGTGGAAAACAGCATTGTACATGGCAGACAGTTGGTGTCGACCCCCCCTCACCTCTATTCAGGCTTGGTTTCTTTGTTTTCACATAAATGGCCTCCTTGACACCCTTCTTTGATTCCAGTCATGTTCCTTTGCCATATGTAACATTACCAACTTCAAAGGCATGTCCTTTTCCCTTAAGATTCAGGTACACGGCTGAGTCCTGACCCAAGGAATTGGCTTTTCTGTGCGGGCCATACGTTATGCAGAGTTGCTGTTGGCTCCCCCACATACAAATCAGAGCACTCTTCACTGCACTGCGTCCGCTTTTGTTTGTTTTGGTACTGGGTGTCTTTTGGAATGTACCAATTGATGCCTCAGTGGTGGTTTAGTTTAAAGCAGACCGGGAAAATGCTCCTTAATTTCTCAGAGACCCGTGCTGCATGGGATGACCATATTCTTTCTCCTGTCCTGCTTTCCCCCTTCACTGTTTGTTTCGTGTTATTTTCTTTCCTTTTACTTTTGACAAAGGCCCAGTACGATATCCACAAGTTTTAAGGGCTCCTCTGAGATGTACGGTATCATTTCTTTTGCCTTCGTCTCTCTGCTAGTGGGATGTTTTCTGCTCTGTGTTGAAGGGTTCTGATGACACCCAACTGTGATCTAAAGGGTAGTGGGAGTCAAACATCAAATACTGGTCTGTATGGGTTGGTTTTCTGTAAATCTCTGCTTCCGTTACCATTCACCCTGACTTCTACTAAGCAATCCAGAGGCCAGTGTGTTGTTTTGTATCTTTTTCCTATGAATTTGATGTTCTGGTCTACGGCATTGATGTGTTATGTGAAGGTTGTACTTCTTCTAGTAGATTATTAACCCAGGTGTTATCCAGGTATTTGACCAGTGGGGATGCTATGTCCTTAAAGTATTAAGCACCCGTGTTTCCACTTCTTCCATGTAAAGGTTTGCCACAATGGATGAAACTGGAGATCCCATAGCCCATTCATGTTTTGCTTATAGAACTTACCTGTATTAAATAGATGGTATTCAGGCATAAGTCCAGTAGGGAACACACTGTTCTGGTGTTAAAATCTTTTCTGTTGATAAGGGGTGCTGTCTTGGTCTAGCCATTTTCTCACCATATCAAACAGCCTCTTTGGTGGGTACACAGGTGAAAAAAGAGATGAGTTACATCATAGGACACCACATTTCATCTGCACCAAGTACTACATCTTTAATCTTGTTCATGAAATCCTGGAATTCCGGATGTGATGCTTAGATTATTTCCAACCAATGGTCCTAAGATGTTGGTTAGGTATTTTCACACTTTGTATGTTACAGAGGTGATGCTGTTGACTATAGGTCTTAGTGGGGCCCCTTCCTTGTGATCTTTGGTAGTATAATGCTGTTTTGACACCATACTCTAATGCCAGTTTCAATAACACCCCTTAGCCCTAAGGCATCCACACTGCATTCAGAAGGTCCCTAAAACTGGTTGTCATATGCTAATTGGGACTTTCAAGGGTACTTATATTGCCAACAGATTCTTGTAAAAGTTATTCTGAAATTGAGAAAGCCCGTCAGATGACTATCTAAACATCTTCAAGAACTAAACTTTAAGTCCAGTTGATAAAACTGAACACAACAGATGTCCATGACCTGGATGAATGAGAACCCTCACAAGCCTCATTTACATTTAATTATTGACTCCTCTCTCTCCCTTTTCTAACCAAATTAACTATGTTGCAAACACCTGATGCTTTTTCCTTTGCAATATAGCCAAAAATTGCCAGGTTTCCTTTCTCTTCCTACTATCGCTATGCTAATGCATGCTTTCATCTTATCGTGCCTTGACTATTGCAATCAACTACTTTCTGGTCTTCACTGCTTCCAACCTCACTCCCCTTCAGTCTAACTTAACTGTGCCATGCGTATTGTTTCGATCTCTAAAACCGGATCCAAATCTATCTGTACCGGACAACAACTGGCTCCCCATAAACAGTGCATCGCATTCAAAATCTTCTACTAACATTTAAATCCCTTCGCTCTGCTGCTCCTTCTTATATTTCCCTTTCAGTCTCCCCGTATGTTCCTGCCCATACCCTCCGCTCATCGCAGAACAAACTCCTGTATAAACCCCCACCCATACTGCTTCCTCTCGCCTTAAACCTTTTCTCTTGAGGCTCCCATCCTCTGGAATTCTATTCCCCTCTCTCTACGTCAATAAAACCTCTATTAGCAGGTTTGAATCTAGCTTACATCCTACCTACCTATCTGGTACCACACATTATATGATTGTTTTATTTGCACTGATTACTCTCAGGTTATTGTTGTATTTTTCAAACACAAAATCTACAGAATTTTAGAGGGAACTTAAGCATATCTCTAAATATAGTAAATAGGACATTGATTTAAACAAAAGGGTAAAAGTTCAGGGTTTATGCCAAAGGACATTTTAGTCTCAGATGCTTCTAAAAATAGTGCAGAAGGATATTGACAGTGGTTGAAAATCTCAAGGCAATCAAATTCATTGATGCTCAAACCACTAAAGATAGCTTAACAACTCCATCAGTGGGAGTGGTGTGAAATTGCATTTTCATCAGGCATTTATTTTACAAGGCATAAAAATGTCATCAAGAATCTAAACTAAGCCAGCAAAGAAAACATTTCTAAAATAACTGTAGAAGATGTGCTGCTTGAAATGAAATTACTTCAAACATTTTAAAATTAAGGGTCCTAAGAGATATCATTTATTATTAATGGATAATTGTAACTTATATTTACTATAAATACCGTATATACTCGAGTATAAACTGAGTTTTTCAGGCTGTAAAATCAGCCTTAAAACTTGAACTCGGTTTATACCGAGTCACTACTTACTTTACCAGTACGGGGTATGTACGGGAATGAACGTGCGGCTGCCAGAATGTTACCGTAACGAATGATCTTCAATGCTGCACCAGGCTGCACAACAGGCACAGTCCCAACAGAAGCCCCAAGTTACTGGATGGACAAAGAGGAGAGCCCACAGGTTAAACACTGAACTGGGTGGGAAGGTGCAGTGATTGGAAACTAAAGCCTCCCAGCTAAATAAGCATGCTGGGAGTTGTTAGTTTCCAAACATCTTGAATGCCAAGGAAGAAGAATGTAGTTGTCTTTAAATGAAAATGAACAGCAGAATTCTCATACAGTAATAACCCTATTCAGTCCAATGTCTATTACTGCATGGGAAATATGCTGTCTAGTTAAAGGGCAACTAAAATACTGGATTTGTCTTTTACTGTATGGAGTTACTGTATGGGAATTCTGCTGGTCCATTTAAAGGGCAACTAAAGCCTCAAAAACCAAACAGAAGCAGAAGGCAGTATTGGTTACATTTCTTACCCTCGGTTTATACTCGAGTCAATCACTTTTATGAGTTTTCCAGGTACCATTGGGTACTCGGTTATTACTCGGGTCAGTTTATTACCTGAGTATATACGTTATACTTTTATACTGTATATAAAATGAATGAATTAAAAATGTATCCAAGGAAGTATTTCCTACGAGAGAGCTATATCCAACTTAGTTTGTGGACAAGCTGCAACAGACAGAAAAGGTAGACAAGTTCCATTTAATGCACAATCCAATAATGATAGGAAGATTAGGTTTAGTGTAATAAAAATCTCCTATTAAGTTTAAGGATGAGTTGTGGTATAGTACTACGTAAAGTGCGACAATCGTATAATTAAAACAAATACCACTTTTCTGCATCCATGCCAATATAATCATGTAATTAATATACTGATATATCATGAAAGGAAAAGTTACTGCCATCATAAATATCCAAACTACTTATATATGAGGTCATGATTCCTAAGAGTGGATTGTGTTTTAATCTATACATGTTTCCTGCACTTACATGTAAACACAAACTGGTTTTAATTGGAACAGTGGTTTAGAAAATCTGCAGATCCTTTGGAATTTTGAAGATGGAACTTGGAAATTGCATAAAAAATGCCAAAATCGTCACTCAAAAATTCATCATTGTGGTTGAAACTCAAAATTGCTTTCAAAAGGATGACAATCATCTTTCAAAAAGTTTAATTGTAGGTAAATAACCAAAAAATTTGCTTTAATTTAGGTTCAAACACCCAATTTTCGGAATTACAATATGTTCTGTAGAATATCTGGCAGAACTAAACTCGCCATTTTTTATTCATCTCTTAGATGATTGAATGATAGGCTGTCAAATTAGTTAGCTTTTGGGCATTTTTCTTTAGTCTCCATCGGATTGGAGCAAGTACAGTATGGGCTGATAATTAGCAGTCACTGTGAGCAGTGTAACCTTACTTGCAACCTTTAGATATTCTCATCAGTCCAGGCAGACTACTTTTGTTTAAATATTTTATAGTGTAGTACTTTTGAGGTATTTTGAATATTTAAATGGCAATTTGCACAATGACTTCTTTATGGCTGAGTGTGTTAGATCCTGTTTCCTGAATGTCTCAGTTTTCTTACAGTGAAAAGTAGTATATATTTATGACCCTTTACCTTCTTATTCACAGAAGAAGGTAAGCAGACACAATATTGTTCCAATCAACAATGATATTTTGATTAGGAATTCGGTTTTTGTATTAGAACTGAATATACCTGTGCAATTCAGTTCATTCTTTGCTTTTGTACTATTTGTATTCTTTGAAAGCAACATCTGTTATGGTATTCCCATACAAACCTACTAATTGAAATTTGCAGCCAAAGACCTATATTATTCATAAAATGAACTCAATAGGACGTGTAATAAAAGGTATAAAATTGACATAACACGCAGAGCAAAGTAAACTATTTTATGTCAGGGGAAAATGGGCATCATATTTCAACCGAACTGGTCTTTGATAAAAGACTTAACACATTTGTTTTGGGCTTCATTTTTTCAGTTTTATTCTTAGAAGTAAGAGAACTATTTTGTTCAGCACACCAATATTTAGGAAGGAAAAAAGAAAGAAAAGTCATTTCTATGGACAAATGAACCAGTTCTTTGCTCATTAATCTGTCAAAGGTTTGCCTTTGCCAATGATGGTTAAGGATCAGGTGTTAACAGATGGCAAATTATTTCCATTGATTTTCACAAACATTCTTTTGGCCTTTCTTTAAAGTGACTGACATGGTTTCAAGATCATTATTTTGATTTAGCATCATTTTTTATTAAAAAGAAAGCTTCTTGGTTACAATTTGTGCTAAGAAATGGAAAGACCTAAAATAAAATGTCATTTTTTTTTTAGAGTAAAATTATTTTTAGCTGAAACATGATGCGTGTAAATAAGGCACCATGTATTTTGTTGCAACAACCAGATATAAGAAAAAACATCCATTTTAGTATTGCAATAGTTTACAAAAATCGTTTTTGAAATCTTATGGTCATTTTTTTTTCCCCCAAGTTTTGGAAACTTTGGCTATGTGGTATATGACATTAAGACTTTCTAATGAACATGTGTGTTGGAATGTTCATGTCAGGAAGTGCATTTCTCACACAAAATAATTGGAAAATATTGTGGGCCATATGATAGAAAGCCCACTAAGAACATCGTGGTGGATGTCTAATTGTATAGTTAGGTTTGTAAAAAGAAAAAACTAAGAGCCTTCAGGGGAATTGGTGCTCCCCCCTCCAAACATCACCTTTTGAGTATAGTGTGTAAAAAACCTACAATCACTGTACTTGGGTTTAATCTGTTTGTAAAAACCTTTATTAAAACATTATGTTCAAATCTACTGGTCATTTAATAGCACCCTCCGGGATTTTTTATAGCTTTTTCTCATATAGAATTGTGTTGAAAATCGCGAAAGGGAATTTTATTGCTCCACTGTTCAGCTTATACAATACAGCAAAAAGGCATCTTGCATCTGTTTTTCTTTAGGGGTAATTGTTGGATCTGTCATTTATTATGTTTATTAGATGTCTCTGATGATGCACAAATGTTTAAGGGAGTCTGCTGCTAACTTTGCAACTAAATTAGCCTCTGTAAAAATCATAATTGTCAAGTTTAATGCTTCGTGGATTTTCATAAAATCACACAACAAACTTAATTCTATAATAAAATGTGGTGACAAAGTAATAAGGTTAACAAAACTGGTCTAACCCATGCTAGAGCAAGCTATATAACATAAAATTCTATTGCAACTTGGTAGAAAACTGGGTAATTTAATATCACAAATGGCAATAGTGGACATAAACAGATTACGTCTGGTATTGTATCGTGGGATAGGGATTGGCTAAGACATTGCTTCTCAGCCAATCACTTTTGTGGCTGCCAGTCTGGCCCCTTCTTCTTGTTCCATGCACTGAAAAGATGGAGGACAAGCGAAGGCAGGAAGGACAAGGGCTGGTAAGTATGTCCAGGGCCGCCGATTTCAAGGTTTAACCTAGTGTGGGGGGTGATCGCCAAAGTTAAAATTTTGTTGGAGGGGTGAACTTTCCCTTTAAGTCCCCAAAATCCTGTGTTACGTTTTGCGTACGAGGTAGCTCATAACTTAACAAATTGAGTATTGTATTGGGTGTTGATAGGCTTTTTCCAAAAACATTGGAAACAAGCGCAGTTATCTAAAATAAGTTGTACACCCATGTTTAACCCAGTATTAATTCGCGTGGTGGTGAGTTTTTACATATTTTTTACCCACTATTGAATCTCACCAATGTCTTTTGGCTGTAGTGTGCATTAAATCCACTTTCAATCTTGGGTGTAATTTCACTTTTTCTTCCAAAAAGTATTTATTGTAAAGTCAAGTTATTTTTAAAATGTTTAAAAGACTGCCACTTTTGTTTAAGCTTATTTGCATTTTTGCGGTAAACAATTTTATTGAGCTAACATAATCCAAAGATGTTCTTTTACATTATTTTTTAAAAAACAAACAAGTCTAGAGGTTTATATTAGAGGAATTTCATCCATAAATCCTAATGACACATACAGTATATCTGGAGTTGCTCTATTTAAATTTTAACAGACATTTTCTCATAGTGAAATGACGATTTAGAAATAAAACTTATTTCAAAACTCTTGAGATATGGGAATAGCTCTAAGCTTTAATATGAATGTCTTTTTAATTATAAACTATAGTTAGGGATTAAAAAAGACAAATGCCCCACAAAAAAAAATTCTTAAAATTAAGGTATCAAAAGAATATTAAAATGATAGATTCCATATTAAAATTAAAGAATAATTCGTAATCATCAGTTATCAGAGTGAACTATTTAAAGGTAAACAGATGAGCAGAGATGTTTAACTTGATGAGACATAATTAGGATCATATGCCCTCATCAAAAAGACAAGGGGCATTAATTGTCATCTATTCATCAACAGGTCATTCCTGCATTAAATACTACATATCCACAGTCCACTCAGCTTGATTGCCTTCAGGCCTCTACTTACATACAAAAACTCCCAATTTCATTTAACTATGCAATTAGACATTTACAACCTCTGAACTCCCAAAGATTAGAATGGCAAAGAAAAGTGTTCCACAAAACTTTTTTATGATATTTTCACATATTTGAAGACTATATTTCAAAACTAATAATGGATTTTTCTTTTTTTTTGTGTATACACTTACTGAACGAACATTTCTAAGAAAATTGTATTCAGGTTTTTAAAAAATATCTGATTATTATTTGCAAAGCCTTTACATGCTTTATTGTGAATTCCTGTTGATTTGCATGCCTTTAGTTCATTTTCTTTCTTTCATTTTTATAGTTTACTCTGTGCCTGGTAAAGCAACTGCTGTTTAGGACTTCTCTTCAAGAGCTCTCTCAGTTTGTCTTGATAGACATTTCCAAGGTTTTCCTGATGGCAGAGCAGAACTGACCAAGCTTCCTAGGAAAAAGGATGGTGGTTGGAGGGGTAGGGGTGCTTCTAGTGACTTTGCTATCCCTGTTTCATGGTTGTTCTCACTAGAGATGTCCGAACTTCGCAAATTCGGTCTGCTCGAGGATCCGCGAATTTTCGAAATAATTGCGAAAATTTGAAAAATTCGCGAGCGGACCCATTAAAAATAAAAAAAACTCGAAAATACGAGGAATCCTCGGAATTTCGAAATTTTTTGTAAAATATGTATTTTTTTGAAATACGCGAAATCTCGTAATTTCGAAAATTCGAAAATACGAGAAATCCGCGGTTCGGAAGTTCGGAAGGCGAAAAATCCGTCCGTCACTAAACGGATAAGTCCGCGGCGCATCTGGTTGGGATCCAAACCGGCCATCCCTATCTCACATTAAATTTGCCCTAAAATATTGGTTTAAAAAAAATTAAGTTTATCTAATATTTCCTTAATGTCCATCTTTATCTGTTACAAATTTATTGATATTTTAACAGACATGCTGCTACCAATGGGGACACTTCTGCATAACAAAGCATTTCCTCCTATAAATCAATTTCAATTTACCCCTCTTTTTAAGTTGTAAATAAAATAATAATGCTTAGGAGGTTGGAGTAATTACTTCCACTTCTACAAGCTGATATTAGCGTGAAGATGAATGGTCACACATCAGTATTCGCTCACTCTTACACTGCCCCTTTCTACTTCTCCTACTTTATATAGAGATTGCACTCTCAGTTAAGAGGCTTGATGAGTGTTTTTTAATCTCTATCTCTGAAGAGCTAGATAACATGTTTATTTTTAATAACAATAATGATACCAATTAAAGGTTTCTTTGGCAATCCTCTAAATTTTATAGTGTGCTTGATATTGCCCTTTATATATGGAACTAGTGAGAGGTCATGTAAGTTTGTGTTAAGGAAGACAAGATAATTTATTCTAACTGCAGTTTTTTATTTCCACAAGACCCTCAGAGGAACCATAGTACTCAGGTTCACCAGATCCTTTTTAAATGCTTTTTAATGCAGTACTTTCTGATGACTATTCTTCGGTGTTGGTTATAGCAGCCCCATTGATGGCTATGTACTGAAATTTTAAAAGAAGAACGAAGATAACAAGAATATTCTGAGCATTCTGGCGCGGTTACTAACAACCTATGATAGGTACAAAATAAACATTTCCTTACGCATCTCAGTTTTGAGTGGATAATTAGGGAGGTTTCACATTAAATAGAGAAAATGAAAATCCTTATTTTTTTATCCAGTTTTCAATATGTTCAAAACACCATTGTTTCTAAAATTAAAAACCTGTACGCATCAATGCGTCTAAATGATGTAAATATCTAAATGAAGCAAACCAATTTATTCTTTCTATATACAAATGTCATTCTGCCATATTTCAGCATATTTTCCGTCCCATGCAAAAGTTTGCATGGTGTTGTTGATTTAGGGTTCTTTTTTTTAAACTTTTCTATATAATTCACCCAATACCATGAGATATAAATTATATATATATATATCATATGCCATCTTATATATATATACTGTATGTAATATATATATATATATATTATATATATAGTATATACTTAATCGAAATATATATATATATATCTATATATATCTAATATACTATAGATACTATATAATCAATAAGAGCCTGTTGCACTCAAAGGGTCTCCTTTTAAGAGATTTATTCCAACCATCGTCGACTGAAAGCTCTAGGGGGCATATTTATAACGATCGTTATTTCACCATTTCGCTATCGCAGGACCTGGCAAACTTTCCGCTTATCTTGCGTTAAGTGTGGTATCACTGTGAAAGAGAAATTGCCTCTCTAAGTGTAATTTCCAAGCTCATTTTTGTCCATTTTTTTATTTTAAGCCATTATAAATAGGGGGATTTTTTGCTTTTTGCCCTTTTCTCCCTTTTGTTGCATTTTTTGCAGTTTACCAGAATTTTCACCAACATCATTACTACTGAGAGTTCCATTAACATGGACTATTTCTTCACGCACTAGGTATGGTCCCAGAAATGAACTGGTTTGATCAATTAGCTGCAGTTTGTGAACATTAGCCCATTTAATAACAATAGAGAAAAATTTGCCTTGAGTATTACACTATCAGTCGATTAATAAAAAAAGAAGACCACCCAGGAGTATTACCTTTTACATCATTATGTGCGAACTTTTTTCAGCATTATTTGTGCTAACATCTTGGCTACATCATTTTTTCAACTTTTGATGGAAAATTCGCCTTTTTAATAACTTTGATGAAAAAGTGAAAGTTTCAAACATTGTGTAAAGGCTGGTGGGGAAAAAAAAGCATAAAATAATGCCCCTTTATATAAATATGCCCCTAGCACCCCATTTGATTTTATTGTATAAGACAAAAAGAAAACCGGAAAACCTAAAAAAAATCTTAAAAAAGCAAAAAAATAAACCTTAAAAGCACAACTCACAGATCGTATTACAAGTAAATGTGTTTTTTTTCAAATTAGTCTTACACCCCCCCCACGAGTACTTAAAGTATTGAGAAACACTACACAATGTACGGACCACCTCCAGGACCCATTGGCAGCTAAATAAATGCCCACTTATGCGTTTTCGCATGCCCACCTCAGACTTGGCGATTGGCGTGGTGAAACTAACGCAAAAAACCACTTTTTCGCCATCTTTATAAATATGCTTGGGCGTAACACAGTGATGATGTCAAAAAAGCGAAAAGTAGCGGTAGTGACCTTAGATACTGGTTATTACTACTTATAATAGCAAAAAAAATCCAAATTTGGCGGAAAAGCAGCGTTAAAGAAGGTGAAAAGTTAATGAACCTTATAAATATGCCCATAGGAAACGAGCCGAAACTTTGCTGAACATTGTTGAATAATCTTAAAAAGACCCTTGAGATGCAAACAAATTTCTCATTCAATTATTTCTATTGGAAAAGGAAAATGGGAACCTGGCAAGTATTACGGTCTGTGATGTTGAGTGGCCTACATTGAAACGATATTAATATAAGATATATATATATATATATATATATATAATAATTATAACCCACCAAACCGTGGCATCTCAAAGGCGCCTGAAAGGGACTGAAATGTTGCCTTCATACGTTATGTGACATTAAACACAGGTTCCAACAATAAAATGTGTAATATACAGTGTAGCTGTACTCCCACTGCTAAACTGCTAAGAAAAAGATTCAATTCTCCTCCTACTTTTCATGTCATTGTATGTATTTACGGTGTGTGTTTATTTTTATTTAATTTAGTGGTGAACATATTATGCGGCACTTTACAATGTGTTTTTCATTTTCCTCGTAGAGACTTTGGGTTGGGCAATTGCAACCACTATCCCAAAAACAACTTTCAGCATTAATTTTTACTTTGATTCAAAGACTCAAAAACACATTCAACTCTAGCTGTCTTAGCTTAAGATGATTTTTCTGGCCTATAGAAAAAGCTGGTTAATTGTCAGTTACCTGCGCCAACCCCAACTGATTTTTGCACTTTATTACCTGCATTACTAACAAGATATTTAAGGATAATTATTTCCTCCAATCTGGCAGAGTAAGCTCACCCCTCCCTTAATGCAGTCAATCAAGGTTGTGACTGCTGGCATCACAACCAATGATTGACTGCTGTTTTATTTACTGCCTCCTCTTCACATACTCAAGCTTATAAAAAGCTCTTGGAGCAGAGGGAGGGGGAAAATACTTTTGCCAGAAAGGAACATAACTTCTCATTAAATAACTGGTTACAAATGTGTGTTTCAAACTTGGAAAAATAATTGGGGTTGCGGGCAAGTCACCAGTTTTTGGTTTTAAGGCTTGACATGCCCTTTAAAATATATTGCTAGTGTAGGCTGAAATGCAAATCTACCACATTGATTATTTTACAGACAAAAGTATGGTAAATATATATATTCTGTGTGTATTCATATTCCATTGTTCCAAAGACAATTATCTTTACTATGAAATTGACTTTGATCTATTTCTATCCATTTTGGAATTTAGTGCTTAAAACTGTTTTACCAGCCTTTTTTCAATATTTCCATCCATTCAAGGTCTGTTTTATGATGGGTCACAGTTCAGTTCTGTGTCCATTCACAATGGAACAGGGAGTATGTAAATGATAGATGTATGGACATGGACATAAAGAAAAGGTATTGAATATAATTTTTCTATTTACGTGGGTGAATTGCTGGGTTTTATGTGGCCCAATACACATAACAGTTGTCTGATTAATAAACAAGAACACTGCAAAATGCAACAGATGTACGTAAAGACACCTATTTAAATACTGTAGCACCTCAAGAATTAAAATGCACATCCCATTAAAATAAAAAAACAAGATTGCAAATGAGTATTAAAAGTTCCCAATCGTCAGTCAATTTATCCCAATTACCCAATTTAGAGAACAACATCCAAATTACCCGTCTTGCACAGTACAATAGGGTTGATGAAAAACGTTTTAGCCAATCCATACAATACGTATTGTTTGCTAGTTATGAGTCTGTCCTTTCTGTTAAGAAATAACCATCTGCCAGTGACTGTAAATGAAAAGCTGAAAACTAAATGTGTGCCCCAGGGTAACACATTCAAACAAGCATAGTTGAAAAGCATATGCTTTCTCAGTGGTTTTTTGAGAGGTTGTCACCTACTTTGCTAAGTAGCCTCCTTCAGAAAAAAAACAAAAAACAAATGACAACAGCTGTGTAAATATACACAATAGGATTATATACTGAATATATATATACAGTATATCACTGTCGTTAACAGATCCAGTGAATGGGTCCTTGTGGTTCCATCTGAGAACATAGTTGTGTTTAATTCTTAGTGACTGTCCATAGTAAAGAAGAGTTTCCCATTCAAAAGTTTATAAGTAGCATAAAAGTCATGACAAATAAAAACAAACCCATACATTTTTGCCATTAAATATACCACTAGGGACCAGCAATCTAGTTAACTGAATACCATGACACAAATGATTTTAAACAAACCACGTTCTCATTGGTTTCTTGAGAGGTTGTCACCTACTTTGCTAAGTAGCCTCCCTCAGAAAAAAAACAAATGACAACAGCTGTGTAAGTATACACAATAGGATTATATACTGAATATATATCCACCTCAGTTTGAAATAATGTTATATGGACTATATATGAGATTCTGAAATATTGGTCTATGTATACTGTACATTGCCACTTGGGGCACTAGCTGCTAACAGTAAGTAGGTAAAAGGAGGAATTTATTCCACCCTGTAACATCCTGACAGAAAGTGGAGGCTGGTGTATTACATCATAAATATACAATACGTATAGTGTACATGTTTAATATGAATGCTTTTTTAAATAAATGTAGTTCATTTGTGGGTGGTAAAGTTATCGATATATTGAGCTCAGGAATGATTTGCAGTTTATAAGTGAAGCCTTGTACACATGTCCGATTGGATACATTATGCACGACCCTCAAGTGTGTGCACACCCGTGAGATGTGTATGGACATTTAGCATTTTCTTCATTCACTTTAGAATGCCTAATCAGAGAACGAGAGCATTGAGTAGAGATGGTCAAGCTTTCGAAAGTTCGGTCCGTTTTCGAACTTTCGAACTATATGGAAAGTTCGAAAGTTTGAAAGTTCGAAAACGGATCCATTAAAGTCAATGGGAGTCTAATAGCTCGAAAAGTTTGAGTGAAATACAATTAAAATATCAATGGTAACTTAATGTAAATGGCTGTGGGACCTGGAAAATGGTCTGGGGAACATGATTTTACACTAACGCTCGCTACTTTCGAGTTCTCGCGTTCAAACATTCGACAATTATCCCATGAACGACTCGCGGATTCAATGCTCGCGTATAGGTATAATAGACATTTTACTTGCGGATTCCATGCTCGTGGGTAGGTATAATAGACATTTTACTCGCGGATTCAATGCTCGCATATAGGTATAATAGACATTTTACTTGCAGATTCGATGTTCGCGTATAGGTATAATAGACATTTTACTCGTGGATTCGATGCTCGCGTATCGGTATATAGACATTTTACTCGCGGATTCAATGCTCATGTCTAGGTATAATGGACATTTTACTCGCAGATTTGATACTCGCATATTGGCATATAGACATTTTACTCGCGGATTCGATGCTCATGTCTAGGTATAATGGACATTTTACTTGCGGATTCGATATTTTCTCACGAATAGGTATAATAGTTCAAAAAGTTCGAATGAAATACAACTAAAATATCAATGGTAACTTTATTTAAATAGCTGTGGGACCTGGGAAAAGGTCTGGGGAACATGTTCGAATATCCAGGACTTTCAAAAACTCGATTTTACACTCACGCACGCTGCTTTCGATCTCTCACGTTCAATCATTCGATAATTATCCCATGAACGACTCGCAGATTCGATGCTGGCATATAGGTATATAGACATTTTACTCATGGATTCGATGCTTGCGTATAGGTATAATAGACATTTTACTTGTGGATTCGATGCTCGCATCTAGGCATAATGGACATTTTACTTGTGGATTCGATGCTCGCATATTGGTATAATAGACATTTTACTTGCGGATTCGATGCTCGCATATAGGTATAATGGACATTTTACTTGCGGATTCGATATTTACTCGCGAATAGGTATAATAGACATTTTACTCGCGGATTCGTTGCTCGCTTATTGGTATATAGACATTTTACTCGCATATACGCTTTCCTCGAACGTTCGAACCATAAATAATAATGAGTAAAGTTTTACTAAAATGATAAGAAATGTATAGATTCTGCTCCATTTCAACCTAATGTTGCAAAAATTATACTTTATATAGTCTAAACATAAACACAGGAACTTACTGTACTACACATTATCTGGTAATGTTTATAGTCAGAGAACGTAACTTTCAGCTTTAAAAAAAACTTGCATAATGTTGAGATGTGCAGGTCCCAAATAATTAGCCATATAGTTAAAGTAAGAAAATAATTAAACATTGATTTTCTTTATGTCTGACAAAGCATACATCACGATGTCAAGGACACATCGTAAGCAAGAATTCAAACACACATAGCTCTGATATACAGGTACCTTAATGGTTTATTGTCAAAAATGTCAGGGGGTTGTATTTCACTTGTAGAATTTATTAGGCTTTTAGGAATTAATTTTAATGAATGGAGTAGACAAATTTTTAAAGGTTTACATTGTCCTGCTTGTTGACCCTCAAAATTAGGCATTAGTATAGAGACAGATCTTGAAAATGTAGTTCTGGGAAGAATCAATTGCCATAAACGAAGGAGCATAAATAATTTTTAGCATACAGAACAATAAATTCGTTTATTAACATACAGTATGTGCATGAAATGTTTATTATGCAATACAATGAGCTGTACTATGCTAAAGGTTATATTTTTGTTTGTATTTTTTGTTTTTTTGAGGAGGAATACCATAATGTTTGTAATGATATCTTACTAAAAAAATTACCTACTTTTCCTAGATACCTCGCACAGCATGCACATTTCTTTAAAGGTTGTACCATCCTTCACATGAAATAGAATAGGCACATTCTAAGTGAGAAGCCTGCTAAATGTGTACATAAAAGCCTTCAGTCTTTCCTTTAAAATGAGCCCTCTATCACATCTTTGGCTGCATCCTGTGAGAAATTAATTGCTAATGAATGTTTAAATATCCTGCTTCCAGTAGGTTGAGTGACATCACCTGCTCTTCTGCTCCTCCCCTCTTCCCCAAATGAGAAGCATGCTCACTTATCACTTGCTGGAAAAAATAGTAAGTACCTGCACTATTAAGGAAGCCTATTAATGCAGACAGAGACTGGTCACATGACTACAAGCTGTTCACATGGCTGAAAACTAAAAGTGTTCAAGCAGGAAGTATTATTACTGGACTTTTCCACCAATAATTTCTCACAAATTTTCCCTGGAGATGTGATTTAGGGTTCATTTTGAAGGTACGATGGAAGGCCTAATAGAATTGAATTTTTTTACAGGCAGGCATTGGTGAAGCTTTTTCTAGATTTACTTTCAGAGAAACATTTTTTAATAATTTTGGGGGGAAAAACTGAAACAGGGTCTCACAGCCAACAGCCAACATGGACAGGACCCCCCCCCAATTCATGGTTTGACTTGACTACACATTCATGGCCTATAGGGATGGCATAGAACTCGAACTCGAACCCGAGTTCGAGCCGAACTGTTCGATATTTCGGACGCGGACTTTCGATATTTCCCGGACTTTCGATGATTTATCGAATGTTCGAATGTTCGAACGTTCGAATCCGCGAGTAAAATGTACATGGTATCTAGGCGGGAACATCGAATCTGCGAGTAAAGTCTCCATTACAGCCTATACGCGAGCATCGAATCTGCGAGTAAAATGTCCATGTTACCTTGAACGTTCGAACGCGAAAGCTCGAAAGTAGCGCGCGTGAGAGTAAAATCGATTTTATGAAAGTCCTGGATATTGGAACATGCTCCCCAGACCATTTCCCAGGTCCCACAGCCATTTACATTAAGTTACCATTAATATTTTAGTTGTATTTGACTCGAACTTTTCGAACTATTTGCCTCCCATAGACTTTAATGGGTCCGTTTTCGAACTTTCGAACTTTTACAATACTTCGAAAGTTCGAAAACGGACCGAACTTTCAATAGTTCGACCATCTCTAATGGCCTATACTACAGAGTATGTAGGCTACTTAAAACTACTGAAAAGTGCTTGTTTGGTAATAATATAAGCACATAAAAAAGTAAAATTGCTAAAATAGCCACACCCAATAGTATGGTTATTTGGCAATAATACATGGCTATCTCTGACCCTTAACTGTTTAAAGGGCATGTCCACCCCCTACTACTGGCCCCACCATGTAGTGTAGTAAAATCCTTACCTCACATCCCAGCTCCATAAGGTTCTCCTTGTAGCCCCCCCCCCAAAGTACCAAAAACTGCCCACCAGGAGAGAGCAGAGTCCAATAGGACTCGGCCTCCTACCTGGCCTCCGGAAAAAGGTTGGCATGCGTACTGCAGCCCTTCTCCCCCTCCCTCCCCCTCCCTCTCCCTCCCTCTCCCTTCCATTTTGCTATCCCTCCTCCTACCATAAAACCCCTTGCCCATTTAATATAATATGTTCCCCCAGCCCCAACCGCAAAAAAATTATTTTAAGAAAGTCCCCAGAACTGTACTTACCTTCCCTCTCTCCACCAGCATTCTGAGAAGCCGGCAGCCGCGTCTCAGCCAATCACGGACGCGGCTGCTGGTCCCGCCCCCTTCTTGCAGTGTCTCGCAAGCAGAAGGCCGGGCCGGGCGTCGGAGGAGAGAGGGAAGGTAAGTGAAGAACAGGGCACTTTCTTAAAATAGTTGGAATTCCATATTAAAAGCGATATCTTGTAAATGAAAGGAGTTACAGAAGGGCTCTAAATATAAAGGGATAAGGGGCTTGACTGGCTATTGCATTGGATCACAATTTTCACAGGGTACGATCCCTTAATAGAATCTATTAATAGATCATACATGCTTTAAGATTAGAAGAAAAGTTTCATTTCAGATCAGGAAATGTTTCTTAACATGAAAGTAAACTGTGGAACTGTCCTCCAACCAATTGGTAATGACAGTTCATTGAAAGTTTGTAAAACTAAAAATATTGAAAATTACTGGTAATTAGAGATGTTTGAAACTGTTGAGTTTCCTTCCGTTTTGAAATTTCAAAATTTGAAAATGAACCAATAGAAGTCTATGAGAGAAAGATTTTGAAATTTTCTGTCCTTTTTGAGGACAAATAGTAGGTTACTGTATGAAAAAGAGAATGGAGAACTAATAACTTCCCCATGATAGGCTGTTTTCAAGCTTCCGCATTCTATTTTCGAGAGTTACCAAAATTGATTGCTACTTTTAAGGTTACCGATATACAAATTTGAGGGATACCGAAATCGATCATTACTTTCGAGGGTTACCGAAATCGATCATTACTTTCGAGGGTTACCGAAATCGATCATTACTTTCATTTCGCTGTTTCGATTTTCATTTTCGATAATCGTCTACTTAAATCGAAAAAAATCGAAAATTCGGAAAATCCAGATTCCATGAAATCCGGGAGTTCCAAAGTTTCATCAGGACTTCGAAACCCTTAGATTCGATTTGAAACTGGGTTCTATTTGAACCCACTTACATCTCTACTGGAGATACATATAGTTCTGGTTGATCCAGGTATCTTTTCCAATTGTCATTTGGAATCAGGAAGGGTTTTTCACCCCCTTTTCAGAGACTTTTTGTTTTGCCTTCCTCTGGTTCAACTGTAATAAGTAGGCAATTAAGGTTGGACAGGATGGAGGCATGTCTTTACTAAATCTTTATAACTACTGTATGTATGAGCACATTGCTTTACTTTTCACTTTCAAATTGCAATGTGAGCGTAACATTGGAAAAAGTCTTGACTCACTTTGCAGATTACCGTTTAAAAGGTAAAGGACCTCTGTATTTATGTGTCAATCATAGTTTGGGGACAGGCTTCTGGGAATTGTATATCAAGATTTTCTCTGCATGTATCTCAGAACTAGATCTTGCAGAGAGGTTATTTTAATCAGATATATGTGCTTTATTCTTTTAAAACTAATGTTAATGTAAGGGAAATTCTACATTCTAAACAGGATGATTTTATAAATATACATATTTTTGTTAAGAGATTTTACCACAGAACACTGTGCATGGAAGAAATACAGATTTGTGCTTTTTTGAAATTCTGATGCTGTACTGGATGATTTGTTTAAGTTCCTGATATTACACACAGAAAAATAACTACTTTATATGCTTATATATTGTTTTTTTTGTGTAATTGTTTATAATTGTACCAAATTATTCTTATAATCTTTTTGAAAAGACACATTTTTTATTTTGCAGAACAAAATGTTTCTAATATTCTTTTGATAAATGATTGCTCTTATCATTTGTAAAAGGGTAGCTGATTATTGTCATTATTAGCATTCTTTCAAATATACCCCCCACACTGATATAACACTAGTTTAACAAAATGAAGATCTTTAAAAGAATTAGAAAAAGAAAAGTCTGTTTTAACCTACAATGACAAAAAGTTGTAAGATGCTCTAAATAGAATCAAATAGTTTTGTATTGTTTTATTATTATTCCTAAGTAATGTATGAATACAGTATATTGTTGGCAAATCTAAATGTCAGTTTTCTTATATCCCTGTGTATATGAAGTTAATAGCTATCATAATACTACATTTAATTTAGATCAAAATGGGGGTTAAAACCCTCCCAAGCCAAATCAAGGGTATTAACGTATCAACCTAAACCGTAGCATTTTTACTTAGGGAATCCGCTAAAGTCCTAAATCTCTCAAAAAGCTGCTTTGGTTTGGTCCGGATGCTGCCCCCTCACTATAATCCAAGTCATATTCAGCCTAACATGCATTTTCTTATAGGTTGTACTATCTGCCAGGGGGTGGTACCATGACCTAGATCAAAGCAGCACTTTGCAAAGAAGATTCCTGGAGTAAAGTTATTCCTGCAATATAATTCAGTTTAGGTTGACACTATTCTGACAACTAATTAGAGATGTTTCATCCCTTTTTTGAATTTTCAAATTTTCGGAGAGTTCGAAAACTCGTGTTTCAATTTTCGAAAATCGTCTACTTTCGATTTTTGAAAATCGTCTACTTTCGATTTTCGAAAATCGTCTACTTTCGATTTTTGAAAATCACCTACTTTCGATTTTCAAAAATAGTCTACTTTTGATTTTCAAAAATCGCCTACCCGGATTTTTCAAAAAATCGAATTTGAAAATTCGATTTGAAACAGCAGCGTCTTACAGCAACGCTGCTCTGGTAGGCTCCGCCCCCTCCTCCCTGTCGGCGACGAGGCCAATAGGAAGGTACGCTTGTTGCAGAGTATAATTATCCTTTAAATAAATGTTGTAAAGCTAATGGTTGCAATTCTATAAATAGTTTTTTATGGGGAAGTATGTTCTTTATTCCCTTACAAAGTGTATGTTTCCTCTTAGTGTTTAATAATAATAATACAATAGCGTGCGTTACAATTTTTTTGTAAATATGCAATAGGGCTGTTACCAACCGACCTGTTAAAATGTCCTGCTACAAGTTTATTTCATGCCCTTTAACCTGTAATGCCTATATTTTATTTCGCTCAGAACTAATCTTATGCTCCTTTAGCAAGGAATATTTACACCACTGTAGGCATAATCATCCCCACACATCACCAGCTTATTACAAAAAGTTTTCAATGTGTTTTAGTATTTTCGAATCGTTTCTTTCTTCTTTTTATTTTTCTAGCTCTTGTTCATCTTTTCCCATCTCAGGAAACTGCAGTTTAAACAAGAAAATGCTTTCCTATGGGGGTTTTCTATTATTTAATCAATTACATTTGGTTTCTTCAACCATACACCTTTTAAATGACCTACTGTACAACTGTTATTCCAGGCTATGTAGGGCTCTGTGGCACCCGTACATTTACTAACCCAACATATTTTTTATTGAAAGAAAGAAGCCATAAAACAGTTGTTTTTTAAAACTTGTCTCCTGCGCCAAATAAGTTTTTTCTCTAGTGTTCACATTTATGAAAAGTGTACAGAGAAGGCATTGGGATTTTCAAAGTCACAAGGGAGATTTTTTATAAAGACAAAAAGAGGAATTAAACTTTGCCAAATCTCTTCCCCCTCTCCTTTAATGTATCCGGGTGAGGATCTAACAAGGTCAGATAAGGGTGATTTAAAAATACATTATCTTTCATTCAATGAGCACTCGATGACATGGCTTTTAGCTTTAGGATTCTCTAACCAACAGATAAATGCTTCTCAATGGAGAGGGTATTATGGTGCATAGTAAAAGTAAAAGTATAAATCTATACAAGGCTTTATTATATTGCCTATTTGTTCATTTAAATAAATTGAAACAAATCTTTTACCCCTCTGATAATATAATATTTCCCCTCTAGCTGTTCAGTATTTGTGTCTTTGTTTATCTTTGTGTTTTGATAAAATACTAAGACACCACACTTATTGTATAAAGCAGCTCATTTAGTTGAGTAGTTGATGTGGCTAGCTCTATGGTATTCTGCAAATAATACAATGCAATGTTCTATCCAATTGAAACTTACTATTAGCTAATGCAAAAACATGAATCTGTCAGGCCTGTCATGTCTCTAAAACATTCTCTTTTGTAAAAAAAAAAACAAAAAAAAGGTATCACGTGAAGTCCTTCACTGGGAATTTTTTTTTTTTTTTTTTAATTGTGTGTAAAAGTCGTATTGTAACCAAACAATGCATCTGAAATGGATGATTAGCCAGTTCCATTTAAAATTTGACAAACATGATTGACAGTTTTTTTAAATGTTCTATAGATCCCTTGGGATTACTGATCCAGTTTCTCAAACTGTGTAAAGCTGTATAGTCAAACATGTCAACCCAGATCAACAGAGTCCTTTCTTCGTACATATCCCATTCACATTCAGAATGAATTTTCTGTTTGGTGTTGCGTACTTTAAATTTTATTTTAACAACAAAAAAAGGACTTTGTGTTTGCAGCATGATTAGATTTTATAATATAAATCAATCAATTTAAATCAATGTATGAAGAATTGTACATGTATATTTTCTAAATATATTTTTATTATTATTATTGTGGATTTATATTGTGCCAACATCCGCTATAGCGCTTTACAATTACTTATACATTAACATCAACACTCGCCTGAAGAGCTTCCAATCTAAGCATATTTCTTTAACCATACAACCTATCGTTACGTCTTTATGATTGTGGGGAAACCCACAAGAGCACGGGAGAACAAACAAAGTCCTTGCAGATGTGCTAAGGGTGGGAAATCCTCGTAATTTCGAAAATATTCAAAAATATGTTTTTTCATGCATTTTCGAAAATACGAGAAATCCTCGTAATTTTGAAAATTTTCGAAAACACGGTTCGGAAACGTTTCGGAAGGCGGAAAATCCGCGATATCCGCCGTTCACAAACGAGGTATCCGCCATGGATTCGGGTTCGGATCTGCGAACTGGGCCATCACTACTTTGGACTAGTGCTAACCACTGAGCCCCGTGCTGCCCATGTATTACATCTTTTTAACATTTCCTTAAAATACCTTAAAGGATAAGTATGCTGTAAAACAAGTTAAGTTAAAGCATTAACTTAAAGGATAAGTGCACTGTAAAATCAAGTTGTTTTTTTGGAAGCTGCAGCTTAAAAATACGGTTGCCATATTTTTTTTTACCTATGCCCCTCCAGAGCCTTCCTTTGTGCCTTGAAAGCTGACATCTTGTTACTGGTTTACTGAATGTTAACCTCCGCCCCTCTGAGATTTCCCTTCTTTCCCCAGCTTGAGCTTCAAATGATAATGTCTGTAGTTCCGTAACTCACAGGCATTACTCTCAAGCAGGAGAGTGCACAGAACTCACAGGCATTACTGTTTCAGGCTCAAGCAGGAGAAAGCAGAGGAAATCTCAGAGGGGCGGAGCTTAACATTCGCAAACCAGTACAAATGTCAGCAACTCTCCAGGCACAAAGCTATTCTCTGGAGGGGCATAGGTTAAAAAAAAAATATGGCAACAGTATTTTTAAAGCTGCAGCTTCCAATTAACATAATTTGATTTTACAGCATACTTATTTTTTAAGATAACATAGTTCCGGTGTTTGGCCATTATCATAGAACCTTGTATAATTCTCATGGTGCAACTTTTTTTTTCTAGAAGTAGTGTGGAACTTTGTTTTTTTAAACACTGCACCAGTGATTTTTTTTTCTCACAAATGTTTGTATAAAGACTTCATGGCTTGGTGCTTGGTTTTAAAAACATTTTAACATGGGTCACAATATTTTTGTCAATATATGACGAGTTCAATCATGCAAATCCTCACTTTTTACGTTTTCGTGATCCTGCGTGCAAAACTCAATTAGGTCTGGTATTGCATCATGGATCACAGAAAGTAAGAAGCCAAGATTTGGACTAATTTAATCTCCCCTACAATCCTGTGTTTAGTTTCAATCAAGGGTTTTTATGGCTTTAAAGTCCCCTAAAATACCAGGTTAAGTTTTTTAATATATCAGAAGCCTCACTAATTATTTTTGATAAACTATTTTAAGACTTGAAGTATATGCTTTATTCATTCTTACATTAATTTACAAAAATATTTCCTCCCCTCATCGAAATTGGGGGGGGGGGGGATAAAATTGCACAATTAAAATGATTTTAATTACCAACACATTTAAATAAAATCTAAGTACAGATTCAAAATCTAAAAGAGAAACTACAAATTAATTAAGCAAATGTTCCAAAAATGTACTGTTACAATTGTTTTTTTCTCTTCTACTGCAAAACTCCTGTAAATGCAATAAGTATAACTGGTTTAGCTGTGGAAATCATTGAAGTTAAGGGGTTCCTGGAGTATTTTATGTTTGTTTTTGATACTTTAGAGATAATTCCATTTTATGTGCCCTCTGGTAGTCAGCACTTGAGTTGTTTTTTTTCAGAAAAGTTAATCATCATGGAGTAGAATACCTCATTGCCTAACAGAACCTTTTTCATTATACTGTTTATCTTTTTGCATGTTCTTTATGTTAATGCTGTCATTTTTAAAAGCCATGACTAAGTGAAAAAGTTTTAGGACTAACGTTGCTTGTTTGTGCATTGAACCAGGCAACGTTAAAGTCAAATCCAGTGCGAACATAAGAAGCATAGCCAGGGCTCTTCTAGACCTTTTTGCACTTGTAGCAACTTTTTAAAGCTGTTCCCTATATTTAGTATAGTATAGTATTTGAGGTTGAATAATAATAATGTCCATCCAGTCCAACCCATCTAGCAATATCCTCATTTCCTGCCTAACTGTTGATCCAGAGGAAGGCAACAAAAACCCACCAAATTTATGAAGGGGAAAAAACCCTTTCCGAACTTGAAGCCTAAACCTTTTTTTCTTCAAGTCTTAAGGGATGTCCACGTATCTTCTGACATGTTCTATTGGTGAACAATGCCCCAGATAGTTTATTGTATGGCCCGTTAAGTATTATACACAGTAATCATATCTCCACGCAAGCACTTTTTTCTCCGCGTACATAATTGTAACTTTCCAGTCTCTCTTCATATTCAAGCTCCCCCAATCCCCTTATTAATTTAGTTGCCCTTCTCTGACACACTTTCCTTTCAAAGATTCTCTTTTGTACACAGAATTCCAAAATTGCACTGCATATTCCAAATGAGGCCTTACCAATGCTTTGTAAAGAGGGAGAATAACTTTTCCTCTCTTGAATCCATACCTCCTCTTATACAAGACAATACCATGCTGGCTCTGCTGTTGCCGCCTGGCACTGCTTGCTTCCTTTAAGTTTGATGTCCACCAAAACTCCAAGATTCCTTTCCAACAGGGATTCACTTAACACAGAGCCATTTATAGTATAAGCAGCACAGGATTTTTAAGTCCAAAATGCATCACCTTACATTTCTCAACATTGATCTCATCTGCCACTTAGCACCCAAGTGATAATCTATCAATGGGGCTTCATTATTATGCACTAAAGTGTAAAAAGTACACAGGGTTCTGTGTTGGGGCCGCTTCTATTTAATCTATTTATTAATGATTTGGAATGTGGGTATTGTCAGCAAAGTTTCTTGGTTTGCTGATGACACAAAATGTTGTCGACCATTAAAAACTTCAGAGGATGTGCAGTCCGTTTCGCAGGGGGATCTAGATAGATTGTCACATTGGGCTGCTAAGTGGCAGATGAAATTCAATGTTGATAAATGTAAGGTGATGCATTTTGGACTTAAAAACCTTGTGCTACTTATACTATAATGGCTCTGTGGTAGTGAATCCATGTTGGAAAGGTATCTTGGAGTTTTGGTGGACAACAAACTAAAGGTAGCAAGCATGCCAGCGGCAACAGCCAGACCAGCATGGTATTGTCTTGTATAAAGAGATGTATGGATTCAAGGGAGGAAAATGTTATTCTCCTCTTTACAAAGCATTGGTAAAGTTTGAATATGCAGTGCAATTTGGAATCCTGTGTCACAAAAGGACATCTTTGGAATGGAAGGGTTCAGAGTAGGGCAACTAATAATAGGGGATGGGGGGAGCTTGAATATGAAGAGAGACTGGAAAGTTACATTATGTACGCTGGAGAAAAGGCACTTGCTGTGGGATATATTACTGTGTATAAATTTACAGATCAGTTACCTGTGCACATAGGAATGTAGTCCAGGTAGCAGGTGCCGTCTCCACCCAAAGATTTCCCACATCCAAACGGACAAATCCAGAGAGAAAAACAGGGAAGACTCACACTGCAGAAACCATTTAAACTTTTATTTCACTTCAACCATCTCACATGCACAACGTTTTGGGGGACACGCCCCTTCCTCAGTGCATCTGAGGAAGGGCGTGTCCGCCGAAACGTTGTGCACATGAGATGGAGTGAGATGATGATAAGTGAAATAAAAGTTTAAACTGATTCTGCAGTGTGCGTCTTCCCTGTTTATGCGTCTTACACATCTGGGGCATTGTTCACCAATAGAACATGTCAGAGGACACAAGTACATCCCTTAGACTTGAAAAAAAGGTTTAGGCTTCAAGTTCGGAAAGGTTTTTCACTGTGAGAACAGTAAAGCTATGGAACTGTCTTCCATGGGACGTTGTTATGGCAGGTTCATTGGTCAGTTCAAAAAAACTGGATGGGTTTCTGCAAACAGAATGTTGCAAGTTACCGGTATTGATACATAAAGTAGAGTTGATCCAGGGAAATTTCTGATTGCCACTTGGTCAATTTTTGTTGCCTTCCTCTGGATCAACAGGTAGGCAGGAAATGAGCTTTCTAGATGGGTTGGACTGGAGGACGTATGTCTTTATTCAACCTCAAATACCTATAAACTAAACCTTCCCTGTCCAATTTCCACCCTCTATACTGGCCCCAGCCAGTGCCTGCTGTCCCCCCAGATTTGCCAATCTCTGCAATGCTGCAAGCTTCCCACTTAGATTCTCCACCTCAGCTTCAAAATGGGCACACAGACTTAGGTCCCCTGGAACATCTGCTCCAGGTTTCTATCATGTGGCAGGATGCACATTGCATTATACCGACAAAACTGTCCCTTCTAATACACAACACCAGCACAGTGACGCACAAACCTTGTTTAGTTGCCCCTATTGTTTCAATGTCCTTCTTTTTCTATGTCTTTGCGATCAAGGTCCTTTAGATCAAGGGACTTTGTATACATTCCACACTATTTTTCGTTTCACTCACAGGAAACTTTTTGTTAGGTCCAAACTACGGTCCAACCAATGTGAACCTATTTAACTAATAGGCCCCAATCCCACTCAATTACGGTAGTGCAAGAGAGGGGGGAAAAACCACTTATTACCCCTTCACAACTTGTTTGCAATTACAACAGGTGCAACACTAGAATATAGAAGCCCAGTGTACCTCTTTAGCTGGAAGAAAAAAAGATTATCTGCTTACTGCCACAGTCTTGCACACACAGTCCTTAACACAGCACAAACAATCCTTATTTTCAAACTTATTTCAAACTTTCAGACACACCATACAACCATCAAATGATTAAGGTCATTCTTTTTCTATGTCCTTGAGATCATGGTCCTTTGAGCAAGGACTTTGTATACATTCCCCTCTAGTTCGTTTCACTCACAGGAAACTTCCTTTTGTTAGCCCAAAATCTAGGTCTTCATGCTTGTGGAGGTAAGTTGTGGTAATTTCACTGGCTGGTGAACTAGAAAGCCGATTTAACATAGGCTGTTGAACTGGGGCTTGCTTAACACTGGCTGGTCACAGTTAAGTCAGACCTCCGTTCATTAGCCCTGTGTTAGGTCAGCCCTCAGTTAAGCAGCCACAGTTGGACAGCCCTCTAGTTTTAGTAGCCACTGTTAGGACAGCCCTCTAGTTCAGTAGCCACTGTTAGGTCAGCCCTCCAGTTCAGTAGCCACTGTAATGTCAGCCCTCCGTTCAGCACTACTGTAAAGTAAGCCCTGCGTTCACCAGTACAATTTGTACCCACCCCTCTTGCCTTTTGTATGCACCACCAACCCTGATCACGGGTACATGCTTGTAAACAGTTAAAAATGTTGTTACTTGCGCCACGCTCTTCTCACGGAAGAAGCATGTTTTCACAAAGGCACCTTCTGAGATAAAACTCTCACCTTGCTTTTTGACAGCGGATGGCATAAACGATCATAGTTGTTTACAAAATTATATTTAAATTATTTTTAATACTGTTGAGTCACCGAACTTTGCATGACCATTCCAAACATAATACTTAAGTAAGCACTGGATGCCAATTAAATTAAATTTGAGTGTAAAGGGAAATAACAAATAATTATTGATATTGAGTTGTGATTACAAAACATGCAGGGGAATTTCCATAGGTGCCCTGCAGAGCGGCAGCACTCTTTAATGGGGTAAACCGGTTATGCGACATCAAAGAGATAATATGCAGCCACCACAAGCCTATTTACCAGAGGCTGTGAGCACTAAGTATTTAATGCCAGCTGATACTTGCTGTTAAATATTTCTGAGTAGGTGAGATTCACCTAGAGGGCACAGCCTCTAGTAAATCTCTTCCAGAGATTTGTCTTTTTATATATTAACCAAAAAATAAATTACCTTTAAAATAGTGTTTTGAAATGTCCCAAAGTTCATTTTGAAAAATTAACAAGATCAAAAAGCCCTACTGTACAAACTGTTTCCATAGATTTAAGGTTTAGTACGAAAAATGTTTGGTTCGTTTATAATTATCCCACTTTGCTTTCGCATGTAGTTTCCACGAGAGAACAGTTCGCCCTTAAGTTATTTTGTGTAAAATAGAGATAGACAAAACGTTCATGAAAATTTAGTTTTGTGGTAGAAGTTTTTGCTTTTGAGGGTGAAATTTAGGCAATTTAATCTCCCCAGTATCATATTTTATTGTCTTATTTCAAAAATAATCCAAACTAATAATCCAAACTATAAGCCAAGCTGCTAAACATTTATTAGATTTTCTTCAATTATTCATGTGATCATTTCTGATACATATGATAAATATGATATTTTCTTAAATACTGATAAACCAACTAGGTGTGCATGAGCTGCAATTGTTCCCAGGTCTCTTTCCCACTGTTCCCATCATCCAACCAGTTCATTCAGTATTAAGTGTTATCAAGAAAAAGGACTCTTTCTTGTTGGAGAAAATAAAGAGCTTACATAATTTGCTAATAGCATTATTTTAGCATTCTCAGTGCTTAACATACAATTGATAATTGATATTATGCAAAGAACTCAGTGAATTATGTTTACTATTCTCTGTGGGCAAAAGAGTGTTTTTACCTTTTTTTTGTTTATATTTCTTTAAAAATGTGTTTCTACCGTGAGTTCTTGCAAGATTCCTCCTTTGAACTAGTTTTGGTTTGTATATTTAAATGTTGGATTGTTACAGCAATTGAAAGAAAAATACTTTATTTTTATTGTTATGTGCAAAAAGTATCTGCTTTTGAAGGCTGTAAAACATATTCCTACTGGTTGAAGTGCTGCTTTTTTTTTGCTTTAAAGGTGATTGGATGGGGAGGGGGCATGTTTTTATATTAATTCAGATATATGCAGTATTAGTGATTTCTGAAATGCACTGTGACCACATTATTAACAATGTAAACCTTAAAATTGTTTTGTCTGGTTTACTGTTTACCTTTCTTATATCAAGATCTGATTTAAACAAAGTGATAGTGCTTACCCATCATGCCATTCATCAAAATTAGTCAACAAAAAAAGAAACGTTTTGTGCAAAATGCATTCTGCGATCTTCTCCATAGCAACTTCTCTGCACAAAGTAGATCCAGCTCTATAGAAGTCTTAGACTGAAGCAGCAACTAAAAACTATCATGTCCTTAACGGTAAAACTTCTGTTTTTTATAAAAGCAAAAACAAAACAAAAACAACACGTGTACAGATACACTGTACACTGGAAAAACCCTTTATCTGCATATACTGTGCTCCAGATAACAATGTAACATTGAGTTTCCCTTTATTTCATGTAGGTTTATTATACGGTTGTACACAGAGCTAACAATACACAAGGTGCACAAAACCCAATTTCCTCAAGTCTTATTGTGTCTTGGAGCCTTGAAATGCTAAGAGTTTTATATTAACGTTTCTGATTTAGCCATCTGCTTTGAGCTACATGTAGAATTGTTTTGCATAAAATAATTGAAGGTACAGATGTCTCTGTTTCAAATAGGTTTTAAAATTTGTTTCATCACATGCCATTAAAGAGAAAGCGCTGCATGGTACAGATTGTACAAAGCTCAGTATGTTGTTTACTTTCATTTGAAACACAGCATTCTTTAACCTTGATTTAAATTATTCTGGTATTCGTAACAGACATATTTTTGTAAATCTAAATGCTGAAAGGCTTGCAGTTTTTTTAGATTGTGCTGCAATGCTAGATTAGTATAATTTGCACAACATGCTGATTACGTCCAGTTTAAAGGTGCATTTAATTATGTTAGAACATATAGGGCACTACCTGAAGTATCGAATAACTTTGAGGTATCTACTGTATAAACAGACACTATACTAACTCCAGCATCCCTGCTCTGACCCTTATTTTAGATAATATAGTAATCTTGTACAAGGAATATTCAAAAGACTTACTATTGATCACTACAATAAACTCAACCATGGTATGTCTCTGTAGAAATTGTTCTAGAAAGGAGGATTTTCATAAACTTAACCTCCAGATTGTAAAAAAAGTCTCCTGGATAGAAAGCACATATACTGATATTGCTTCAAGAAAAGACAGTCTCTTCCCAGATATGACCTATTTTAATAATAATTTACGAAATCATTTTAAGATTATGTAAATAAAGAAAATATTTCCCAACTGAATACAAGTTGAAAAATTTAATGAATAATATTTAACATGAGGGTCATGTATTCCAGCCTCACAGACCTCACTGGCAATTGCGCTATTCTCCCACATTCCCTGTCCTAAGCTAATACAGGAGCTTTTCACAGCTTGTCACTGCTCATTATGTTATCTTGTTAAAGTGCATGTCCAGCCTAAAAAAATTTGCTTAGAAATATTTACCACCCCCACCCCCCACCCCAAACCTAGGTTTCGCATTATCTTCAAGTTCCAAAGATTCCCCTAAGTGACTTACCTAACTCGGTCCCTTGCTGCCTGGGCGCCGCCCCCTGCACTTGTTTGGAGCAAAAACAGGAGCAGAGGGCTTATGTGCTGACAGAGAAAACCAAGGTAGACTTGCACTCCAAAAACGACGGTTTATTGTAAGCCAAACATCAACAAATCATACAACGTTTCGAGGGTAACACCCCCTTCATCATGGTTTGTTGATGTTTGGCTTACAATAAACCGTTCGCTTTTTGGAGTGCAAGTCTACCTGGTTTCTCTAGTATTTCGTTCCCTTTGATAGGAAATTGGACTTTTTTGCACCCGCCTAGGGTTAGTGTGCATATGACTTCTCTTTATCCTTATTGGCGGACACCGCTCCACTTCCTAGTTGCAGCTGTCAGGCAAAAAATTTACTGACACCGAAACCAGGAAGCGGGGTGTCTGTCAGGTGCAGAGCAGAGGAGGACCAACGAGGGACCGGGTTAGGTTATTCAATTTAGGGTCATCTTTGAAATCTATGGATAATGCGAACCTAGTTTGGGGGTGATCCTTTCTAAGCTAAGTTTATTTTAGGCTGAGCATGCCCTTTAAACTCCAGCACAGAAAAAGTTGGGATTTTCCAAAGTAGCATGTGACTAAGGTAATTGGCGAAAGGCAAGCACACACAATTTTAAAAAGGCTGAAGGTTGTTTGTGGAAGAAAAGGAATTTTGTGGAACTGATAGTGCTCCTTTGCAGTTTGTTTTTAAATAAAAACGCCTCAATAGAGATGATCAAAACTCGCTAGTTTCCGTTTCATCAGTGGTCCCGCAGAACAGTTGGATTTAATTATTCCAGTTTGAAGCAACGTTTTCAAAATGTCCTATTTTTCCTGATTTTCGAATTAAAGTAGAATTTCTAATTTTCAATGAGACTTCCAAATTTTTGATATTTAGATTTTCAAATTTTCTATGATTAAGGGATAAACCTGAAAATGCTGAAGTTTGTTTTGTAGACCATTAAGTTCATAGGGTATGCAGTAGTGTGGGCTACTTCTGCTTGCATGCTTAAACCACAGCAACGTCTTTTTCTCTTATTAGGGCTAGGCCACACTATTGCTTTTTTATGCGTTTGCGCATGCATTTGCACATGTGTTTTTCCTGATCATTGCAATAGCGGCAATGCACAGAAAACACGCATTTCTGGGTGCAATCGATTGCGCATGCGATTGCGATTTGTGTTCTGCATTTTTTGCGCAATCGCATGCATTTTTTTCTATTTATAATTAAAAAGGCATGCGCAAATGCATCAAAATCACACACACAATAGCATGCAATGGCATTTGCTATTTTTAAACTAATCTGAGTTTGGATTCTAATCTATATTAATTTGGCTGAAAAAGCCAAATTTCTGTGCTTTCTATTTCTCTTCTCTTCTACTTCTTCTTTTTCCTCTTCTTCCGTTTTATTCTTCCGCTTTTTTGGACCGTATCCTCTCCCAAAGCTTTTGAGCTAGACACATGAAATTCGATAGACGTGCGGGGTGTATAGAGAAGTGTGCTATCTTCTAGCTAAGGAATCCGTCGAAGCGTTACACGTTATTGGCAAATTTCGGGACATTTTTTCCCATAGACTATAATGGTAACAATCCTCAAATGTGAATATTTCAAAACAGTTTGTTTCATGGTCATAAACGGTATACCCCCAACCCCCCACACAGACACAGGTACACCTACCTACTGACCTACCTTTCCATTCCCATAAAAGCCATACTTGAAGGTAACTATAGTCAAAAAACGAATTTTGATCAATCATCAATAAAAGTTGTTTATCTGGTCAAAATATAAAAGCGATATCTTGTAAATGAAAGGAGTTTACAGAAGGGCTACTAAAATAATAAAGGGAATAAAGGGGCTTGACTGGCTATTTGCATTGGAGAATCAGCAATTTTCACAGGGGTACGATCCCTTAATAGAAATCTATTAATAGACCATACATGCTTTAAGATTAGAAGAAAAGTTTCATTTCCAGATCAGGAAATGTTTCTTAACAGTGAGAACAGTAAAACTGTGGAACTGTCCTCCAACCAATATGGTAATGACAAGTTCATTGAAAGTTTGTAAAACTAAAAAATATTGAAAATTACTGGTAATTAGAGATGTTTGAAACTGTTGAGTTTCCTTCCGTTTTTGAAATTTCAAAATTTGAAAATGAACCAATAGAAGTCTATGAGAGAAAAGATTTTGAAAATTTCTGTCCATTTTGAGGGACAAATAGTAGGTTACTGTAAATGAAAAAGAGAATGGAGAACAAGTAAATATACTTTCCCCATGATAGGGCTGTTTTCAAGCTTCCGCATTCTATTTTCGAGAGTTACCAAAATTGATTGCTACTTTTAAGGGTTACCGATATTACAAATTTGAGGGATACCGAAATCGATCATTACTTTCGAGGGTTACCGAAATCGATCATTCTTTCGAGGTTACCGAAATCGATCATTACTTTTCATTTCGCGTGTTTCGATTTTCATTTTCGATAATCGTCTACTTAAATCGAAAAAAATCGAAAATTCGGAAACCAATTCCATGAAATCCGGGAGTTCCAAAGTTTCATCAGGACTTCGAAACCCTTAGATTCGATTTGAAACTGGGTTCTATTTGAACCCACTTAACATCTCTACTGGAGATACATAGTTCTGGTTGATCCAGGTACTTTCCATTGTCTTTGGAATCAGGAAGGTTTTTCACCCCCTTTTCAGAACTTTTGTTTTGCCTTCCTCTGGTTCAACTGTAATAAGTAGGCAATTAAGGTGGACAGAATGGAGGCATGTCTTTACTAAATCTTTTAACACTGTATGTATAGCACATTGCTTTACTTTTCACTTTCAAATTGCAATGTGAGCGTAACATTGGAAAAAGTCTTGACTCACTTTGCAGTTACCGTTTAAAAGTGTAAAGGACCTCTGTATTTATGGTGTCAATCATAGTTGGGACAGGCTTCTGGGAATTGTATATCAAGATTTTCTCTGCATGTATCTCAGTAACTATATCTTTGCGAGAAAGGTTTTTAATCAGATATATGTGCTTTATCTTTTAAAACTAATGTTAATGTAAGGGAAATTCTACATTCTAAACAGGATGATGTTATAAAATATACATATTCTTTGTTAAAGAGATTTTACACAGAAACTGATGGCATGGAAGAAATACAGAATTTGTGCTTTTTTGAAATTCTGATGCTGTACTGGGATGATTTGTTTAAGTTCCTGATATTACACACAGGAAAAATAACTACTTTTATATGCTTATATATTGTTTTTTTGTGTAATTTGTTATAATTGTACCAAATTATTCTTTATAATCTTTTTGAAAAGAACATTTTTTTTATTTTGCAGAACAAAATGTTTCTAATATTCTTTTGATAAAAATGATTGCTCTTATCATTTTGTAAAAGGGTAGCTGATTATTGTCATTATTAGCATTCTTTCAAATATACCAGCCCACACTGATATAACACTAGTTTAACAAAATGAAGATCTTTAAAAGAATTAGAAAAAAAGAAAAGTCTGTTTTACCTACAATGACAAAAAGTTGTAAGATGCTCTAAAATAGAATCAAATAGTTTTGTATTGTTTTATTATTATTCCTAAGTAATGTATGAATACAGTATATTGTTGGCAAATCTAAATGTCAGGTTTCTTTATATCCCTGTGTATATGAAGTTAATAGCTATCATAATACTACAATTTAATTTAGATCAAAATGGGGGTTAAACCCTCCCAAGGCCAAATCAAGGGTATTAAGCGTATCAACCTAAACCGTAGCATTTTTACTTAGGGAATCCGCTAAAGTCCATAAATCTTCAAAAGAGCTGCTTTGGTTTGGTCCGGATGCTGCCCCCTCACTTATAATCCAAGTCATATTCAGCCTACATGCATTTTCTTATAGGTTGTACTATCTGCCAGGGGGTGGTACCATGACCTAGATCAAAGCAGCACTTTGCAAAGAAGATTCCTGGAGTAAAGTTATTCCTGCAAATATAATTCAGTTTAGGTTGACACTATTCTGACAACTAATTAGAGATGTTTCATCCCTTTTTTGAATTTTCAAATTTTCGGAGAGTTCGAAAACTCGTGTTTCAATTTTCGAAAATCGTCTACTTTCGATTTTTGAAAATCGTCTACTTTCGATTTTTGAAAATCGTCTACTTTCGATTTTCGAAAATCGTCTACTTTCGATTTTTGAAAATCACCTACTTTCGATTTTCAAAAATAGTCTACTTTTGATTTTCAAAAATCGCCTACCCGGATTTTTCAAAAAATCGAATTTGAAAATTCGATTTGAAACAGCAGCGTCTTACAGCAACGCTGCTCTGGTAGGCTCCGCCCCCTCCTCCCTGTCGGCGACGAGGCCAATAGGAAGGTACGCTTGTTGCAGAGTATAATTATCCTTTAAATAAATGTTGTAAAGCTAATGGTTGCTAATTCTATAAATTAGTTTTTTATGGGGAAGTATGTTCTTTATTTCCTTACAAAGTGTATGTTTCCTCTTTAGTGTTTAATAATAATAATACAATAGCGTGCAGTTACAATATTTTTGTAAATATGCAATAGGGCTGTTACCAACCGACCTGTTAAAATGTCCTGCTACAAGTTTATTTCATGCCCTTTAACCTGTAAATGCCTATATTTTATTTCGCTCAGAACTAATCTTATGCTCCTTTAGCAAGGAATATTTACACATCTGTAGGCATAATCATCCGCACAATCAACAGCTTATTACAAAAAGTTTTCAATGTGTTTTAGGTATTTTCGAATCGTTCTTTCTTCTTTTTATTTTTCTAGCTTCTTGTTCATCTTTTCCCATCTCAGGGAAACTGCAGTTTAAACAAGAAAATGCTTTCCTATGGGGGTTTTCTATTATTTTAATCAATTATACATTTGGTTTCTTCAACCATACACCTTTTAAATGACCTACTGTACAACTGTTATTCCAGGCTATGTAGGGCTCTGTGGCACCCAGTACATTTACTAACCCAACATATTTTTTATTGAAAGAAAGAAGCCATAAAACAGTTGTTTTTTAAAACTTGTCTCCTGCAGCCAAATAAGTTTTTTCTCTAGTGTTCACATTTATGAAAAGTGTACAGAGAAGGCATTGGGATTTTCAAAGTCACAAGGGAGATTTTTTTATAAAGACAAAAAAGAGGAATTAAACTTTGCCAAATCTCTTCCCCCTCTCCTTTAATGTATCCAGGGTGAGGATCTGAACAAGGTCAGATAAGGGTGATTTAAAAATACATTATCTTTCATTCAATGAGCACTCAAAGATGACATGGCTTTTAGCTTTAGGATTCTCTAACCAACAGATAAATGCTTCTCAATGGAGAGGGTATTATGGTGCATAAGTAAAAGTAAAAGTATAAATCTATACAAAGGCTTTATTTATATTGCCTATTTGTTCATTTAAATAAAATTGAAACAAATCTTTTACCCCTCTGATAATATAATATTTCCCCTCTAGCTGTTCAGTATTTGTGTCTTTGTTTATCTTTGTGTTTTGATAAAATACTAAGACACCAACATTATTGTATAAAAGCAGCTACATTTAGTTGAGTAGTTGATGTGGCTAGCTCTATGGTATTCTGCAAATAATACAATGCAATGTTCTATCCAATATGAAACTTACTATTAGCTAATGCAAAAACATGAATCTGTCAGGCCTGTCATGTCTCTAAAACATTCTCTTTTGTAAAAAAAAAAAACAAAAAAAAGGTATCACTGAAGTCCTTCACTGGGAATTTTTTTTTTTTTTTTAATTGTGTGTAAAAGTCGTATTGTAACCAAACAATGCATCTGGAAATGGATGATTAGCCAGTTCCATTTAAAATTTGACAAACATGATTGACAGTTATTTATTAAATGTTCTATAGATCCCTATGGGATTACTGATCCAGTTTCTCAAACTGTGTAAAAGCTGTATAGTCAAACATGTCACCCAGATCAACAGAGTCCTTTCTTCGTACATATCCCATTCACATTCAGAATGAAATTTTCTGTTTTGTGTTGCGTACTTTAAATTTTATTTTAACAACAAAAAAAGGACTTTGTGTTTGCAGCATGATTAGATTTTATAATATAAAATCAATCAATTTAAAATCAATGTATGAAGAATTGTACATGTATATTTTCTAAATATATTTTTATTATTATTATTGTGGATTTATATTGTGCCAACATCCGCTATAGCGCTTTACAATTACATGTATACATTAACATCAAGCACTGCCCTGAAGAGCTTACAATCTAAGCATATTTCTTTAACACATACAACCTATCGGTACGTCTTTATGATTGTGGGGGAAACCCACAAGAGCACGGGGAGAACAAACAAAGTCCTTGCAGATGTGTCTAAGGGTGGGAAATCCTCGTAATTTCGAAAATATTCAAAAATATGTTTTTTCATGCATTTTCGAAAATACGAGAAATCCTCGTAATTTTGAAAATTTTCGAAAACACGGTTCGGAAACGTTTCGGAAGGCGGAAAATCCGCGATATCCGCCGTTCACAAACGAGGTATCCGCCATGGATTCGGGTTCGGATCTGCGAACTGGGCCATCACTACTTTGGACTAGTGCTAACCACTGAGCCACCGTGCTGCCCATGTATTACATCTTTTTAACATTTCCTTAAAATACCTTAAAGGATAAGTATGCTGTAAAACAAGTTAAGTTAAAGCATTAACTTAAAGGATAAGTGCACTGTAAAATCAAGTTGTTTATTTGGAAGCTGCAGCTTTAAAAATACTGTTGCCATATTTTTTTTTTTACCTATGCCCCTCCAGAGCCTTCCTTTGTGCCTTGAAAGCTGACATCTTGTTACTGGTTTACTGAATGTTAACCTCCGCCCCTCTGAGATTTCCTCTTCTTTCCCCAGCTTGAGCTTCAAATGATAATGTCTGTGAGTTCCGTAACTCACAGGCATTACTCTCAAGCAGGAGAGTGCACAGAACTCACAGGCATTACTGTTTCAGGCTCAAGCAGGAGAAAGCAGAGGAAATCTCAGAGGGGCGGAGCTTAACATTCAGCAAACCAGTAACAAGATGTCAGCAACTTCCAAGGCACAAAGCTATTCTCTGGAGGGGCATAGGTTAAAAAAAAATATGGCAACAGTATTTTTAAAGCTGCAGCTTCCAAATTAACATAATTTGATTTTACAGCATACTTATGTTTTAAGATAACATAGTTCCGGTGTTTGGCCATTATCATAGAAACTTGTATAATTCTCATGGTGCAACTTTTTTTTTTCTAGAAGTAGTGTGGAACTTTGTTTTTTTAAACACTGCACCAGTGATTTTTTTTCTCACAAATGTTTGTATAAAGACTTCATGGCTTGGTGCTTGGTTTTAAAAACATTTTATACATGGGTCACAATATTTTTGTCAATATATGACGAGATTCAATCATGCAAATCCTCACTTTTTACGTTTTCGTGATCCTGCGATGCAAAACTCAATTAGGTCTGGTATTGCATCATGGGATCACAGAAAGGTAAGAAGCCAAGATTTGGACTAATTTAATCTCCCCTACAATCCTGTGTTTAGTTTCAATCAAGGGTTTTTATGGCTTTAAAGTCCCCTAAAATACCAGGTTAAGTTTTTTAATATATCAGAAGCCTCACTAATTATTTTGATAAACTATTTTAAGACTTGAAGTATATGCTTTATTCATTCTTACATTAATCTTACAAAAATATTTCCTCCCCTCATCGAAATTGGGGGGGGGGGATAAAATTGCACAATTAAAATGATTTTAATTACCAACACATTTAAATAAAAAGTCTAAAGCTACAGATTCAAAATCTAAAAGAGAAACTACAAATTAAATTAAGCAAATGTTCCAAAAATGTACTGTTACAATTGTTTTTTTCTCTTCTACTGCAAAACTACTGTAAATGCAATAAGTATAACTGGTTATAGCTGTGGGAAATCATTGAAGTTAAGGGGTTCCTGGAGTATTTTATGTTTTGTTTTTGATACTTTAGAGATAATTCCATTTTATGTGCCCTCTGGTAGTCAGCACTTGAGTTGTTTTTTTTCAGAAAAGTTAATCATCATGGAGTAGAATACCTCATTGCCTAACAGAACCTTTTTCATTATACTGTTTATCTTTTTGCATGTTCTTTATGTTAATGCTGTCATTTTTAAAAAGCCATGACTAAAGTGAAAAAGTTTTAGGACTAACGTTGCTTGGTTGTGCATTGAACAGCAGGCAACGTTAAAGTCAAATCCAGTGCGAACATAAGAAGCATAGCCAGGGGCTCTTCTAGACCTTTTTGCACTTGTAGCAAACTTTTTAAAGCTGTTCCCTATATTTAGTATAGTATAGTATTTGAGGTTGAATAATAATAATGTCCATCCAGTCCAACCCATCTAGCAATATCCTCATTTCCTGCCTAACTGTTGATCCAGAGGAAGGCAACAAAAACCCACCAAATTTATGAAGGGGAAAAAACCCTTTCCGAACTTGAAGCCTAAACCTTTTTTCTTCAAGTCTTAAGGGATGTCCACGTATCTTCTGACATGTTCTATTGGTGAACAATGCCCCAGATAGTTTATTGTATGGCCCGTTAATGTATTTATACACAGTAATCATATCTCCACGCAAGCACCTTTTCTCCGCGTACATAATTGTAACTTTTCCAGTCTCTCTTCATATTCAAGCTCCCCCAATCCCCTTATTAATTTAGTTGCCCTTCTCTGAACACTTTCCATTTCAAAGATGTCCTTTTTGTACACAGAATTCCAAAATTGCACTGCATATTCCAAATGAGGCCTTACCAATGCTTTGTAAAGAGGGAGAATAACTTTTCCTCTCTTGAATCCATACCTCTCTTTATACAAGACAATACCATGCTGGCTCTGGCTGTTGCCGCCTGGCACTGCTTGCTTCCTTTAAGTTTGATGTCCACCAAAACTCCAAGATTCCTTTCCAACAGGGATTCACTTAACACAGAGCCATTTATAGTATAAGCAGCACAAGGATTTTTAAGTCCAAAATGCATCACCTTACATTTCTCAACATTGAATCTCATCTGCCACTTAGCAGCCCAATGTGATAATCTATCAATGGGGCTTCATTATTATGCACTAAAGTGTAATAAAGTACACAGGGTTCTGTGTTGGGGCCGCTTCTATTTAATCTATTTATTAATGATTTGGAAGTGGGTATTGTCAGCAAAGTTTCTGTGTTTGCTGATGACACAAAATGTTGTCGACCATTAAAAACTTCAGAGGATGTGCAGTCGTTGCAGGGGGATCTAGATAGATTGTCACATTGGGCTGCTAAGTGGCAGATGAAATTCAATGTTGATAAATGTAAGGTGATGCATTTTGGACTTAAAAATCCTTGTGCTACTTATACTATAAATGGCTCTGTGGTAAGTGAATCCATGTTGGAAAGGTATCTTGGAGTTTTGGTGGACAACAAACTTAAAGGTAGCAAGCAGTGCCAGGCGGCAACAGCCAGAGCCAGCATGGTATTGTCTTGTATAAAGAGATGTATGGATTCAAGGGAGGAAAATGTTATTCTCCCTCTTTACAAAGCATTGGTAAAGTTTGGAATATGCAGTGCAATTTTGGAATCCTGTGTACAAAAAGGACATCTTTGGAATGGAAAGGGTTCAGAGTAGGGCAACTAAATTAATAAGGGGATTGGGGGAGCTTGAATATGAAGAGAGACTGGAAAAGTTACAATTATGTACGCTGGAGAAAAGGCACTTGCGTGGGGATATGATTACTGTGTATAAATTTACAGATCAGGTTACCTGTGCACATAGGGAAATGTAGTCCAGGTAGCAGGTGCCGTCTCCACCCAAAGATTTCCCACATCCAAACGGACAAATCCAGAGAGAAAAACAGGGAAGACTCACACTGCAGAACCAGTTTAAACTTTTATTTCACTTCAACCATCTCACATGCACAACGTTTTGGGGGACACGCCCCTTCCTCAGGTGCATCTGAGGAAGGGGCGTGTCCGCCGAAACGTTGTGCACATGAGATGGAGTGAGATGGATGAAGTGAAATAAAAGTTTAAACTGATTCTGCAGTGTGCGTCTTCCCTGTTTATGCGTCTTACACTATCTGGGGCATTGTTCACCAATAGAACATGTCAGAGGACACAAGTACATCCCTTAAGACTTGAAGAAAAAAGGTTTAGGCTTCAAGTTCGGAAAGGGTTTTTCACTGTGAGAACAGTAAAGCTATGGAACTGTCTTCCAGTGGACGTTGTTATGGCAGGTTCATTGGTCAGTTTAAAAAAAAGCTGGATGGGTTTCTGCAAACAAGGAATGTTGCAAGTTACCGGTATTGATACATAAAGTAGAGTTGATCCAGGGAAATTTCTGATTGCCACTTGGAGTCAATTTTTGTTGCCTTCCTCTGGATCAACAGGTAGGCAGGAAATGAGCTTTCTAGATGGGTTGGACTGGATGGACGTATGTCTTTATTCAACCTCAAATACTATAAACT
This sequence comes from Hymenochirus boettgeri, assembly GCA_019447015.1. Taxonomy (NCBI): domain Eukaryota; kingdom Metazoa; phylum Chordata; class Amphibia; order Anura; family Pipidae; genus Hymenochirus; species Hymenochirus boettgeri. The sequence continues at coordinate 72,558,976 of CM033470.1, read as the reverse complement.
AAACCTTCCCTGTCCAATTTCCACCCTCTATACTGGCCCCAGCCAGTGCCTGCTGTCCCCCCAGATTTGCCAATCTCTGCAATGCTGCAAGCTTCCCACTTAGATTCTCCACCTCAGCTTCAAAATGGGCATCCCACAGACTTAGGTCCCCTGGAACATCTGCTCCAGGTTTCTATACATGTGGCAGGATGCACATTGCATTATACCGACAAAACTGTCCCTTCTAATACACAACACCAGCACAGTGACGCACAAACCTTGTTTAGTTGCCCCTATTGTTTCAATGTCCTTCTTTTTCTATGTCTTTGCGATCAAGGTCCTTTAGATCAAGGGACTTTGTATACATTCCACACTAGTTCGTTTCACTCACAGGAAACTTTCTTTTGTTAGGTCCAAACTACAGGTCCAACCAATGTGAATCCTATTTAACTAATAGGCCCCAGATCCCACATCAATTACGGTAGTGCAAGAGAGGGGGGAAAAACCACTTATTAACCCCTTCACAACTTGTTTGCAATTACAACAGGTGCAACACTAGAATATAGAAGCCCAGTGTACCTCTTTAGCTGGAAGAAAGAAAGATTAATCTGCTTACTGCACACAGTCTTGCACACACAGTCCTTAACACAGCACAAACAATCCTTATTTTCAAACTTATTTTCAAACTTTCAGACACACCATACAACCATCAAATGATTAAATGTCATTCTTTTTCTATGTCCTTGAGATCATGGTCCTTTAGAGCAAGGGACTTTGTATACATTCCACTCTAGTTCGTTTCACTCACAGGAAACTTCCTTTTGTTAGGCCCAAAATCTAAGTCTTCATGCTTGTGGAGGTAGGCAAGGCTTGTGAAGGTAGTTGTGGTAATTTCACTGGCTGGTGAACTAGAAAGCCGATTTAACATAGGCTGTTGAACTGGGGGCTTGCTTAACACTGGCTGGTCACAGTTAAGTCAGACCTCCAGTTCATTAGCCCGTGTTAGGTCAGCCCTTCAGTTAAGCAGCCACAGTTAGGACAGCCCTCTAGTTTTAGTAGCCACTGTTAGGACAGCCCTCTAGTTCAGTAGCCACTGTTAGGTCAGCCCTCCAGTTCAGTAGCCACTGTAATGTCAGCCCTCCAGTTCAGCACTACTGTAAAGTAAGCCCTGCAGTTCACCAGTAACAATTGTACCCACCCCTCTTGCCTTTTGTATGCACCACCAACCCTGATCACGGGTACATGCTTGTAAACAGTTAAAAATGTTGTTACTTGCGCCACGCTCTTCTCACGGAAGAAGCAGTGTTTTCACAAAGGCACCTTCTGAGATAAAACTCTCACCTTGCTTTTTGACAGCGGATGGCATAAACGATCATAGTTGTTTACAAATAAATTATATTTAAATTATTTTTAATACTGTTGAGTCACCGAACTTTGCATGACCATTCCAAACATAATACTTAAGTACAGCACTGGATGCCAAATTAAATTAAATTGGGAGTGTAAAGGGAAATAACAAATAATTATTGATATTGAGTTGTGATTACAAAAACATGCAGGGGAATTTCCATAGGTGCCCTGCAGAGCGGCAGCACTCTTTTAATGGGGTAAACCGGTTAGTGCGACATCAGAAGAGATAATAATGCAGCCACCACAAGCCTATTTACCAGAGGCTGTGAGCACATAAGTATTTAATGCCAGCTGATACTTGCTGTTAAATATTTCTGAGTAGGTGAGATTCACCTAGAGCGGCACAGCCTCTAGTAAATCTCTTCCAGGAGATTTGTCTTTTATTATATTAACCAAAATAATAAATTACCTTTAAAATAGTGTTTGAAATGTCCCAAAGTTCAGTTTTGAAAAATTAACAAGATCAAAAGCCCTACTGTACATAACTGTTTCCATTAGATTATAGGTTTAGTACGAAAAATGTTTGGTTCGATTTATAATTTATCCACATTTGCTTTCGCATGTAGTTTCCACAGAGAACAGTCGGGCCTTAAGTTATTTTGTGTAAAATAGAGATAGACAAAACGTTCATGAAAAGTTAGTTTTGTGGTAGAAGTTTTGCTTTTGAGGGTGAAATTTAGGCAATTTAATCTCCCCAAGATATCAATATTTTATTGTCTTATTTCAAAAATAATCCAAACTAATAATCCAAACTATAGAAGCCCTGCTAATAACATTTATTAAGAGTTTTCTTCAATTATTCATGTGATCATTTCTGATACATATGATAAATATGATATTTTCTTAAATACTGATAAACCAACTAGGTGTGCATGAGCTGCAATTTGTTCCCAGGTCTCTTTCCCACTGTTCCACATCCACAGTTCAATTCAGTATTAAGTGTTATCAGAAAAAGGACTCTTTCTTGTTGGAGAAAATAAAGAGCTTCATAATTTTGCTAATAGCATTATTTTAGCAGGTCTCAGTGCTTAACATACAATTGATAATTGATATTATGCAAAGAACTCAAGTGAATTATGTTTGACTATTCTCTGTGGGCAAAAGAGTGTTTTTACCTTTTTGTTTATATTTCTTTAAAAAAAATGTGTTCTTACCGTGAGTTCTTGCAAGATTCCTCCTTTGAACTAGTTTGGTTTGTATATTTAAATGTTGGATTGTTACAGCAATTGAAAAGAAAAATACTTTATTGTGATGTTGCAAAAAGTATCTGCTTTTGAAGGCTGTAAAACATATTCCTACTGGTTGAAGGTGCTGCATTTTTTTGCTTTAAAGGTTGATTGGATGGGGAGGGGGCATGTTTTTATATTAAATTCAGAATATATGCAGTATTAGTGATTTCTGAAATGCACTGTGACCACATTATTAACAATGTAAACCTTAAAATTGTTTTGTCTGGTTTACTGTTTACCTTTCTTATATCAGAGGATCTGATTTTAAACAAAGTGATAGTGCTTACCCATCATGCCATTCATCAAAATTAGTCAACAAAAAAAGAAAACGTTTTGTGCAAAATGCATGTCTGCGATCTTCTCCATAGCAACTTCTCTTGCACAAAGTAGATCCAGCTCTATGAAGTCTTAGACTGAAGCAGAAACTAAAAACTATCATGTCTCTTAACGGTAAAACTTCTGTTTTATTTATAAAGCAAAAACAAAACAAAAACAACAACAGTGTACAGATACACTGTACACTGGAAAAACCCTTTATCTGCATATACTGTGCTCCAGATAACAATGTAACATTGAGTTTCCCTTTATTTCATGTGAGTTTATTATACGGTTGTACAAACAGAGCTAACAATACACAAGGTGCACAAAACCCAATTTCCTCAAGTCTTATTGTGTCTTGGAGCCTTGGAAATGCTAAGGTATTTTATATTAACGTTTCTGATTTAGCCATCTGCTTTGAGCTACATGTAGAATTGTTTTGCATAAAATAATTGAAGGTACAGATGTCTCTGTTCAAAATAGGTTTTAAAATTTGTTTCATTCACATGCCATTAAAGAGAAAGCGCTGCATGGTACAGATTGGTACAAAGCTCAGTATGTTGTTTACTTTCATTTGAAACACAGCATTCTTTAACCTTGATTTAAATTATTCTGGTATTCAGTAACAGACATATTTTGTAAAATCTAAATGCTGAAAGGCTTGCAGGTTTTTTAGATTGTGCTGCAATGCTAGATGAGTATAATTTGCACAACATGCTGATTACGTCCAGTTTAAAGGTGCTATTTAATTATGTTAGAAACAATATAGGCTGCACTACCTGAAGTATCGAAATAACTTTGAGGTATCTACTGTATAAACAGACACTATACTAACTCCAGCATCACCTGCTCTGACCCTTATTTTAGATAATATAGGTAATCTTGTACAAGGAATATTCAAAAGACTTACTATTGATACTACAATAAACTCAACCATGGTATGTCTCTGTAGAAATTGTTCTAGAAAGGAGGATTTCTATAACTTAACCTACAGATTGTAAAAAAAAGTCTCCTGGATAGAAAGCACAATATACTGATATTGCTTCAAGAAAAGACAGGTCTCTTCCCAGATATGACCTATTTTAATAATAATTTACGGAAATCATTTTAAGATTAATGATAAAAAGAAAATATTTCCCAACTGAATACAATGTTGAAAAAATTTAATGAATAATAAATTTAACATGAGGGTCATGTATTCCAGCCTCACAGACACTCACTGGCAATTGCGCTATTCTCCCACATTCCCTGTCCTAAGCTAATACAGGAGCTTTTCACAGCTTGTCACTGCTCATTATGTTAATCTTGTTAAAGTGCATGTCCAGCCTAAAATAAATTTTGCTTAGAAATATTTACCACCCCCACCCCCCACCCCAAACCTAGGTTTCGCATTATCTTCAAGTTCCAAAGATTCCCCTAAAGTGACTTACCTAACTCGGTCCCTTGCTGCCTGGGCGCCGCCCCCTGCACTTGTTTTGAGCAAAAACAGGAGCAGAGGGCTTATGTGCTGACAGAGAAAACCAAGGTAGACTTGCACTCCAAAAACGAACGGTTTATTGTAAGCCAAACATCAACAAATCATACAACGTTTCGAGGGTAACACCCCCTTCATCATGGTTTGTTGATGTTTGGCTTACAATAAACCGTTCGCTTTTTGGAGTGCAAGTCTACCTTGGTTTTCTCTAGTATTTCGTTCCCTTTGAAGTAGGGAAATTGGACTTTTTTGCACCCGCCTGGGGTTAGTGTGCATATGGACTTCTCTTTATCCTTATGTGCTGACAGCCGCTCCACTTCCTAGTTGCAGCTGTCAGGCAAAAAATTTACTGACAGCCGCAACCAGGAAGCGGGGTGTCTGTCAGGTGCAGAGCAGAGGAGGACCAACGAGGGACCGGGTTAGGTTATTCAATTTAGGGTCATCTTTGAAATCTATGGATAATGCGAAACCTAGGTTTGGGGGGTGATAAACATTTCTAAGCTAAGTTTATTTTAGGCTGAGCATGCCCTTTAAACTCCAGCACAGAAAAAGTTGGGATTTTCCCAAAGTAGCATGTGACTAAGGTAATTGGCAGAAAGGGGCAAGCACACAATTTTAAAAAGGCTGAAGGTGTTTTGGGAAGAAAAGGAATTTTGTGGAACTGATAGTGCTCCTTTGCAGTTTTGTTAGTAAATAAAAAACGCCTCAGATAGAGATGATCAAAACTCGCTAGTTTCGTTTCATCAGTGGTCCCGCAGAACAGTTGGATTTAATTCCAGTTTGAAGCAACGTTTTCAAAATGTCCTATTTTTCCTGATTTTCTAATTAAAAGTAGAATTTCTAATTTTCAATGAGACTTCCAAATTTTTGATATTTAGATTTTCAAATTTTCTATGATTAAGGGGATAAACCTGAAAATGCTGAAGTTTGTTTTGTAGACCATTAAAGTTCATAGGGTATGCAGTAGTGTGGGCTACTTCTGCTTGCATGCTTTAACCACAGCAACGTCTTTTTCTCTTATTTAGGGCTAGGCCACACTATTGCATTTTTTATGCGTTTGCGCATGCATTTGCACATGTGTTTTTCCTGATCATTGCAATAGCGGCAATGCACAGAAAACACGCATTTCTGGGTGCAATTCGATTGCGCATGCGATTGCGATTTGTGTTCTGCATTTTTTGCGCAATCGCATGCAGTTTTCTATTTATAATTAAAAAGGCATGCGCAAATGCATCAAAATCACACACAAAATAGCATGCAATGGCATTTGCTATTTTTAAACTAATCTGAGTTTGGATTCTAATCTATAATTAATTTGGCTTGAAAAAGCCAAATTTCTGTGCTTTCTATTTCTCCTTCTACTTCTTCTTTTTCCTCTTCTTCCGTTTTATTCTTCCGCTTTTTTGGACCGTATCTCCTCCCAAAGCTTTTGAGCTAGACACATGAAATTCGATAGACGTGCGGGGTGTATAGGAGAAGTGTGCTATCTTCTAGCTAAGGAATCCGTCGAAGCGTTACAGCGTTATTGGCAAATTTCGGGACATTTTTTCCCATAGACTATAATGGTAACAATCCTCAAATGTGAATATTTCAAAACAGTTTGTTTCATGGTCATAAACGGTGATACCCCCAACCCCCCACACAGACACAGGTACACCTACCTACTGACCTACCTTTCCATTCCCATAAAAGCCATACTTGAAGGGTAACTATAGTCAAAAAACGAATTTTGATCAATCATCAATAAAAGTTTGTTATATGGTCATATATAGAGATGGGCGGTTCGCGGATCTGAACCCGGATCCGCCGCGGATTTATCCCGTTTGCGAACGGCGGATTTTTATGGATTTTCCGAAAAAACGAGAAAAAACGAGAAATTCACGTAAATTCGTGGAATTTCCGCATTTTGGGGATTATTTTCAAGACGGAGCAAGCCACATGTCCCAAATTATCCAATGGCAGCTAACATGATTATTGCCAGCCCCCTGGGTATAAAAGGCTGCTTCACAGGTGCCATTTTGTCAGTGTGTTGGAGAGTGTTTAGTGGAGACCTGACAGTGTAGGAGTTGGAGAGAGTTTTTTGTGCTTTTCGAGCTTTTTTTGAGCTTTCTGTGTGTGGATTTCAGTATGGTGGTTTAGCACTTGTTGTTAACCACCCCTGTTTTCCCACATCTTGAGACCCAACAGTCCTGTGTGTTTGTGTAGCTGACAGTGCTGCCTTTAGCAACAATCAGCAGCTTTTGCTGTCTGATCTGCTGTTTGCTGTCAGTTGTGTCTGTGTCCTATTTGTGCTTTTAGTGTAAAAAAAAAAAAAAAGAAGCTTTGTGTTTAATTTTTTTTTTTTTTGTAAAAATTTAGGAGAGGGAAATGCCTGGCAGGGCAAGAGGGAGAGCCAGGAGCAGGGGGGCTTCTGCAAACGGAGGGAGAGGGAGAGGCAGAGGAGAGCCTACTGAAGGCTCTGGCCAAGAGCTACCTGGCCCTTCGCAGGGCAGCCGGGTAACCGTACCTGATATGTTTAGGGGTAGTCGTGCTAGGGCAATCCCTTCTGATCAACGAAGGCAGGTAGTAGAGTAGATTACCCAGCCTTCCTCATCCCCCTCCTCACAGGCACAGAGCAGCCGAGCTGCTACTGTAGATACTGTGCCTGCTCCGTCCTCACCTGAGGCTCCTACTGTGGGCATGGACCCTGATCTTCTCTATCAGTTGTCCACATGGCCCGTACCTTCGGGGATCTGGAGGAGGAGTCTCAGGATCTGTTTTCGCACACTATGTGTGGGGCTAGTGTGCTTGAGGAGGAGCCGTGCACTGATGCACAATCTTTCCTGTCACCCGAGGCGGAGGAAAGTGCTCAGTGCACAGGGGGACAGGAGGCTGACGATGTCACGCAGCAGTCTGTGAGCAGCCAGGGAACTAATGCAGGGGATGAGGTTCCAGATGCTATGGTTGTAAGTGACACAGTCTCCAGTATTGAGGAGGTGGAAGTGGACGATGAGGTCACCGATCGTCCATTGGTGCCCTCTGTGAGAGAGGAGGAGGATAGTGTCTCTGAGGGATGTCCCTCAGAGCATGAGCATGATACTGAACCCAGAGGAAGGACTGGGGGTAGGGGCAGAGGCAGTGCACCTAGTGGTGCACGTGGAGGTACGGCACCAGATCTGGTGCCGGTGCCCCACAACAGCAGGTGACATCTGCTCCGAGTCATGCCGGTGGCTCAGCGGTGTGGGAGTTCTTCTCACTGGCTCCAGGTGACAGCACGGGTGCAGTGTGCAAGTTGTGCCTGCAACGTGTTAGCCGTGGGAAGACCACATCACATTTGGGCACCTCCTCTATGAGGAGACATATGATACTGCACCACTTTGCCCAGTGGGAGCAGCAGACAGGGAACACGCAGGCACCCACATGTTCCCTACCTTGTGCCCAGGTAGCCACCATTCCTCCTCCCCCTCCGGCCCCATCAGCTGCTTCCTCAGTGGAAGTTAGGGAGGAGAGGCAGCCTTTGGCCCCAGTATGCGGTGTTAAGAGGCCTCTTGACACTGCTGCTGGAGTGTCAGCTAAAAGGCAGGTCTCTCTTCCCCAGTTGTTGGAGCGGAGGCAGAAACTGTCCCCCAGTCACCCCCAAGCCCAACGTCTCACTGCCGGCTTAGCTAAACTCCTGGCGGTGCAGCTGCTACCTTTCAGCCTGGTAGACAGTGCAGCGTTCAGAGAGTTTGTGGCCATAGGCACACCACAGTGGCAGGTCCCTGGCCATAGGTACTTTGCCCAGAAGGCAGTACCAGCCCTGCACGACCATCTGCAGGGCCATATATCTGCTTCGCTGGACCACAGTGTGGGCAAGTGTGTCCACATTACTATGGATGCGTGGTCCAGCAAGCATGGCCAGGGGCGGTATGTGTCATTTACCGCCCAATGGGTCACTCTGCTAGCCGGCAGAGATGCGGCATGGAGCGCAAGTGGGGAGATGGTGGTACCACCACGCATTGGTGATACGCCAGTCTCCACCCCCCCTCCTCATCCGGTGAGCCCTCTTCCCTGACAGCTCCGTACCCCCCCAGAGCCTATGCTTTGTGCCAGGCGAGATGGTGCCATGCAGTGTTGCAGCTTGTGTGCCTTGGTGATAGGAGCCACACCGGGGAAGAGTTGCTGGCAGCACTGCAAGGGCAGGTTGAGAGGTGGCTGACCCCACACCACCTCTCAATAGGCAAGGTCGTGTGTGACAATGCCACCAACATCCTGCCTGCCCTTCACATGGGCAGAGTCACACATGTTCCTTGCCTGGCACACATTCTCAACCTGGTCGTCCAGCGGTTCCTCTCCAAGTACCCTGGTCTAGGAGGGTGTCCAGTCACTTCAGGCAGTCATACACCCCCACCTGCTGGAACTCTAGTCTTATGATGCTGCTGAGGCTGCTCCAGCAGAGGCGAGCCATCATAGACTACTTGTACGAGTACAAGGCAAGATCAGGCTCTGGGGACCTGGGTTTGCTGTTACTCAGGCAGTGGCTGCTGATTAGCGATGCCTGCTGTGTGCTCGCACCATTTGAGGAGGCCACCAGGATGGTAAGCGGCAATGATGCCACCATCGCGGATACCATCCCACTGGTGTTCCTCCTTGAGCACACTCTTGACAGGGCACTCGCTGTCGAGCAGCAGCTACTGGAAGAGGAGGACGCCGACACTATGATGCTTTCCGAGCCCGAACATCACGGTGCAGAGCAGCCGTCCGATGATGAGGAGGGGATTTAGGTGACCTGGACCAAGGGGAAATGGGGCATTCCTCTAGGGGTACATCTCAACCCTCCCAAGTACCACATGTCATTCGTGGTTGGGGAGAGGTTGAGCCTGACACTATTGTCCTCAGTGACATCGAGGCCTACAGCACCTGATGTTGGGGATCAACAGGGCTCACGTCCCCCTGTGCCTGACAGGAGGAGCAGCAGTACTAGAGGCGGCCTCGCGGCCAACTTCAGGCTGTTCTTCCAGCCACAGATGCCAGGCCCATCTACTGGCAACTCCACCAGGCAACACCTCAGTTACCAGGTCACCGACTACATCGGATCCAGGGCTAGTGTAGCCACATCAGAGACTGAGGATCCACTGGACTACTGGGTGGCGAGGCTTGAAATCTGGCCCGAGTTGGCACAGTATGCCATCGAGGTCCTTTCATGCCTGTCATCCAGTGTTCTTTCACAGAGGACCTTCAGTGTGGCAAGGGGTGTTGTAATGGAGAGGAGGACCCGTCTCTCCACTGAGAATATGGACCGCCTTACATTCATCAAGATGAATGAGGCGTGGATCACATCTCAGTACAGCACCCCTATTGCTGATGCCCATGACTGAAGGCCTCCTGCCCCTGGCCACCCGTACTGCTCCTTCCGCCTCATTTTCCACCTAGAGGCTTAGCTGATGCTAGCTTTGCTGGCAAATGGCAATTTTTTCTTATTGGCAGGGCCATATATGGTCCTACCTTGCTCTACTGCATTCAAGTCAAGAAATAACAAATGTTCTGCCGCAACTGCTACTCTGTGGCTAATGTTTTCAGCTCTGGGTCAATCCTGCCTGACTCGAGAGCAGTACTCCATATTTGTTCTTCCTTTTCTCTCCACGAGGCTCCTATGTGGTGTCACCTACTCTGACCATCTCATACAGCCGCAACAGCTACTCTGTGGCTAATGTTTACAGCTCTGGGTCAATCCTGCCTGGCCCGAGAGCAGTACTCCATATTTGTTCTTCCTTCTCTCTCCATGAGGCACCTATGTGGTGTCACCTACTCTGACCATCTCATACAGCCACAACAGCTACTCTGTGGCTAATGCTTACAGCTCTGGGTAAATTCTGGCTGGCCTGAGAGCAGTACTCCATATTACAAAGTGTGGGCCTGCTGTAACTCAACTCCATATTACAAAGTGTGGGCCTGTTGTAACTCAATGGTGCAGTTCCTACGAAGCCTTACCCTTTCACCCACTTTCCTTTGCACGAAGCATACTCTGAGGGAGAGAAGCCAATGGGGTGAGGGGTATGTCCAGTGGGGCCAAGCATGCCTGGCTCTTCAACAATGGTGGCAAACTGCAGTGGGCCTGCTGTAACACAATGGTGCGGTTCCTACGAAGCCTTACCCTTTCACCCGCTTTCCCTTGCATGAAGTATACTCTGAGGGAGAGAAGCCAATGGGGTGAGAGGTATGTCCAGTGGGGCCAAGCCTGCCTGGCTCTTCAACAATGGTGGCAAACTGCAGTGGGCCTGCTGTACTCAATGATGTGGTTCCTTGAAGCCTACCCTTTCACCCACCGCTTTCCCTTGCAAAAGCATACTCTGAGGGAGAGAAGCCAATGGGGTGAGGGGTATGTCCAGTGGGGCCACCTGCCTGGCTCTTCAACAATGGTGGCAAACTGCGGTGGGCCTGCTGTAACACATGGTGCGTTTCCTACGAAGCCTTACCCTTTCACCCGCTTTCCCTTGCATGAAGTATACTCTGAGGGAGAGAAGCCAATGGGGTGAGAGGTATGTCCAGTGGGGCCAAGCCTGCCTGGCTCTTCAACAATGGTGGCAAACTGCAGTGGGCCTGCTGTAACTCAATGATGTGGTTCCTATGAAGCCTTACCCTTTCACCCGCTTTCCCTTGCAAAAAGCATACTCTGAGGGAGAGAAGCCAATGGGTGAGGGGTATGTCTATGGGGGCCAAGCCCTCTGGCTCTTCAACAATGGTGGCAAACTGCAGTGGGCATGCTGTAGCTCAAAGTGCGGTTCCTACGAAGCCTTACCCTTTCACCTGCTTTCCCTTGTATGAAACATACTCTGAGGGAGAGAAGCCAATGGGGTGAGGGGTATGTCCAGTGGGGCCAAGCTTGCCTGGCTCTTCAACAATGGTGGCAAACTGCAGTGGGCCTGCTGTAACTCAATGGTGTGGTTCCTATGAATCCTTACCCTTTCACCCGCTTTCCCTTGCACGAAGCATACTCTGAGGGAGAGAAGCCAATGGGGTGAGGGGTATGTCCAGTGGGGCCAAGCCTACCTGGCTCTTTAACAATGGTGGCAAACTGCAGTGGACATTATGTAACCCAGTTCCCCCATCACCTTCTTTCCCTTGTTGTGTGCAAACTACTATATAGGGGAATGTGGCCAATGTGGTGTGTGAAATGGCATTAATGGTAAGGTATATACAATTATAATTACCAGACATAGAGCTAGCTAAATAGATATGTGTATTGTAATTTTTCAAATAAAAATTGATTATGAATCTATCTGAATAATCTGATATATCGAAAAATAAAGCCCAAAAACATTCTTTTGTTAACAAAAAGTGATAACTTTTTTTAACTATTTACAAACATAAAAACAAATTAAAAAAAATATATATTTTTTGGGATTACGGGATACCCTCCTCTCCAGTCTGGTCAGGCAGCCCATGCGGCGCATCTCCCTCCGTATGCTCTCGATTTCTATGGAGGAAGATATTGAGAGAACATCAAAAGATGTTCAAGCACATTTCCTAAAGCACCATGCGGGTGATGCAATTTTACACCTGACAGCTACTTACACATACATGGTACTGCAATGCAATAATGTTGCGGTATGTCATAAAAAGGAAAGCTCAGTATAAAATATCATTATTTCTAAAATTCGTAGTTTATATTATGCGTACCTAGTTATGGTAACAGTGATTTCTACTGATTGGCTGTTGGATGGGTCACACATGCTCAGATCTCTACTGAGCAACTGAATCAACACAGGGACTGGGTCAAGGGCAAGACCATAAAGATCTCTATTAGGGGTCAGTATTTCTTTATACACAGACACAATGCTGATTTGACAGGTTAAGGTCATTCGGATGGAAAAATACTGCTCTTTTTTCTTAAAAGTTTATGTATTTTCACTGAACTTCCACTTAAAGCGATATTATTGCATCATGGGGGATCACTGATAAACAGCAGTAGGTAATGCTGGCATAAAACATTATGTTTATTGCGAAATTGTATCAGAACATTCTTGGTTTTGTATCACTAGGACTGTGCTACATACAACATTTTTTAGAAGTGGTGCAGCCCCTATAAAAGCATTGTCAAACCCACAGTACCCATTGTTGCATCATGTAGCGTGGATTTTACACTGGGAAAATACAGATATTAATAGTCTTGTATGTAACATTTCATTAACGTTGCATATGATTTACTTACGGTTTTCAATCATGGCCGCTAGAGGGACTAGAGAGGCTGGAGGGGCTGGAGGGGCTGGAGCGGCTGGAGGGGCTGGAGAGGGTGGAGGGCCTGGAAGGGCTGGAGAGGGTGGAGGGCCTGGAGAGGGTGGAGGGCCTAGAGAGGGTGGAAGGCCTGGAGAGGCTGGTCCTGCTTCTAAAAAAAAATGTTTTATTTCAACAATCACTGTCCAATCCATTAGTAATATTACATGTATAAGAACATTTCCTAAAAGGCTACATAGTGAACATTTCTTGGATAATTTTTGAACCACAAAAATGCAATTAAAAACTGGTTTAATTAAAGATTTTAAAAAACATTAACTTCACTAGGATGCACTTACGTTGTTGGCTGCAGGAAGGACCCTCATCCTCCCACGCTGGCGTCTCATGCAAGGGTAGGGGGGGGGTGGAAAAGTCATCATCATCTGAAGGTTAAAATAACAAAAAGACAATGATATATCTGAAGGTATTTCTTCAGACCAAAAAAATGAAAGGGAAGGTTGGGAGGGTTGGGTGTAGGAGGATATCAGTAGTTGTGTTGTGTTTACCTGTATCTGTTTAGGTTTAGTGGGTATCATTTACCATTTATAAAAATAACCTTTTCAGATGATTAATCAACATTTCATTTTGACTTTAGTTGCCCCAGTAGGTGTGAATATCTGTGTGGGGTTCATGGGTATGTGTTTGTTGGACAATGTTGGAAAGGATACTTAAGACTTAAGCTCATGACTTAAGCTCAAAAACTGAGGGACAAGATACAGCCCAAACAATGGGGAGTCGGGTACAATAAATGGGAATGAGAAATGAGAAGAACTGTGATCTGTCTCTCAAGCCAAATTAATAGATTTTTTTACAAAAATTTTTATCAGTGAAATAATAAAATTCACTTAATTATGACTAATTAATTGCTGACAATCAAGGTCAATAAAAAGATAAAAAAATTGCTTAGGATGCACTTACGTGTCTGGCTGATGCCAGGTGCCTCTACTTGGGGCGATGGACTGCCCGGAGGGGGCAATGGACTGCCCGGAGGGGTAGTTGGTGGTAGTGCTAAAAAAAAAGGAAATTTATTTTAACTCTCACTGTCATTAAATGTTCGAATACATTTACTAAAACAATTCTCGGAGAAGTTGTCAAAAAATATGCAAACATTTGGATAAAGGGCTTGGCCACATCAACGTGTTAAAAAGCACACAATAGTGTGCCACAATTAATATGACCCTCAATTTTTGCACAATTGTGCAATAGTACTGCACTCGCACAGCAATACACATGAGTGCACCTGAAACGCGCTTGTATGCTTGTTTCTGGAGCACTCGTGTGTGCTGTAATGTGGCCTTGGACAAATGAAAAATTTAGAAAAAAAATATTTTTTTCAATAGGCTGCACTTACATTCTTCCTCTGGTGGGGACGGTGGTGGGGGTGGGGTGTCGGAGGAAGATTCCGCTGCAAATTAAAATAAAAAAATACATAATGAATGATATATCTAAAGGATATATTTAATTAAATACTTTGAATTCTGCTTGAAAATGCAGATTAAATAAGGCAATATGTTATAGTTTCTTTAAAAGTCAATCATATTTCTATGGCAATGATTTCATACCTTATTCTGGCTAAGTACTTTTATTGTGTGTATTGTAGCCATGGAAAGGGAAAAGTTGGTTGGGTGTAGGGGAGCATCAGTAGCTGTGTGTACTTGTATCTGTATATATTTTGTGGGTAACACAACATTTTTAATTTTGGAGTGTAAAAATCAATTTTTAATAATTGATCAAAATTTCATTTTTGACTTTACTTTCCCTTTAAATAGGGCTGCCATGTAACTAAAAGGGTGGGTCAGTAAAGTGTGTTTAATTGTGTCTATGTGTGGGTATCAGTGTGCATTTATAAGGTAAAAAGAAATCAATTTTTGATAATAGATTTCATTTTTAACTTTACTTAGCCTTTAAATAAGGCTGCCATGGAAATGGAAGGGTGGGCCACCAAGTGTGTTTACCTGTGTCTATGTGTGGGTATCATTTTAAATTTATAGGTGTTATGTTAAATAAAGTCACTTATCAGTGATTCATTTTTTGACTTTACTTACCCTTTAAATAGGGCTGATATTGAATAATATTAGAATAATAATAAAGTAATAATAACCAGTGAATGAGAAATACAAAAACTTGGATCTCTCTCTTTCTCTCTCAAGCCATGTTTTTAAAAATATATATATAAATATGTTTTTGTCAGAAGTGAATTAAAATATTTTACTACTTATTACAATACAGTAATATAATAAAAAGTATACTTGCCATACATAAGTTGCCGTATGGCTTCAACATAATGAGGCCTTTGCCTCTTAAGATCAGACCACTGTCTCTGGAGGGTAGAGACAGTGGTCTGGAAGTGGAAGTGGCGCGCCAGCCGGCGCTGTAGGCCCTCCATTATAGCGCGCTTCCTGCGCCGCACATGCCGTGTGCCTAAAGGCATGTCATCATACCCCCTAGCCAGGAGGTACTGGGTAGCATACAGCTGCCTGGCAAAGCTGGACATTTTGCTGTAACACAGGCAGGATGAAGTAAAAAGCAATGGATCATCAAAGTTCCGGTTCGGGTCCGTATTTCCGAAGAATCCTCATATTTACGGAAATCCTAATTTTTCGGAAATCCTCGTATTAACGGAAATCCTTGTATTTTCGAAGAATACCGTTCTTTTAAATTCACGCTAGTGGACTGTAATTTTTAGGTATTGTAGGTATTGATACGTGTTTCCAAGGTCATTACCCAGGTCCCTGAGTGATTTAGTGTACGTTACCAAGGCTATTTAGACCACTTTTAATGCGGATTTTGCCGAACTTTCATTTTAATACGTTTTAACGGGTCTGCTCGCGGATTTTCGAATTTCAGACATCTCTAGTTATATATGCAAAAACATATACCCCCCACCTCACAAGGGTACACACACCTACTGACCTACCCTTTATTCCTTTGGCAGCCATACTTAAAGGGTAAATAAAGTTAAAAAAAATATATTTAGATTTCCTCAATAAAAGATGGTTTTATGGTTGTAAACACAAAAAGGACATACCCCCTTAAGCAGACCCAGGTACACACACATACTGATCTACTTATCCATTACTGTGGCAGCCATACTTAAAGGGTAACTAAAGTCAAAAAAACTCATTTTGACCAATAATCAAAAAAGTTTGTTTTTTTAACCCCCAACCTGACACAGGTACACACACCTACTGACCTACTCTTCCATTTCTGTGGCAGACATATTTAAAGGGTAACTATAGTCAAAAATAAATTTTGATCAATAATCAAAAAAGTTTGTTTTTTTAACTTCCAACCTGACACAGGTACATACACCAACTGAGGTACCCATTCATGTGGCAATGATATTTAAAGGGTAAGTATAGTAAAAAAAACATTTTGACCAATCATCAAAAAAGTTTTTTATCCCCCAACCTGACACGAGTACACACACCAACTGACCTGCCTTTAATTCATGTGACAGCCATATTTAAAGAGTAAGTAAAAAATAACAATGTCTTCATCATTGGCATTATTGAGTTTTAAAATCTGCAGCACAAACACACACATTCCCTTCCAAAATGTGGCCTTTCAAGCCAAATTCATTTATACTTAAACGTTCCCTTTCTAGTTAATATTTTAAAATAAGATGCAAAATGCTGTAGTTAACTCAAAGTTAAAAGTGTTGTCCAGTAAATATCTTTTGTTAAGTCCCCTAGTGATGCTCAGTTGGACACCTTAGGGCACGGCCACACTGAAAGGCAAATGCAATCGCACATGGTATTGCATGCGATTTCATGTGCGATTTTGTTGCGTTTGCGCAAAAACGCATGCAATTGTGATTTAAAATGCATAACCCAAATCGCAATCACAAGCGCAATCGCACCCGAAAATGCGCATTTTTGGTGCGTTGCCTCGATTCCAATGATTTGAAAAAACACACGCGCAAACGCAAGTGCAAACGCAGAAAATTCGCAGCTGTGTGACCTAACCCTTAGACCCTAAATACCTGAAACCATATTTGTGATTTTAAATAAATGAGAATCTGCGCTGATTGCAGTAATTATGGGAGGTAAAAAAGCTTTATAATAATTAAAGCCATATTTGGTACACACGTTTTAAAAAATAACAATGTACTTATGGCATTTTTGCTTGACTATAAAAATCTACTGTAAATAACTAGTGCATATTCATATTATTGTAATGCATATTACAATATGAAATAAAGGCTGTACTGCTTTTCAACTCCTACACACAATCATTCCCATGTCATAGATAGGCTTAATAAGAATAAATCAGTCCACTGCACTAAGTTGTAGAACAAGCTCTCTTTCCACAGAAGTCTATCTTTTTGCCCTGACAAATATATTATAATATGTGTAAATGGTGAAGTGAGTTCCATCTTTGCCACTTAAAGATTTCTTCAGAATTATGTTACAATTACAGAAATAATCAATATATAAAAAGAATTATCTTTTTATTTAAGTTGTTTACTGCTATGTGGGCTATAATCAAAGATACACAAAAGTTTTGCAATTACATTTAAATGGATCTTTGCAAAGATACGATAGCAGCTGTTATCCTTTCCTGGTAAGTGCAAAGAAAAAATATGGATGGTTATCTTGTGGGGGAGACAATCTCTTGTATCTCTCTGTAGCTGCCATGCAACTTGAAGCTGGTCCAATTCCCTAGTAGTGAAATTTACTGCAAAAGATGTTAGATATAAAATATAATCTTTACAATTTTACAATATTATATTTTAACATCATTTTTATTGTCCACATAACCCATTCCTGAGCAATATCTCTTTGATCTTTAGATAAAAATAGCAGAAGACTTTGGGGCAATTCAGGTAACATGAAAGATGAACAAAACTGGAAAGGTTTCGACTTACCTCGGTTCCATTGAATCTATTGAAGTTTGGAAAATCAAAAAATTCTGTTAATGTAACACAATTGAATCAGAATTTTTTACATTTTTGATTGAACATTTTGAATTGGTTGGAAAGTTTGATTTTCTAACATCATTTTTCAATCTAACTTCTGAATTATATATATCTATCACTAGTTCTGAGTTTTGAGTATTTTGAAAATTCTGTGAGATCCACAGAACCAAGTTAGGTTTGAAACGAGGACTCATCACTAATTAACATGTGCAAGAAGTATTTTGTCTTGGTGATTCATACTTGTTCCTTCGCCCATTTCCCAGGTGTTTAAGCCATCTACAGTAAGTTACCATGGTTTATTTCCCCTTACTTTACTTTGAACTTTCTGATCCCCCCCCCCATTGTTTTCTCAAACAATCTCTGCTACTCTAAATTAATGCAGAAATGGAATGCAAATCACATGTAAACTACACTGTTTGTCAGTGATAAATAGCCTTGTGTTTATTCAAATTCATCCTGAACAAATAGGCTACACAAAATGTCTATATCCTATATCACATCAAAAGATATAATTTTTAACATAATATCTGAGTAATTCATATTTAAAACAGGTACAATCAATTAACATAAATTATTAACAATGTCAACAATAAAACAAGTAATGGGGCAAATAAAAACTTCATAATAATGTTAAAACTGGGGAATCATTTGACAATCTAGCAGGCCATTTCTGCTCAGCTTTGTTATCTGATTATAATTTGAACATGGAGTAAAATGGCAGATCCTGCAGTAAAATGGTCACAACACAAATATCTTGTGTATTTCTTTCTTAAAGAAAATGTCTTTTTTCTGTTATCAAGTGTGCAACATGGCATAATAAGAAGTGGTAACACGACAATTTATTATAACACAGCATAAAGTTCCTTCTAGAGCTTTTCCAGAAGTTATTATTTTCACTTTGAAATTCAAGGTTTAATAGATAACTGTATTTTCCAAACAGATAAATAAAATATTCTAAAAATTAAAAATCAGAGGACCAAGATGCATTATTGTGTTAAAAAGAGGAAATCTTAAAGATTTTTAAAGCTCAACCTTTAAAACATTTTGTTTCTACTATGGGTTTCACTTTAGGTAGACTAAAGATATATACCAATTATTTTATACACAAATATTATACACTGTATATATGTGTGTGTAAGTGTGTGTTCAATGATTAAAAGTAAAGGATAGCATCTTTCATATACAGTATTTTATTTTATAAAACTCTTGGGTTGCACAATTATTTTGTCGAAAGGTTATTACATTTTCAGAATGTTGAAAGCTGTCAACCAGAAAGCAGACACTTTGTTGTCACAGCAAGTGGTCCTGTGTTTATTAGAAGTAACCTAATTGTCCTGGCCGCAAAAATAGAACTGGAGAAAACTATATAAGGTATATTTTGTAGAGTCAGTAGTGAAGAAAAGGATATTGCTATGAATCTTTAAGAATTCTGAAAAATAAGGTAAGTTAGGCCAAACATGTCCTTGCTGACCTATAATGGCTCAGACAACCAAATATACATTTCTTTCAAGCTACTGGAAATTGTGTTGTTTCAAATGGTTAATATCAGTGCAATATCAGTATTTAAAGAAACATTGTAGTGTTAAATATCACTATAGTTAGATGTAAAGTATGCTACCATGCAATGGTATTGATACCATACAATATTTCAAGACTGTGCATAGCATAGCATATCAAGACAATGAGGATATTGCTAGATGGGTTGGACTGGATGGACATATGTCTTTAGTCAACCTCAAATACTATACTATACTATACTATACTATACTATACTATACTATACTATACTAAGACTGTGCATGGCATATGTATACAGTATGTAAAACCACATTGTTATTGTAATACAACTGCATTGTAAAATAATGTCATACCTACAAAATAAAGTACCAATTCTTGTTTGTGACTGCAAGGTATTTTATAGTATTGTCCCTTGGAAATATGTCCTTTACTTGCAGACACAAGCAGCTTAAGTTAATAAGCTGTATTTAGTCTAACAATAGTTCATAGTTTGTTACCATGTGACCAGTCCTTACTTAGAAACACATATTTCACATGTATATTTATTATTTGAGCTATCTGTTAGAAGGCAATGTGACAAATATAATAAATCCTTTTCATATTTCTAGATATAAAATCCTATATTGGAGGTAGATCTGTGTTTAAATTACAACTTTTTCTTTGGTTTTGTATATACTATCAAAGAGAATGATTAATGTGCTTTATCTGTAGCGAGCAAGTCCTAAATATGGCCCTGTTTTCTGTGTTAATCCTTATTTTGGTTATATATATATATATATATATATATATATATATATATATATATATAAATAAAGTAGTAGATGATGCCGCACTCCTGTTAAACAGAGCGTTAGGTGCGGGTGTTCAGCGGGACCGTAGCCAGCAGGTCCCTAATATGTATGAATAATGTAATACACCGCACTCACAGTTCATGCAATGATCCTTTATTATGTGGCTCGCTGTATATCCGGGCGACGTTTCGGGAACAGCATGTCCCCTTTCTCAAGCCCACAGCGTCACGGCCATGCCATAATACAAAAAACAATTCATAACACACTTCAATAGTACTTCCTATATATACTCTCCTCCCCTGAGGAGGAGAGTATGTTTTATTGTTTTATTTACATGGAGTCCTGGTTCTGATGCCCAGTGTTCATGCTCCTGTTTGATGGTTTTCGATGTTTGTATTCAGCCTTGTATTACCAAACTTGAGGGCAAGTTTGGTAAGATTTATGACCCATACTGCCTTAAGTGACCCATAAAATCTTTCTCTAATCCAATAGTGTAATAGCTATGGATGTAAGGGAAGGGCAGATGGATCACTTGCATGTTCAAACTCTTTGGTAGGAAAAGCATGAATGTGGGCTTTTAATGTCTGTAAATCAGGAAAATGTCTTTATTCCAGGGTGTATGAAAACATTTTTCCAGATGTATGAAAACTAAATTTTCCAGCATTCCAGAGTTGTAGTTTTTAAAAATGTAAAAAATGTTCAACACCCATGCTCTATATCATTAGGCTGTATTGTATCTGTATACATTCATTAGCCAATTGATATAAAGAAGAAACTTACTGCAACCAGAGTATGCTGGGAGTTGTAGTTTTCGAACATGTGAAAGGTCCCAAGTTTAAAGGGCATGCCCACCTCTTTTTCAAAATTTGCTGTAGTGTAGGGAACCCTACACTCTTTCACCCCTTGCTATAGTAGTTTGTAAAAAAAACTAATCTAAACTCTACTTATACATCCTCGTTCCCCCGGCATTCAGACATAGCCCTCTGCTTGCATGAAACTGCTGGACCAGCAGCCGTGTCAGTGATTGGCAGAGAGGCAGCCAATCATGGACACAGCTTCTGGCAGTGTAGACCACCAGGGAAACAAGGCTGTGTAAGTAGAGTTCGGATTAGTTTTTTTACAAACTACTATAAGTGTTGGGAGAGGGTCCCCTACACTAAAGCAAATGGATTTCAGGCTAGGGCACCATGGAGGAAACAGGGAGGGAGAGAGGGGAAGGGGGAGAGCTGCACTAAGCAAGCCAGAAACTTCTCAGAGGACACCTAAGAGGCGGAAACATTTTCCCTCTCTGCCAGGTTCCTGGTCTTCACCTTCTATGACTTTGGGCAGACATTACAGGAGAACCATTTGGAGCAGAGAGGTATAGTAACGATTTTTAAACACTACACAGTGGGGCCAGTAGTGGGGGGAAATGTAGTTTTGGAGGTGAACATGCCCTTTTACACCCCTGCTCTATACCATTAGGCTCTATTACATCTGGACACATGCATTAGCTACAGGACATTAAGAAGAAACTAACTGCAAATAAAGAATGCTGATATTTGTAGTTTTCAAACATGTAAAAGGTCGCAAGTTCAACACCCCTGTGCTATACCATTAGGCTGTATTACATCTTGACATATGCCTTAACCACAGGACTTTTAGAAGAAACTTACTGCAAACAGAATGCTGGGATTTGTAATTTCCAAACATGTAAAAGGTTCAACACCCCTGCTCTATAGCATTAGCGTGAATTGCATCTGGACACATGCATTTGCCACAGGCTATAAATCCAGGATATTTTGCATATCCCCACCCATCTCAGGAAAGCTATACCTTTACAAAGGCTTTTACAGCATTCCACAAGCTAAATGCAAAACCAGAGCATCAACTACAAACCAGTTTTGGCCTCATTGAGCTGTTATCGGTGTAGTGCAGGCCTCTGGTTAGCAGTGTGAAGTGCCTATAGACAGATATCACTAATAAATTACTGTAAATAAGATAAAGAAAGAATAAGGCTTTCAGTATAGGCAAGTAAGTAAAAAAGACTTCTGGGTTATTTCCATGTTTCCATGACAGCTCTCAGGAAAGCCATACAGGCTTTTACAGTATTCCACAAGCTAAATTCAAAACCAGAGCACCAGAAATCTCTGTTCTTTGTAGTGATATCTGGATGCTGGTGACTGAGTAACAGTTTAAAATATACTTGTATAAAGATCTTACTAGCCACTATATATAATTGTACCGAAATCATGCATGTTCAGTATCCTGATGATAGACATGTGCAGTCTCTGCATGTATTTAACAGCTAGTAAGCAACATTGGAACTCAGAAGCTAGTACTGTATAATTATCATTCAGATACATAAAACAGTAATATAACAACCAATCACAGCTTGTTTATTGAATGCCAACACCATGCAACATTTTGCCTCTTATTGAATTTAACCTGTCCTGCCAGAGAAATTTTGTTTTCTAAAAGTCTAACAAAGATGTTTTGCTATTATATTGCTATAACTCAATATATTAATCAAATGTTAAGCCATCCAAATCAAATGACCTTACAATCAAGAATTCCAATGTACTGTAGGTGTTGTCATTTTTGTTTCATTAACTACATTTTCATGACATCCCTATTAGGCATTGACTGTCATATTTTGCCTGTGTAGTGAAAAGGTGTTCCATTAGACTAAGGTTGGCTGAAATAATCCAAAACAATTATTTAATAGGGAAAAGTTTTTGTCACAGACAAGTTAATAATAAAAAAAAAATGATCTAGGGAAGACATGTCTACATCTAAAGGAATAGGCTTGCAACATCACCAAACCTAAGACTTGGTGCATCACTAAAGAACATTTCAGATTATCACGGCTAAAGGAAGCTGTCTCAAGCATTGTATAATTTTTTTTGCATTTTTTTTTATTTTTTACATTAGACACCACAGAAGGGCTGGACCCACCATCCAGTAGTTTTGGGGTACTGTGTACCCTTAAACATAAGGTGCACTGGGCAAATCCTAAATGTTTTGCACTTTGCACAGGCCCTAGAAAATGTGTTTAAAACCCATGCTAAAGCAATATTGAGGAACATTCAGGAATTTCTCTATGCACATTGTATCCATAAAATCCAGAAACACTGAATTAATAGGCAAAAAAAGTCTATTTAAAAACCTTTTCTTAAAGAACAAAACAAAAAAAAACCCAATTTTCCCAGAAATCTTTAGCTAGTCTTTATTTTCCTACAAGGAAATTCGATATAGGGGAGAACATTATTTTAGGGTGCTGTGACATTTGGAAATAGCACAGCACTGACGATACAATATCCATCAAAAATTTAGTGCAAAATTTAACATAGTATCATAGGGGACTTTAAAGCCATGCAATTCTCTGCTTCGTACCTTTCCACAATCCCACGATGCAATAGAGGACATAATCACATTAACTTCTTGTATCGCATCACAGAATTGCAGAAAGGTACAAAGTTTAGTGAATCTCCCCATGTTTAGTGTTTGTTTTTCTAATGTTTCGTTAAAAGAAATTAATCTATGGTACTGTTCTTCTCAGACATGTTGCTTGATGTCAACTGACCTTTAGAAAAATCACTTGTTTTTTCTCAATCTGCCAAAAATAGATATATCATTGCTTCCAGAACTGGAGACTAAAGTAGCCTTATGTTAAAGGGCATGTTCTGTAACTTTCAAGATACTTATGAAAACAATTCCCTACCTTGATAGAAACTAAGATGTATCATATTTTCCTTGTTGTTTTCTGTAAAGCATTGTTTTTAGAAGAAGAAAAAAACAAAAACATCTTGTTTTCAGAACAGATGGTAATAATAATTCAAAATATAAAACTCCCCCCCAAAAGTATTTTTCTTTCTACTATTATTCAAATAAGGTAGAGCTGTATGCATATTTATCAAACGTAGCATACCCAAAAAGAAATATGTTTAATCAATGTACATGTAGATTGACTTTTTTGACTTTTTCAATTGAAACTATTTACTGTCATTTGATATTGTCTTTGATTTCTGTTTGATCAAGTAAATGTTCCAGGTAACTCTCCTTTATTTTAGAAAGCTTACATGACTAATTTAACGTCTAATTCTTTGAATTTTGTTGCTTGAAACTGACATTGTGTTTCACATAAAAATGTCCTAGATTTCAACACAGAATTTTAACAGTCTAAAAAAAATGCAAAATTTCTGGTTTTAGCTGTTGAATTTTCGAAAATAATCTAAATCTTCATTTACCGTATATACTCCAGTATAAGCCGACTCGAGTATAAGCCGAGGCACCCATTTTTGCCTCAAAAATTAGAAAAGATGATTGACCCGAGTATAAGCCGAGGGTATACAGTAACCCTAATACCTTTCCACTGTAGATGTTTGGAAACTACAACTCCCAGCATGCTTTGTGCGGGAGTGTAGTTTCCAACCACCTATAGTAGAAAGGTATTAGGGGTTACTGTATGGCATACTGTCCCCCACCCTAATACCTTTCCAGTAGATGTTTGGAAACTACAACTCCCAGCATGCTTGGTTGCTGGGAGTTGTAGTTTCCAACCACCTATAGTAAAAAGGTAATATGGTGTCTGCATGGCATACGTCCCCCCAGCCCCTCCCCCAGTACACCCCGCCCTCCCCCAGTCCCCCCCCAGCTCACTTACCCGTACCTGGTCTTCAGTCTTCTCTCTCTGCAATCCCGCCAGCGTGCGTGATGACGTCATCGCGCAACCGCGAAGAACTACTGGGAACTGCCGGCCGGACTTGCTGCTGCCTCTGGATTGAAGATAAGTTCCTTGTGACTCGAGTATAAGCCGAGTCAAGGTTTTTAGGTTAATTTTTAAACCTAAAAACCTCGGCTTATACTCGAGTATATACGGTAATCTGTAGTTTCGACTAAATACATTTTAACACCTGAACTGATAGTTTTGACATGAAACCAGGTTAGGTTAAACTCCTATATATATTACTATGATAGATACAATCAAAACTTTTTTTTGGTAATTTTCCCCAACTCTGATTTACTTGTTCTAAATTTGTTTCTTTAAAGGGAATGTCCACCACTCTAATCAAAAAAGCATATATAATAGAATACCCCTCAATACCTAGAGTTCGTTTTATAAAAAACTTTTAATTCGGCTCCCACAGAGAGTTATTATACTTACATGCTCCTCGCTCCATCGCCGCTTCTGGGTTCCTCAGTCAGTCTCCACTGTGGCTGCTCAAGAACACAAAAAGAACAGAGCAGCCACAGTGGAGACTGACTGAGGAACCCGGAAGTGGCGATGGAGCGAGGAGCATGTAAGTATAATAACTCTGTGTGGGAGCCGAATTAAAAGTTTTTTATAAAACGAACTCTAGGTTTTGGGGGGTAATCTACAATATATGCTTTTTTGATTAGAGGGGTGGACAGTCCCTTTAATTGTAGATGGAATTACATTAAAATGCATAGTACATGTGTGCTAACATCCCATAACATAATTTAGAAATCAGACAGCAGATTATAAAATCAACTGTTAATAGTTTTTATTAAAAAGTGGACAAACAGAAATAAACTTCTCCAGTCACAGCATTAAGGTAATTACAGACCATGGCATATGACAAATGAGCATTATTGTCTCATCAACTGAGGATATTGAAAGGAATATTACTATGTGGCAAAAGAAAAAACAACAAAATGCTGGCACAAGGGATAGGAAATACAGACTGCGGCTGTTGCAATCACAATGTATCCTAACATGTATGACTAATGAGGGAGATGTAATTTGGAATACTTATACAAAACAACATTTCATTCAAGCAAAAACATTCAATATTTGTTATTTACAACAAGCAGATCCTTTGAAAACCCCTAGTAAGCAGATTCTTCAGATGAGATTGTTTAAAGTCAAACAATGTCCTCTAGTGGCTTGTAAGGCCAAATTGCAGCTGAAACCAATAGACATTAAATTAAACCTAAAAGGCTTGTCATGTCCATCAAATTAAACTTCACCCAAATATAAACTAAACAGAACAACTTTTGCAAATTTATTTTACTACAAATATAAGCTTATTTTAGTATATACATTTGGGGAGATTCAAAGACGGGCGCCGATACAATAACTGACGTAAACGAGATTATGTCAGTTATTGCATCGCGGGATCGGGCTAAGGTAAGAGCGTGGGATTAGCGCCTCCTACCCAGTGCCGTTAAGTGTCGCGCTACTATGTACTATGGGTTTTGCATCTGTAGCACGGCATATTTCCAAAAACATTTGCTCTAAATTTCGTCTAAAACCCACGTTTACCCGAAATTTTTTCGGGTTAACGTGGGTTTTAGACGGAAAAGGTCCACATTGTATCTCCCCCTATGTTTCTTGTACAAGCAGTTATAGATTAATGGAATATAGTAATATAAGCCAACATATTCACAAAATGCTAAATCTCTACCATTGTATCAGATTAAAAATCTTAGTGTACACTGTGTTTCACAAATAGTTAACATGTAGTACCTTTCACAATGGAGAGAAACTATGAATTTGTTTACTTCTGATTGGTTTATGGATTGGTAGTCTGTCAGCTTGGAAGATAAGATCATGTGACCACTGCCAAAAAATGGTGGTGGTGGTATGTGCGTGCGTTTGTGAGGGTGGTGGGGGTGGTGTGGGTTTTGGCGGCGAAGCTAACAATTGAAATATTAACTATTGGTCATCATGTTCCATGATCTGTAAAAAAAATGTAAATCATAAACAGGAGTGCACAGAATCAGATGCCATAGGAAGGAGCAGTTTTGGGATTTGCTTGTATTAATGGACACTTTTCATGGACGCGGATGCGCTTTGATCCCCTTGGCTTCGGAAACGGGGTTGGTGGGGCTGGTTGGCTCTATCTTGGTCCTGCCAGTCTCCTTGTAAATGAGTGGAGGATTGACTGGTGTAGTCTACGCTGCAGGCCATGGACTTGCTGCCTTGGATCAGCTGGAATCTTACTTGCCCCTCCCTTCCTTTAATTAATTTATGTAGGGTAAAAAGCTTGAACTAGATGAAAGTATGTTTTTATTCAAACTCCGCTACTATTATGTAACATTTCCCCATCCCCACCAACCCTTGAAAACACAACCAAACATTAGTTATTTGTCCTAAATATCCATTTTTAAAGGATAATGATGCAATGTATGCATGAACACTGTTCATCTGCTGAATATATCTAATTAAAAATGTTATTGTGCTCATTGTCACACACACACACACACACACACACACAGTTATTCCATCTAGCTGTAAATGTTGATTTCTTATGAGTGAAAAACCTTAGCTGCATTATGGAAATTACAGTTGTTTTTGTGCATACTATTACTGAAGTTCCCATAACCTAGGAGCACAGCATTTTGATTAATGGAACAAAAGCAGCAAGAGCTGGCTGCAGGGAATGGCATAAATAAAAGAGGACAGTTTTAAAGTTGAATGGTTACACAGCAGGGAGTTTAGTTTAAATGACTATTAATTATGATTTCCAAAATAGTGGCGTATGTGTCACAGAGGATTTTGTACCACCTACTAAATTTTTTAAGCATAAAATAAAAGTCACCGTAGAGTTCCAAGACCTGTATAAAAGAACTCTGCCTGCAGCTTTGTGTTCATACAGTAGTTCGGAAATATAATATCCATTAAAATGACAGCAGCATGTACATTATCTAATGTATTCAAAACACCTCATACATTACTATGTTATTAATTTGATACTGTTTAATAATAATTACAATAAATGTTTAACTTTATTTGAATTATAACAGAGAAACTCTCAGCCCAATCCACATTACATAGACAGAGGATTAAGGTAGAGCGGGAGAACTATAGTGTGGAGAAAGCAGTAAAAATCAAATGCACGTGGGTCTGGGAGGAAGATTGATTATTCCTCCCTCCCTGTGAATGCAAATTCCCTGTACTTTATAAAATCGGTATAGTGTCTCTTTAATAAAGGAATGGAACAGAACCTTCTTATAACAGAAGGTATCTTGCAGTCTGATGCTATATGAATAACATTGCACTTCTTGTTTTTTAGATTTTGTGGGCAATGCTATTCATATAGACTGCAAGGGATCTTCTGTTATGAGAAGGCTCTGCTCCATTTTTATGTTCTGTGGAGGGCCTTTTACTCCTTTTGGCCCACCTCACCCTAAGCTCTTTAGCTGCCATGTTTTTAATATAGGAAAGTTACCCAATATGCTCCCATTACTTTACTTCTAAATTCTGTTTCAGACAATACTGTTCATGGTTTAAAAAATGCATTGCACAGACCTGTGTAAAAACTTCTGTTATTACCTTGCTGCCAGTAATATGGTTCTTTGCCCCTATATTTAAATAAAAATTCAAATTATAAAGAGTAACAATTGTTTATATCTAGAAGAATATATTCACAAGCCACCCAAAGATCACAGGCACTTTCAGAATTGCTTAAATGCAATATTGGAGCAAGTTAGGTTAGCTTGTCTGGTAACTTTGCATTGTGGGTAAAAACAGAAACTGCTTTGGTTGGCTCATTAAAGAATCAGATTCTCTTAACTCAGCTTATTGGAAACCTATCTCATGATGGAAAATATAAATTACATTACAACTGGCATGCTTTTCTATATATCTTTACCCGTTTAAATTACCAATGTGTGCATCAATCATCTTATCTCACACATTCAATTATGTTCACTGATTGAATGGTATCAACATTAACATTGAAATACTTAATAACATTTTTAGAGTGTATATAGAATTTTTCCATTTTGGTTTCTGTACATCTGACTTTAAACAGATGTACAGATTATACCTAGGTCCTGTATTTTTGCAAATTAAATTTTTTTTTTTTTGTGTCCTGAAGGAGTAAATCATTATTTTTTTAATAATGTCTCTTTCCATTCTGTAATCCATAATTTTAGTCTGTTACATTAAGTTTGGTGAATTGTCGGACCAGTAGCACCTGCTGCGATATTTGTAAAAATCCAAAATTGTGATTCGCAAAGAATCTTTTCTCACATTTTGCAATCAGTTCGTTTGTGAGAATCTCGTGGCAGCATTTTACAATTTGGATGGCCACATTGTGTGCTGTGCTGTAATGTGGTTTTGGAGCGTACGCAATCAGCATTCTTTTGCGAATCTCATGCGCTCCAATTTTGGTTTATTACAGGAACCGCAGTGCAAATAAACAGTGAAACTCGCTATATTGAGTTTGCGCATTTCACACGTGTTACTGTGTGCAGTAGTGTGGCCCCATCCACCATTACTGAACTAGAATAATGGATTATGGGAGGGAAAGATGTACATATCTGTAAAGTCTTATTAGCATTATTATTTGCATTTTTCTGCCCTTTAAAGGGTAGCATACATACAACCATTGTAATCAGATCTAAATGTGCTGCTAAGTCCTCATTTAATTAAAGGCAATGATAAGGTGGTCTTATAATTATAGTTTATTCTTTCAATATATAGTAAATAAGTTCAATACAAGACTCATTATTACTAAGCAGTTAATTAAAGAATAAGGTTTCCCCGACCCTGTTTAGCAGGTTGTAGTGACATTTGGGAGTTGTCAAGTTTGAGTAACCGTCATAGTCATAAATGATCACAATAGAATAATAAGATAATAAAAGTTGGACAAGTCCACCAAAGTCCAAGTTGGAACTGATGAATAAGGGAAACAGCGTTTTAACTCTCAGTGATCTGGCGCTAAATTCTAATTGGGTAAATGTAATAACATGACTTATCTGTTGTATTCAATTAGATCAACTGGACTTGAAGTTTAGTTCTTGAAGACGTTTCGCTAGTCATCCGACTGGCTTTCTCAATTCAGAATGACTTGTACAAGAATCTGTGGCAATTATGTACCCTGGAAAATCCCAATTAGCATATCACAGCCAAGTGATAAGGGCGTGATTGGATAAGAGGTGTTATAGGAACGCCCAGAGTAAGGTGTCAAAACAGCATTGTACATGGCAGACAGATGGTGTCGAACCCCCCCACCTCTTTTAGGCTTGGTTTCTTTATTTTCACATAAATGGAGACCATTAACACCTCCTTAACACCTCTCTTGAACCAGCCAATATGTTAACATTACAATCTTCAAAGGTATGTCCTTTATCCTTAAGATGCAGGTACACGGCTGAGTCCTGACCCGAGGAATTGGCTCTTCTGTGCTGGGCCATACATTGATGCAGTTGTTGTTTGGTCTCCCCCACATACAAATCAGAGCATTCTTCACTGCACTGCACTGCATATATGATGTCGCTTTTCTTGTGTTTGGGTCTTTCGGATGTACCA
This sequence comes from Hymenochirus boettgeri, assembly GCA_019447015.1. Taxonomy (NCBI): domain Eukaryota; kingdom Metazoa; phylum Chordata; class Amphibia; order Anura; family Pipidae; genus Hymenochirus; species Hymenochirus boettgeri. The sequence continues at coordinate 72,528,840 of CM033470.1, read as the reverse complement.
ATTGCTGCCTCAGTGTTTTGCTCGGTTTAAAGCAGACAGGGATACAGTGTTTTTTGAAAACTCTTCTTAGTTTTCTTCTTAGACCCCTGCTACATATGGGATGACCATGTTCTTTCTCCTGTCTTGCTTTTCCCCTTCACTGTTGGTATTCGTGTTATTTTCTTTCCTTCTGCTTCTTTCGACCAAGGCCCAATCTGGATATCCACAAGTTTTAAGGGCTCCTGTTTCATGTTTCATTTCTTTAACCTTTGCCTCTGTGCTAGTGGGGATGTTCTCGGCTCTGTGTTGCCGGGTTCTGATGACACCCAGCTTGTGATCTAAAGGGTGGTGGGAGTCAAACATCAAATACTGATCTGTGTGTGTTGGTTTTCTGTAAGCCTCTACTTCCAGTTTGCCATTCTCCCTGACTTCTACCAAGCAGTCCAAGAAAGCAAGTTTGTTGTTTTGTACCTCTTCCCTTGTAAATTTGATGTTTTCATCTACCGCATTAATGTGTTCATAATTGCCACAGATTCTTGTACAAGTCATTCTGAATTGAGAAAGCCAGTCGGATGACTAGCAAAACGTCTTCAAGAACTAAACTTCAAGTCCAGTTGATTTAATTGAATACAACAGATATACCATGACCTGGATGAATGAGAACCTTCATAATCACATGACTAAATATGTAACTAATTAATAATGACATATGCTAGTTATTGCAAATGGTATAAATAATCTTACAATGTAACAATAAATCAGAACAGTTCTATCTCAAGAGACTCCAGTGTCTTGTTTTCTGTTCTCTCACAGCTGTGATATATGTGATATTTGGGCTTAGTGACTGACATCTATATGAATGTATATTATTTTACCTTGACAGCATCAAGGCAGATCATAGTTATTATTAACTTTTAAAACTTCAAACAAGATAATGTTACTCTGTTAAACGCCCTATCATGGTACATGTAGAGTGACTGAAACGTGTCATGTTTTGAAATTATTAATTCACAGGAAGGTCTTTCTAACATTTGCAAAAAAAAGCAGAGTTCATTTTTATGATGATATCACTGCATGTAATGGATATAATTCTGTATATAATTCTTGTTTATTTAAAACAAGCACACATACTGCCTGTGTGAAAAAGAATGCAGAAACTCTAATATTCCACAACATGTGACATCCCTTATTTGTAAACACGAGGATTCACCAGTGAACAGAAACCAAAACAAAAATTAAAAGAAGAGACAGTACAAAGCTGAAGTCCCTAAATAATTAAAGGTGGTTTATAACACTGGAAATATTCCTAAGTAAAAATGCTGCTAGCATTATTTTTTTAAAGCTACATTAGTATGTCGGGACACGGATTGTGTTTTGTGAGCAGAATGGAAAGGGAGTAAAACAGTACAGTAGTAATTTTCTCCTTCCCCTGCCTTGTCACATATACCATTCAAGTGCTTACGTGGGTGGATGACTATCCTGCTCTGTGCTGCTCCTCTCTCTCCTGTGCATGCAGGTGGGAGTTTCTGCTGTCTAAAAGGAATATAAAAATCACTGGCACAGTCGGTAGATGACAAGATAGAGCCATGGACAGCAGAGTTAACACACATTTTGATGCTTTTATTTTAACAATCTGGAATTCCTAGAAAAAGGCAAATAAAACATTTAAAGGGACATTTATGTTCTGGTGGAAGCACAAAGACTCATTAGAATTTTATGGTTTCAAATTTATGGCTAACTGGTAAGATAAGACCAAGGAATGGGGCGTTGATGTGTAGTCTGTGTAATTTTTTCAGAATGTAATTGTATTTAATAAATATGTATTTTTTAAATTCAGCACTGCACCCAACACCTTTTTCCACGTAAAGGTTCTCAGTGCAACACTGAAACAATGAGCAATAAACATAGATTATTATTAAAAAATCCAAAGAGCTCAGAATATTGTCTGCTAGTTGAATATAGGGAAAGGACATCTGTATTCCAAAAACACATAGGCATAATAGAACTAAATACTTACCTGGTAGTACATTGAGTAGCATGGGTCTTAAACTCACTTTTACAAAAATATTTTTGTAAAAGAGATGTTGTACCTCCCTGAAAGTTTCTAAATGTACCTATTCTCCATTCTTTATGTTAGCTCTGGTGGATTATTGGAGTAATGCTCTGCTTTTAAAATATAATATATTTTTTACACAATTCATGCTGGTTTGTAAAGAAACTGCAGAGATAAATATTTTGCATGGATTGCTAAATGAGAAGTGTAGATATGGGGATAAATATCTCTAATACACTGTTGTACTGCTATAAATCCAAAGAGATAGATTTTGGGATAATGGTTAATTTTATAAATCATTCAACAGCCACAGTAAAGGGAGATGTGAGACACATATTTTGAAGTCCAAAAAAGCTAAATATAAATAGGAAAACATGAAACACTTATTTTTAACGATAACTAACAGTGCACCGTATATATTAAAGGTTTTTTTTCTAAATTGGACCAATAAAGGTTGAATCAAATGTTTTTCTTTCATATTGAATGAAAACAATCATAGGTTTTCACAGTACAATTATTATTTGTAAGTAGAGATGGCCGAAACTCACTAGTTTCGTTCCGTTTTCAGGTTCCCGGATCTCGGGAAAAACCCAAAGATCTGAAAATCCGAAAACAGAACAAATTTTCGATAATTTTCGAATGTACGGGGCTATTTTTTATATGTTCGAAAATTATCGAAAATACAATCGGAGACCATTTTTGAGTTTCCGATCCTATTTTCGAGAATTTTCAAATATTCAAGGTTATTTTAGAAAATTATCAAAAATAGCCTTGAACGTTCGATTTTCGAAAATACGATCGGAAACTCGAAAATGGTCTCTGATTGTATTTTTGGTAATTTTCAAACGTTCAAGGCTATTTTTGAAAATTATCGAAAATGGCCCCGTACATTCAAAAATTATCGAAAATGTCTTCCAAAGTCCCGAAATCCGGATGATTGGACGGATCTTTTCGGATTTAAGAACCGAGGGATCCCGTGTCGAACCCGCATCCTATCTGTATTTGTAAGTAGTACACAAAGTATATTAGAGCACTCACTGGTCTTGTGAAAATCCATCAGTTTATTTGTAAGTAGTTAGAAATAAAATTTCAAAAGGTTTTGAAACTGTATACACATCTCCTGTAGGAGAGCACAGTTACCAAAAACCTTACAGAATCAAAGCACATTAGACCAATATAATTCTGGAGAAAGCAAAGTTAGAAGTTTAAATAACATTATTTGATTTGTTGTTGGACTGTATTTGCTTATATTTAACATTCAATATTTGGGTAAAGGACAACTATTGTGAATATAAAGTTTCCCCCCCCCAAAAAAAAAAACTATACCTGGTGAGGGGGATAAGATTTCTAAAGATAACTTCATGTACTTCCTCCTGTCAGCAATATCTTTAATACATGAAAACCCAGGACAGTAACCAGGCAGATGAAAAACGGAGGTGCACAAAGCGTTTTTGAAATGATATTGGGATATTGGAATAATATATTCTACCCCCTGCCCATGATACTTTTCATTTTTAAAAATGTAATTTTTTTACAGTGCAGTTATCCTAATATCAGTGTATGATTTTTTTTAAAAAAAGAAAAGAAATGGTACTAAGTTTATACCTTTCTTTACTACAGGTACTTCTGCTAACCTGACTTGCAGAGCTTTCTTTGGGTATAATGGAGACGTCCTCCCTGTAATTTACTGGATGAAAGGAGAAAAGTTTATAGAAGATTTGGATGAAAAGAGGGTCAGAGAAAGTGACATCAGGTAAATATAGTTTTTGTAACAACAACAAAAAAGGGGGGGATAAAATAATTATGAAAATAAATACTATACCCGTTGGTAATAAAAGGAGAATGGTCTTGTCTGTACTATTTTATTCTTGAACTCTCCTTCCTAAGTGCTACATGTAAGTAGCACTTATTCTAAGGTGTTTGTTGCTGCATTCCTTCAGTATTTTGCTTAGACACATTACCCCCCCACACACACACACACACTCTTAAAGGGGATGTCCATCCTTAAAATAAAAATAAACTGGTGACTTGTTGGTTATTTTCCCGCAACCCCAACTGCTATTTTTTCCAGTTTATTTATGCATTTGTAACCAGATATTTAACCAAAACATTTTTTGCTTACTGCATTCCATAATTTACAAGCTTTTAATTGCTGCTTCTCTCATATCTGTGTGTGCCTACATCATTTAGAAATATAATAATTTCTGCCTAAATACATCACTGGCCCCTCCTTTATTAGACAGTATCTGAAGTTAGTGCCCCTGGCACTTGGAACTTCTAGGCATACCCAGTTACAGGTATTCCCATGCATATCAGACCTCTGTGTTTCCACCACCATGAGCTCCCTACATGGCTGGGATTTAATGTCTCTTCTTAAAGAAGAATAAAAGACTTAAAGGCTATGTCCACCCCTAAAATAAAAAATTTATATCATGCTCCCCCATGTCCCCCAGCCCCAACCGCATGTTTAGTTTTTTAAAAAGCCCCCCAAACTCTTACTTACCTCCCCTCGATCCTCCGCCGCACTGCCGGCCCTCTGCTTGCGAGAATGCAAGCAGAGGGGCGGGACCGGCAGTCGCGTCTGTGATTGGCTGAGCGGCAGCCAATCACGGACGCGGCTGCCGGTCATTCAGTGCAGCGGAGGAAAGCGGAGAGGTAAGTAAGAGTTTGGGGAGCTTTTTAAAAAAAAAAAAACATGGGTGGGGCTGGGGGACATGGGGGAGCAGAATATTTAGGGGGATTTTCGCTAGGGGGAGGGATAGTAGAACGGGAGGGAGAGGGAGGGGAGGAGGGGGAGGGAGGGGGGGGAAGGGCTGCAGCACGCATGGCAGGAATCTCCGGAGGCCAGGTAGCAGGCAGTGTCCTATAGGACCTGCAGCCTCCTGGTGGAGTTTTTGGAACTTTGGGGGGGGACTACAGGAGAACCAGATGGAGTTGGGATGTGAGGGGAAGGATTAAACTACACTACATGGTGGGGCCAGTAGTTGGGGGATTATATTTGGGGGTGGACATGCCCTTTAACATAAGTTTAAGTAAATGCACAGGAAGTTTTATTTTAAAGGGTCACTATACTCAGTTAATTAAGAGGTTACATATAACAATGCTTTTTCATGGACTCTAATGTGGTAAGTGTTACAAGATACAGATGCATCAAGCGAATGCTTACTTAGACACACAGGTGGTCCGGGTGTATTTTAAACCCCAGACCCTTCACTTCTCCAGAAATATATCCACACAGACTCCATGTGTTTGTAAACAACTTTTCAGTATTACTCACCACCCGATAGTGGTGGTTCGGGTGCAGCCTGCCCCGAACCCTTCGCCCGGTTCAAATACATAGAAAGTAGTCACCAACAATGAGCTGATCGGCGCACACCATGAAAACTCCAGGAAGCTTAAAATCAGGAACCTTATTAACAGATATGCTCACATACATTGGCTCTGGCCTTACACGTTTAGGGCCCCACGTGGCCCTTACTCATATGAGTAGGGGCCACGTGGGGCTCGAAAGGCGTAAGGCCGGAGCCAATGTATGTGAGCATATCTGTTAAATAAAGATTCCTGATTTTAAGCTTCCTGTGGAGTTTTCGTGGTGTGCGCCGATCAGCCCATTGTTGGTGACTACTTTATGGTCACTATACTCACTCAAACAAATTTTTATATTGTAAAAGTACAATGTTAGGGTAGTAAAATGATGTTACTTACATATGTGTCTGTGCCTGCTTTGTTAGTGAATGTTAAGTAACTGCTCATAACTGCCCCCCACCCGTCACTGCCCAGTTGTGAATCCAGCCAAAACTTATCAGCTCTTATAGTTCTAAAGAGCCTTCAGCAGCCTAGACTATACAGTTTATTAACACATCTTGCTGACACTGCTTATTGTGGGTGGGGAGCTGCTGCTGTGTCAGACACTTCTCCCTCACTTCTAACAGCCAAGTTGAAGTAGATATGCTGCCGATATTGGGTGGGGGAGGAGGGCTGCTGCTGCTGTGTAAGACACTTCTCCCTTCTGACAAACAAGCAGACATGCTGAGGGGGGGGGCTCCTGTAATTTGCCCCCTTTGACACACTCCTGCAGCACACCTAGCTTGCATCTCTCCAGACAGAGACAGATGGATAGACAGACTGATAGACAGAGATAGATAGAGGTAGATAGACAGACAGAAATAGACAGACAGAATCAGATAGTCAGACAGACAGATAGATAGACAGATAGATAGAGAGACAGATAGAAAGATAGACAAATAGATTAAATAGACCTGAGACCAAAAAGATTAATTAGCTTATTACATTTACTGATAAATGTTTTGGGAGAGACTAGTAAGAGGTCACTGGAGGGACACAAATTTTCATACCTTGTTTGAGTGAAGATTTCTGAGAATCTACAGTTCGGATTTCAAATCTGAAAAACACGTTGGAGTAGTGGACCGTTGCACTATAAAAAGGTATTGTTTTTGAAAATTAAATTTTTGGAAGTATAGATATTCTTTAGAGATAAGTTCTGTTCTTTTCTGTCAAAGGTATTCCTCCTCTTTCTGCTCCAAGGAGTTTCCCACCATGCTATCCTTGCATATATCACCATTCCAGTTACAGCAAAACTGCAGTCATTAGAAGAGTTTTTGATAATAAGGCACTTGATTGGCAACTGAAATGTAATATACTTCAGTTTAGATATCTAAATAAATGGGAGACAGTTCAACAACAACCACAAAAAAATGTTACAGTGATTGCTGGGAAAAATTATATTTTCCAGTAATGGGCCATTAAACAAAGATATTTTATTTTTTAGTGCTTAAAGGGTAACTGTGGTCTCCATACAATTCTTTTGAAGCAAGCATTCTCATACCTTTCAAACAAGTCTAGGATGATGTCTCTACCTTAAGTTATAGGCTTGTACAGTTAAACTTACCAGACTGCCCTGTTTCTGTGTCTCTGTGGCATGCATGTTATAAGCTGTATTATAAGCCCTACCCCCAAACATTAATATTTTCTGAAGCTAGTTACAGACCTGCAACCATTCTCTGCCATTTCCTCTATCTATGGAGATCCTTAGGGAGAGAGTTTTTTCTGGCTTGCGTGTAGCTCAAAAGATTATTCCAACCTATGTTGTATGGTGATGTCACAGCTTCTGGTGCTAGCAGCAAAAAACACCCTTTATACTGCTGTAACTTTGGATAGACTGCATCTAGAAGCAAGCCTTTTTTAATGAAGACCACTTGTATGAAGACCACAGTTCCCCTTTAAGAAGCCATTAGTGAGAAAGGCAGTTGCATGCTCTATTTACTTTTGAACACAATTCCTTATTAAGGATGTCTGGTAAAGACAAGAAGCAATGAGGAGCAAAGGGAAAATTTGAGATTTGGCTTTGTAGAATTTAAAGGACAACTACTGTATACTTACCTCTCCCCACTCTCTGCGCACATGTTGTACATAGGTTGAATACCTAAACCAATAGGTCCTCACCCCTGGGTTCATTTTAGTTAAGCCAGTATACTTACTTAACGTTGCATCGCTGCTCCAGTACGCATCCGCCCCCTCTCCGCCAGCAATGAGGACAATAGGAAGGCCAATAGGAGGCCAAGAGGCGCATCTTCTTATTGGACACATTGCAAACCCAGAAGAGGGAGCGGAGCAGCACTGCAAACTTTAAGTAAGTATACTAGCTTAAAGGTTATCTCCAACCTGAATTTTTTTTTCTGTAGGGTAGGGCACCCTAACCCACCCTCAACCACCGTGTTTGTTTAGTTAAAAAAGAAGCAGAATTCTACTTACCGACCTTTAATCCCCCAGCGCTCTGATCCAGGCCCTCTGCTTGCCCAAACTGCAAGTAGGGGACCGGACTGGCAGCTGCAACTGTGATTGGCTAAGAAGCAGCCAATCACAGACGTGGCTGCCGGCAATAGAGAATGCCGGGGGAATGAAGTGATGTAAGTAGAGTTCTGCAGCTTTTTTAAGTTAACTAACACAGCAGTTGGGGGTGGGCTACGGTTCCCTACACTACAGAAAAAGGGTTTTAAGCTAGGGAAAAGGCAGCCATGTAGGGATCCAGGGGGGTCCCCTGCGCATGCCAGAAACCTCTCAGAGGACAGAGAGGAAGCAGTGACCGAATGACTCACTAACAGCTCCTACTCTTCAGTTTTTTAACTTTGAACAGGCACTGCAGGAGAACCATTTGAAGTAGAGATGTACACAGCGGGGCCAGTAGTGGGTTACATTTTAGTTTTGGGGTTGGACATGCCTTTTAACGAAAAAGAACCCAAAGGTAAAGATGCAGCAGTTTAGGTCCTCACCCTGGGTACAAAGCATAGACAAAAGAAGAGGAGCTAAATGAATATTATAGGTTATAATCCTCCTTTCCTAAAATTACTGACTATACAGGTGTTCCTTTTTTTTAATATTAACGTAAAAAACCTACACATCAGAAACAAAATAGGGATTTGTATAATAACGTGGCTATATTACATATATAATAACAAAGGCTAAGTTAATGGTAAGGTAGAATTCCAATCAGAAAATAATCTTGATGCCTAACTAATCATTACCACCACTATTAACATATATTCAAGGAGATGAACTTGCAAAGGTGAGAAACTAAATAAAATAAAGAAACAGACATCCACCTGACTTAAAGTTGTGAACAACAATGCATTAAATTACCTATGAACTAGTAAACAAACTGAAATTATTCTCATATTTTCTGCTTTTATTGCCACATTGTGAGCACCTATTGTAATGACCTACTCTGACCTTGCATAACCAGCTTTGAAGTAGACATAGTAATAGAAAATGTAAGTCTAGACCATATTGCAGCTAATTAGGGCATTTGAATTGTCAAGATATCTCAGTATGAAGTACAGTTTGTGTGTTGCTGTTTTTGCTGCATAACCGGTGCTGGGTATTTTTAGAAAGTAGTTTAAATGTTAATAATTATAAGATTTAACAATTACATAGAAGACACACACTTTGTTGGGGTAAGCAAACTAGCCCATAACTATACACCCAACCTCCAGTATGTATGTTTATTTTTACATTTCTACCTTTTGTAATTCTGGAAAATAACGTTATCATTGCACACTGCAAGTTCTAAAGCCATGTATAAATCTTAAACTGATACCTAATATCATAGAAGCTGATTGATTTTTAACTTGTCAGAACTTTTGTCTAATAACACAGCAACATAAATGATTCCCTGTGGTTATATATATATATAACGATTTTTATTAGGTTATTGTTGGAGGCGGCCATAATATAGATACTTTGATGTTTTTACTTGCAACATACAATAAAATGTCTTTCCTCTTCATTCTTCAAGAGTACTTAGGAAACATCTAGGAGAGGAAGAAGTAGCAATCTCATTGATATTTGATTCAGTTGAAGATGCTGACTTGGGAAATTATTCTTGTTATGTTGAAAATGGATATGGACGTAGACATGCCAGTATTTTTCTCCATAAAAGGGGTGAGTAAAGTGACTCATAATCTCAGATGAGAAAAGCAAATATCTGCAATTGCTGCTACATATATTATTTAAGAATAGCATATTATGACTTAATGGTGGTGCATAAATTCAACATGGTCAATTATTTGAATAAAAATAAATATAGAGATACTTTTTAAGCATATTTTATAAATATATTTTTTTCAATTGACACTATTAGAGGCAATTATAAAGTGGAAATGGGACAAAGAAATAAGGATGGATGGAAAATTAACCTGTTTTTACTATCTTATACTGCTTCAAATATAGTGGAAATCTCTACAGTGAAATATGAATATTTCAGAAAATGCTTCAGAGAAGTTTGACAAAATTGCTGTTTATAGTCAGTTATTGCTGTTTACTTGTCACTTATATAGTACAATAGTATACATATCTGTTTGTAAAGGTTCTCGTTAATCCAGGTCCTGGAATATCTGTGGTATTTAGTTACATCAACTGGACTCCATGCCACAGATCAGTATAACCCCACCCCCCCACCTCCCGACCCCCCACCCCCAAGGTAGTTATATGGCAAGACCCAGGAAAAAAATAGTAGCAACTAGATATCAGGAGCAAGTAAATAAAGAATTCAAGTGTTCAGTGGCTGAATAACAGCGGAGAAAGGGAGTGAGTGTGTTTGCGTGTGTGTAGGTTAGTTAAAGGGCATGTCCACCCCTAAAACTACATTTTAACCCACTACTAGTGCTTAAAAATCCTTACCTTACATCCCTGCTCCAAATAGCTGCCCCGCAATGTCCCTACATCCTCTACATAAAGTGACACACGCCCAAGAAGTGTACCTAACACAAAACGAGTCAGGCATAATCATTTTTTAATTTTTATTGTATTTGTATGTGATCCTACTAAAATCAGATTTTTCGGGAGAATTTACAGGTTGCACAGCTCCATTTGTTTCTGCTAGGAATATACTGTAATGGCATAGATTTATGCTGAAAGATGATGATTAGCCTTTTAAATTTACAACCATTGAAAATAACGTTGCTGTTTTTGTTCTACATAAGAAAGCTCAACAAATATTATACATTTGCTGTTTGCGGATGTGCATTTCATAGTCCAATGCAAACCCTACACTCAATGTATGTCTGCTATCAAATGGAATGTGGATTTCCCAACACAATGCTGTGTGATAAAGTTATCAGTTTCAGTGCTGTATATTAACAGTAAATTGTGTAAATTGTTGGACCCACTAGCAGAAGACAAATGTAGAGTCAAAGATCATTACAATACAGCACAAACAAAAAATAATGAAAAAAAGGTAAATTACAACTGGAAGGGTTATTCATTTTGTTTGAACATGCAATTGTGTTCGGAGTAAATCATAGATATAAATGGCCTTGCTTTCACCATACACATTCCCTCATTTACAGTAGTACCGAGGACATTGTTTTTCTATTTTTTTTTCTAGTGGTACAGTAACTGTTCTTGTAAAAATTGACCTTACCGCACTTTACATCTTTAGAAATTTAAAAATTTAATGAACGTTCTATGTTCTTTTCATTGTGACAACTATTTCATTGGACTGAAAAATTAACAATGACAGCTGAAAATACCATGTAATTTCTTCATATTGAAATGCTTGAAGAGCCTTTATAGATGGATGTTTTTCCTTTCTACATATCACCATGGTAACTCATTCTACTTTTAGTTTCTTTGTTTGAATATAAATCCACCATTTTTTCCCAATTTGGTAGACAATTAGCTTGATAAACCAATAATTATTCATGTCTGTAGACACAAATTCTTTTAATTAATGGAAACAGAATGAAATTGTGTTCCCTTAATTATATAGTACTCCTCATTTTGTGAAATGATTGCTATATTGTGACATTTTATACTAAAAGTATCCTGCATTGAGCGCTCACAAATATCCTAGATTAAAAGAGAATAAAAGGATTATAATCAAGTAAGTTCAGTTGATTCCCGTGTAATAAAAACCCAAAATTCTATATTTTTGACCTTGGAAATGTTATGAAAATTGCCAAAATTTAATGTGTTTGTGGGTGCTGCTTCACCTTTTCTTCCTGATCTCTTCTACTTTTGGTAGCACCACAATGTAAGCCAAATCTTTATTTGGCACCAGCTCCATACAATTGAAAGGAACTTACATCATCATAAGCAATGGACATGGGTGGCATCAAGTAAAGAAGCATTTATAATTTTAATTGGTTTAAAAGACTATTATTCTCACTTCCTCTCACTCATCTCCTTGCAACTATTATATTAACCAGGGTGATGACCTAAATTACTAAGACCTGACCCCTGGATACTTTACCAATCAGCTGGAATACTCACAATGCTCTGTTTCTCTTTCTGCTTGTCTCTACTGTCCATAATGCAACTAATGGGGAAATAAGCTCTGGCCAGATCACACACTGTAGTTGAGGGGCAGAGTGGACTGGAGCGGTGAGGGAAACTTCATGTAAGTATTCCAGCTGATAGGTAAAGTACCCAGGGGTACTTTTGGGTATTTGTTAGCACTCAGAAAGGAAAACTATAGCAGATAATGTCCTGATTATATAAGCTTAAAGGGCATGTAAACTGGGGCAAATCATTTTTTTAACTAATCACATAGTAATTAGGATTAATTACCACCAATCTTTAATCTGCTTTTTTTTTTTTCTTTGACCTTCCTACCCCTTGTTTTTTTTTAGCTCTGGGGGTTTTACTTTTTAAAGAGGGCGGTCAGTTAAGAACTGTCAATCACCCAGCTCCTGCCCCTTGCACACTACATATAGACACTATCCATTCTATAAAAGTAAAGGTTATTTCTCTGTCACTGTATGGCCAATTGATTCAGCATTTCGATCAGGAAAAAGGAATAAGCATTATCTGTTTCTCTGTGCTCTTTCTGTGCAGATAATCCCAATCCTGCAGTTAGCTGCTCTCAGTGTTACTTAAGTTCCAGTGTAGCACTGTACTTAAAGAAATCAGTTACAAAGTCCCCCCCCCCCCCCCCCCCACACACACACACACACCTCCAAACTCCTACAGCTAAAATTAAATCTTAATCAAGCAGTGATTACAGCTCCTAGTGCTGTTTACCTTCCTATTGCAAAGCGGCTTTACTTTCACTCTAATTCAAAACCACTGGGAGGGGGTGGATACATAGAGAGGAAACATGCATACTAACTAGAATTGAGCTGAACAGGACATGAGGAGATCTAGTGACAGGAAGCACTGAGAGCAAAAAGGGATCAAGTTCCTGACAGCATTAAACATATAGAAAAGGATAAAGGCAAGTCATTTTTTTCAGTTTAGTGTCCCTTTAATAAACTTTATTATTAGGCAATTATTCCTTCAACTGCACATTAAATTGTTTAAAGAAATCAGTATTATATTATATTGTTTTAAATTATATATTTGTTGTCCTTCACCTGTAGATGGAATCCCAGGATAAGATTAACTTATTTGTGATAAAGGCCACAAAGAGAGATAACACTATTTAACAGTAGATGACAGATGAAACACTTAAGATTTGTACACAAGTTCGATTGCGGGCGCCAACCCGAAACGCACAATGTGTACAAACGTTCCTTTTCGCCCGATAATCGGCCAGTGTATGGGCACTTTATCGGCCAAAACGGCCGCTCATTTGGAGATCCGCCCGGTGGATCAGGCAACAATCCCAGAACGAGCGGTCGTTTCGGCTGATAAAGTGTCCATACACAGGCCAATTATCGCCCGAAACGGCCGTCCATACACATTGAGCGTCACGAATCGGCACCCGCGATCGCACATGTTTACGAACCTTCAAACACATTTATATTGATAATAATAAGAGATAAAAAATCTGACTGTTCACATACAATATTATGAAATTTCAACATATTTAATGGAAACGTAAGGGCATGATTTTTGAACAGTGATTACAGTTATGCAAGCGTACCCAGAAAAAGATTGGATTTCATTGCTTAGTTGGGGGGGGATAAGGATTGGTGCCTTATAGGCTATACACACAGGCCAATATTTTGAATGGTTTGCTTCAGCTGGGTCCTACGCTATAAAAGCTGCTCTTTTGCTGGCTTCCAGAGAACTAACTCCCTTGAAGGGCAGGCATTTAAATCTGCATTATAATGGGGATTAAAAAAAAAAAGTTCTAAAAATATTGACTTTAACAAAATTAAAGCAACCCAAAACCCATTATTGTGTGTGATGTATAATAATAATAATCATAATGGCACTGGTTTGACACATATTTGAAATGTGGATAATATTTTTTTTTTAATAAATGGATATTTTAAAGAGTCATAGATATAAATAGAGGAATAGCTATTTAAAGGGTCACTATACTCACACTTATACAAATTTACAACTTGGGAGAAGTAAAATGGTGGTATTCACATATTTAGATGTGCTTGCTTTGTCATTAAATTATTACTATTTAGTGAGTGCTCCTAATTCCCCCCACCTCCCTTACTCATTGCCTTCTTGTAGTGTCTGTGACACGTATAAGCTTTGCACAGCCTCACTATGGACACCGCTCTGCTTACACATCTGCTTACACATGAGCCAAAGATCCCAGTAAGAGGTCAGGAATAGGACACATATTATAATTTCTGCTTCTGGGGTGTTTCCCTGTAAATGCTGTGATTTCAAATAATTATTTTTAGTATCTACAGCTCAGATTTAAAAGTTTTGGGGCAGTGGGATCTTGCTGTACCTAAAGGTAGACTTTTTGAAAATTAAATTTTTTAGAGCTAAGAGTTTAGAGTTTTATCCCCTTTAAATAAAAGGGGATAAAAGGGGGGAAATCATACCATTAATAAAAATTAGCTTGTGTTAATAAAATATCTCCCCAAAATGATAGAGGAGTTACAACACCTATATAAGTGCAGATATGTCCATGGTTGACATGTTTTTTTGCAGTATCTAAAGAAAACAACGTACAGCATGCAAAATGAAATGTCATTACTCTTTAAATGCACCAAAATACTTTCGTTTACATTTTGTAACCAAGCTAAGGAGAAATTAATAATTCACTCCTAATTAATTTTATAAAATGCATTCAAGTATCGTAACAGGTGCAATATTCATATGGAAATTTGTCACTAGGAAGTGGCTGTAGTTTATCAATTTAAAGAATGCCAATACCCCTGCCAAATTTAAAGTACAAAATTGGCAATGCTTAAGCTAAGAGAATCATTGCCAAGATCTACAAAATATAAACAACAAGCAAATTGTGCCAAAGAAGCTTAAATAAAATAAGATGTTCTATGATTTGGTTATAGGAGATTTCCTTTGTGTTTTGTGAGTGCCAACATCTACATTTATTTTTGCTCTTGATGCCATTAGCTTTGATGAGTATAAAAATAAAAAGCAAGACTGACTGTACAGTATGTAAGCACTTAAGTAGCAAAGATTGCGAATCATTGGTAGGGCAAATGTTAACATTTACATTTCAAATGTTCACTTCCAACAAGTCTTCTCATCAGGCTTTTTTGTAATTGTAAAAATATGATTTGTTTAATTTTCTTTCTGCATTATAAGAACAAATTAAAAACAGAAAAAGAAGTTTAAGCTGCTAAAATACTTTATAAAAGTATTACTATTTAATACTATTTATTGTTACTATTGTTTTCAACTGTAGTGCTTACATGTAGGAGAGTTACTTTCCAGTCTTATATATAACTCTATGGCGCCCTCCCTTGTCCTAGGGTTAAACTGTAACTCTATGTAAGTCTGTGTGCTGAACATTATTAGGCTTGGGTTAATTCATGATGGATAATTTTTTTTTTTACATTAGGAGCTATTCAAACAACTTAAGTGGCCAATGTAGTCATTTTGGTAGCCAGTTCTATGGACATCAATGGAAAATTCTTATAGAAGGTTGGCACCAAATGGGAATTTCTAGGCATATTGGCTATTTGGCTCCTGGGATTTGTCCAGCCCTGGGTTAAAGGATAAGTGCACTGTAAAATCAAGTTATGTTCATTTGGAAGCTGCAGCTTTAAAAATACCATTGCCATATTTTTTTTCTACCTATGCCCCTCCAGAGCCTAGCTTTGTGCCTTGAAAGTTGCTGACATTTTGTTACTGGTTTGCTGAATGTTAAGCTCCGCCCCTCTGAAATTTCCTCTGCTTTCTCCTGCTTGAGCCTCAAACAGTAATGCTTGTGAGTTCCGTGCACACGTACGTGCACGGAACTCACAGGCATTACTGTTTGAGGCTCAAGCAGGAGAGTGCACGGAACTCACAAGCATTACTGTTTGAGGCTCAAGCAGGAGAAAGCAGAGGAAATCTCAGAGGGGTGGAGCTTAACATTCAGCAAACCAGTAACAAGATGTCAGCAACTTCCAAGGCACAAAGCTAGGCTCTGGAGGGGCATAGGTAAAAAAAATATGGCAACGGTATTTTTAAAGCTGCAGCTTCCAACTGAACATAACTTGATTTTACAGTGCACTTATCCTTTAAGGAAGCATACTATTACCATTGAAACCAACATCATTAATATTAACATTAACAGTCTGAATCAAATGACATCAATATTGCACAAGAAACAAAATAAAAAAGTAGCAAGGGACACCGTCAGGCAGATTGCGCCTCTAGAAATTTAGGGTAGAAACCTGGCATGGGATGTATACATGTGTTTTTCATTGCTGTTTTCCCAAATTGCCAATGTAACACCTGATATTTTGAAATTGCAATACTGTACCTATTTAAAGAACCAAACTTACATTTTTTTAACACCAGAACACCTATACATTGAAAAATTCTTCTTTAGTTAGATGCATTTAGTACAGTATATGTAAGTAATAGATTCTGTAACAAAAAAGGCTCCCATGTTGTTGCCAATGGTTGGCTTCAAAGAGCCATGCCTCCTGACCCCAGGATTCAGTCTCTATGCACAGAGTTTCTAGTGTCTGTTTCTGGCAAAAGATGTAGTTTCTAAATGTACCTGTTTCCATTGTTGGGTTGCTGGTGGTACACCATGTAAATGCTGTGTTTAAAGGAACATAGATCAAATCCCCTAGTAGTTTACTTATGAAACAATACAGCATGGTATACTGCCTGACTTTATTTACTTTATTATGTTTTTAGACAAATACATATTTACAAACTTTATATATAGCAGCCCTGTTTTTCATTTACAAACCAGTGTAAATTGCTGACAGCCTTCCTGGAACAATATAAAATAGTGAACTGATTTTACTGACATTTACACAAATGTATTTGTATCTATTGCATCTGCAGAGGCGGCATGCTGCTAAAGTGCTGCAATTGGAAACAAACAGACCAGAGATCAGAGAGATTCAATAAAAAAGTTCTTATCGTTAAAAATGTTTGTCTGAGGAAGGAACCAGTTGGCTGAAACATCACTTAAATAAATGTTTTGAATTAAGACTGGTGTGCCCAGCTATATCTGTAAACATTATACCTGTACTGCTGGCTGCAGTGCTGGAGCACCCAGCATACATTGATTGCAGTTTTGGTTGAGGTGTGCAGGATCCTACCCCATTGTTTGGATATTATCTTTAAAAATGGTGCTAATTTTGCCCCAAACCAATCAGATCTTATTTAACATTTGAAAGCTAACATCTGATTGGTTGGGTCAAAATTAGCCCCATTTTTAACGATAAGAACTTTTATTGAATAACCCTGATATCAGCCTAGAGTAAGTTTTGGCTATAGCTTACTTTCCCAGTATACAAATATGCCTCATGGGTAATATTTATGTTTCCATGGCAGCACTTTAGTAACAACACATCTGATAACAGCTTGATGTTGTCACTCAAGTAATAGTTGATCTTACTTAACATCCAATTTTTTTATTTTTTTTTAAATAGAAACCCAACTAGAGATGGGATCCGCGTCCGATCCGACACAGAACCCCTCGGTTCCAAAATCCAAATGATCCCTCTTAATCTGGACAGATCGTCCAGATTTTGGGACATTGGAGTCTATTTTCTATATTTATTGAAGGTTCGAAAATAGCCTCGAACTTTCGATAATCCCTGAAAATTCGCTCCATTTTCAGGTTTTTGGATCTTCAGGATTTTCCCCAGATCTGGGAATCCGAAAATGGAACGAAACTGGTGAGTTTCGGCCATCTCATAACCCAACTTTTGGTTGTACTGCATACAAGAGTCAAATAAAATGACCATCACATTCTATTATTGTTAAAGTGGAACATTGGGTCTAAATTAATCGTTGCAATACATTTAAAAAAAAAAAGAACACAGCGCAAGAGATATTAAAAAGGCCGCTATCACCAACATTAAGGGAGATGTACCAGTTTATTGGCCTATGTACTTTACATTAACAGGGTGACGCACTGAGAGCCACTATAGGCCCCCCAGGTTCAATCACACCAACAATGTTATATGGCTCTCAATGCATATTGAACACTACTAGCTGGTGTTAAAATGTTCTTCAGTGGTATGCTGCTAAATGCATTCTTGCTAACATTGGTTAGAGAAACTCTATTCAGGAGTGCTGTACATCTTGGTGAATCACCCTGTAAGTATCTTAGATTTGGTGTAATTATGTACATGTTCCTATATCAAATAGCTTGCCTTCTATCTCAGTTTACTTTCTTTCCTTGGAAAAAGAGAAAATAAGAAACAACAACAGAGCAGGTAAGGGTTAGGGCAAAATTGTTGGGTGGAATTTAGTAATCTTTTCCTGAAGAGTCAAACAAAGAATTTTTGAGATATACAACTGTAGATTAAATAAAGTCTAAAATTATATTACATCAGTTAACATTTTAGCTTTACAAGCCTAACATCCCATTATTCATTGTGAAATTGTGATATAGAAGTTATATATTTTTAAAATCTTTTTCTAAAAAATTATTACTCTACAGTACCTCCATGTTCGTTACTTGACATTTTTATGTTTACTGTCATCCTATTCCCTTTGACTCCCTGTGGTTAACAATGACATTTTGCCTTTGTCCTTTTAAATGTTTTTTGTTTTTTTTTGCACTTTCTGTCCACTTCTTTACTTTTATTAAACTTTTTTTTCTGGTTTCCATCTGCTACACAGTTATCAATAGAAATGACATTCTGTCTGCACATTCGGTTGCAAACAGAGCCAATATCATATATATATTTATCAAATGAAAACAAATTACTGGCAAATTTATTGTTACATAGTACATAGTAACATAGTATTTAAGTATTTAAAATTGAATAAAGACATATGTCCATCAAGTCCAACCTTTTCACCCTCCTTTTTAACCCTACCTAACAGTTGATCCAGATGAAGGCAAACCCCTCCCCAAAAAACCCGCTAAAATGGGGGGGGGGGGAATCCTTCCTGACTCCAAATGGCAATCAGAAAGTTCCTTGGATCAACCATAACTGTAATATATGTATTAATAATTCTCAATATTTTTTAATTTGAGAAACTTATCTAGCCCCCTTTTAAAGCTATTTAATGCCATTACCACATCTGCTGGAAGACAGTTCCACAGTTTCACCATTCTCACTGTAAAGAAACCTTTCCTAACCTGAAGATGAAACTTCCAATCTTAAAGGATGTCCATGTGTCCTATGATATGACTGACTAGTAAACAATGCACCAGAGAGATTAATGTATGACCCATTAAAAAAAGGGGGATAAAGTGATCATACCCCATGCAAATGTGAAGCCCTAACTTGTCTAATTTTCTCTTGAATTTATTCCCCTCTTTATACAAGACAATGTCTTGTTAGCTCTAGCTGTTGCTGTCTGACATTGTTTGCTACAGCTAAGTTTGTTATCTACTAGAACCCCAAAATCTTTTTCCAGACTTAACACAGTTTTCATCACCTTACCTACCACCGATGTTAGGTTTACAGGTCTATAGTAACCAGGTTGGGAACAACTACCTTTTTTGAATATTGGTATTACATTGGCTTTTTTCCAATCCAGCAGCACATCACAAGACAAAAGTGAATCTGAAAAGATAAGAAACAGTCTAAATAAAACTGGACTAAGCTCTTTTAAGATCCGAGGATATATTCCATCCAGTCCTGGGGCTTTATTGATATTAACTTTGTCTAATTGTTTCTGTAAAATATCCTCTGTCAGCCAGAATAAATATTCCTTATTTATACCCTTCATATAATGGTTTAGCACATTAGCCTTTTTGGCATCCTCTATAGCCATCTCAGACCCATTATTTTATGGTCCCACAGTTTCAGTCTTCATCTTTTTAACAATGATATATTTAACAAAACATTTTTGGGTTAATCTTGCTTTGTTCTGTTATCCGTATTTTCTAGTTTAGCTAGTTTAATTACTTTCTTGCAGTCCATTTAGGCCTGTTTGGTTCCCTCCAATTTTAAAATTTTAAAATAATTTTTCTTTATTTCCATTTTCCATTTTTACCTGGGCATTAACCCAGACAGGAGAGGACCTACTTTTTTTTTTACACTTAAACATAAAGATATACATTTAGAAATGTAACAGTTTAATACCCCTTTAAAAGCAGTTCACTTCTGCTCAAAATCTTTACTTAGGAAACCCCCCAGTTTATGAGCAGGAGTGATTCAGTGATTCCTTTAAACAACATAAAATTAGCTTTACTTAAGTTAAAGTTTTTGTTTACCCAGTGCACGTTTGTTTTTTGCAGCCTATAGTAAATGCTTTTCTACTTTTCTTTTATACTGTTTGTATATCTGGCCCTTTTTACTTCTTATTCATTTGTAATCACCTTTTGTGTGGTATACATATATCCACCTACATACATATTGTATCTTTAAATGTTTGCATTGTTACTTTCTTTATATAATTGGTATAACGTGTAACTTAATACATGTTCTGTTCAATATGTATATATATTTTGTAAATTTTTATATTTCTAGTATTTAATGCTAGGTTTTCTATGTGTTTATCTTGTGTTTTGGGTTGCCCTATAATGGGTTAAATAAGTATTGGGTAATTTGGGAGGTGTGTCTCCTTTCCCTTTTAAAAGAAAGCTGTGCCATTTGAACGTCATGCCTCTGATGAAGTGTTACTATACACGAAATGCATCAGGCATGGATGTTGTTTTGCCATATGCATATATGTAATTTAGTAAAGTAAACTGTTTTTACGGAAATCTCTGGTGTGTTTCTGGGTTGCACGGCACCTGCTCGTTTGTTTATAGTAAATTACACTATATCATGATCACTATTCCCTAGGCTTCCCATTACCTTCATTTCCAAAATGAGCTCAGGGTTATTAGATATCACCAGATCCAACAACGCATCTAGTAGGAACTTCTACCATCTGTGAAAGAAAATGCTCATAAAGAAGATTTAAGAACTTGATACATTTTGAGGTGCTAGCAGTTCCCTTACTCCAATCTATGTCAGGGTGATTGAAATCCCCCATAACCAGAACATGCCCCATACCAGCAGCCTTCACCAACTGCATATGGAGATTTATTTCCACATTCACACTGGCATTTGGCGGCTTATAACATACACCAACAATTAATTTACCCACCTTCTTGCTTCCTGTACACAGCTCCACCCATATAGTCTGCCTTATTGTTTATACCCCATCTACCTCATCTTTTAAAGGGCATCAATAGTGGGAAAATTAACTTTTTTTTCTTTCTTTCCATGTGTTCTATAATTCTCCCCAACCCCAAGAGTGTCTTAACTTTTTTCAGATTCCCTCTCTGTCCTGAGATACACAAAATAGAAGAAGACATGATTGCATTCCTCTACTCCTATTTGTACTATCAATCATATCTTTGTGACGTGACCCTCTTCCCTGCTCAAATCGCTCCCTCCTCCCTGCTTTGTATAGATGAAAACATTAGCAGGGGTAGAGAGGTAGCTTTGACTGCAGAGATAAGGCTGCACTTGACCCCCCCTTAATAGCTTTCATTGATTGATTTGGGTCACAAAGAGAGAGATTGTATTGCAGGAGGACACGGAGAGATCTGTGTCTTCAGGACAGCTTGCTTTCTTTTGGCCACTGTGCGTGGGTGTGTTTTTCAGGATGTTGAACTTTTAACTCCTACTGCACATGAGAAGCTTGTTGGGTAGTCAGAGTTAAGTCATGAAGGAGGTAACAGAGGGGAGGGGGAAGGGGGGAGTGCTGCAGAGAGATCTGACACCATGAAAAAAACAGAGCCGCTGACAGAGGTAGGAGAAAGGCAGCGCAGAGTACATGAATTTAACTTTGCAATGGGGCAATTTGTGTTTTTCACCATTTGGCTTAAATTCTTGTTTAACATACATACATACTTTCCCTCCTTTCTTATTAACTCATGTCTAAATAAGGAGCATCCTTTAATGTTTACTATCCCGTCATTTAAATCATTTAGCCATGTTTCTGCTATACCGATCAGATCATACCTTTCCTTTAAAGCTATTAGTTCTAGTTCTCCAGTTTTTCCAGGCAGACTTCTTGTATTTGTAAACATACATTTTAGATTTTCATTCAATTTACTTCCAAACTTGGACGTACATGCCTCCTTATCCTCTATGCTTCCCCCTCCCCTATTTCCCTGTCTACTAAAGAGCCTGTAGCCAACAGAAAAGTCAGCCCAGTTCTCTTAAAACCCAATCCCCATCTCTTTACACCACCCTCTTAGCCACACACTTATACTCCTAAGATCCCGTTGCCTCACTAGCGTAGAACGTTGCTGTAGTAGTATTTCTGAAAACACAACCCATAAGGTCCTTACTCTTAACTTGGCCCCTAACTCTCGAAAATCATTTTTAAGGATCACGCCAGGCAGGCAACATATTATTCGGCATGTAGTGTCTTGGCAGCAGATTACCCTATCTACTTTTCTAATAATAGACTCCCCTACCACTACCACCTGCCTATCCTTCCTAGCCCCCAGTTCTTCCTCCCTTGTATTAGAAATGGCCAGCTCCATACATGCTACTTCTGAGCCATCTTCCTCCACATCTTTCCCCTTTAGATTCTGCAACCCACTCATATCTGACACATACATAGGTCCCTTGGAGCGGCTGCTCCAAGATCCCATACATGCGGCAGGATGCACATTGCATGGCCCCAACAAAACTGTCCATACTAAAACAGCAATACACAACAACAGCTAAACACAACAGCAGCAATGCACCACAACAGCAATATTCAACACAACACAGAAGCAGCAATACACACCACAGAAACTGTAATAAACAACAACAGAAACACACAAGAACAGCAATTCAGAGAAACATCAATGTTGTTCTTAAACCCTTTCTTGTTCTAAATGCTTTTATTTCTTAAAGCAACCCATAAAAACAGACAAACCCCTTTAAAACAGAATAACCCTTTTAAAAGGAAATTTCTCAGAGCTGAATCACCAACAGGGCCAACAGGAATTACATACTTATAAATGAGGTTCAAAATCAAAAACACTACAGTGTTCCGACAATTTAAAGCAATTAGCTATACCCTCATCCAATCCAGTTATAAGCAGGAAAAAAAAACAAAAGGTGATTTTATTTACTTTACTTTATTTACTCAGACTCCCAGAAATAAAACAGTGCTAGTTTAATACATTCACTCAGACGGCAAACCACAGTTAATAAACGCTTTTGTTTCTTAACGCACCCCTTAAAAACATACAAACCCCTCTAAAACAGAATAACCCATTTAAAATAAAATTGCTCAAAGCTGACTCGCTCTGCCAACAGGACTTATATGTGAGGATCAAATTTAAATTGTATCTAAAAAAAGAAAGTTGGGAACAGTGCATGCTAATGTATTTTATTATCCTATAAAAAAATTCTTTCTAAAGCAAATTAATACCCAGTATCCTTGCATTTCCTAAGCATGCACATGTCACTTTGCTATTGGACCTTAATATCAGGTGCATTTGTCCATTGCAGACATTAAAGGAGCTTATGGAGCAGGTCATCACACGTATATATGGCTTGCATATATATTTACACAGTAACATTAAGTATTCCAGGTATTTTTTTTTTAAAGTTTATTAGGAGGACTTCCATGCATTAAATTGCATCTATAATAGCAGTTATTATACTTTATATAAAAAGCAAATGAATACCACACTGGACAGCTGTGAACCCATTACTCCCCATTACTCCCCCTTCTAATCACTTCCTCACAAACCTCTACCCATAATTAATGGATGCAAACATGCTCAGTGCATTTTATACAGGAAGTGAGTCTGTTAAAGAGTACATTTTAAAATGAGATACTTCCGGGCTCATTTAACCAGGGGCGGTACGAACTTTTCCGGAGTAAAAGTCACGCTAAGTGTTTTAATATCGGTGGGTTTAGCAATCAAAAAAAAAAATCAAAGGTGATATTAAATTTGCGAGCAGAGCAATTGCGGCTCTGGGTAAATTACTCCCTCTTCTTTCCTTTTCCTCAAAGTGCACTGTAAAAACAAGTTAAGTTTAATTGTAAGCTGCAGCTTTAAAAAATTCCCCTTCTTTTTTTTTAGGTCCCTCTTGAGCCTACCTGTGCTGCTATAAAGTTGCTGATATCTTGGATGTGGTTTGAAGACTGCTTAGCTCTGCTCCTCCATGAGTTCCTGGATCTACTTCTTATTCAAGTCCCAAAAAGCACTACTCATTTGCTCTGTGCATCCATGTTCCCTCACCATGCACACTATGTGACATCAGCACACGCATGGACGCGTGTGCGTGTAGCATCATCACACTGCGCTTCTTTACAGCATGGAGCAAACGAGGAGTGCTTTTTTGGGACTTGAATAAGAAGAAGGAGCAAAGCTAAGCAGTCTTCAAATCACATCCAAGATGTCAGCAACTTTAAAGCAGGAAAGGTAGGCTCAGGAGGGACCTAGAAAAAAAAAGGGGGGGCAAGTTTTTTTAAAGCTGCAGCTTCCAATTTAACTTAACTTGCTTTAATAGTGTACTTATCCTTTAAAAGTGAACCAAAAAGTGACCAGGCTGCCTGATTAGGTGAAAACTGCCCTGTGTGTGCATAGATGTATTTATATTAAAAAATATAATAACTGATTGGATGAGTAGAGTTTGAATCATTTTTGAACGACTTTGCAAGAAATAATCTCATTGATAGAAGAATTCACAGTAAACGCACACCAAAGGGGATTTTAAATTGAGTGCTTCTTTGAGTAACGACATCTCTGCTATTCATTGCAAAGTAATGTTAATTATTGCTCTCCCAAAATTACTTAATACATAACCCACTTCTTTTGTCTATGGAATCTTAGGTGTTTACTATAAAATGCCTTTATTTACACTATTACAGAGAGCTAAAACAGCAGGAAATGGAGTTGTAATAATAAACCTGAGAAGAAATAAACATGATGAAACTTTAACTATTGTCTTTGAGAAATGTTTCTCTTTCCACATCTGCACTGAAAATAATCTCTAAAACGACTGCATGTTTCATGCTCCATAAATAATATCAAAGAGCATATGTTGTAAACCTTTGAAATGGAGCCTTAAAAAGACGTTTGTCATGAAAATGAAATGATCCTGCGTTATTAGAAACAGCAGTGGATTATGCAAAGGGGCTGTTTCTCATAACAATATTTTGTCCAAGAAATTAGCCGCACACACGGAGATATTCAGTATGTGTATTTAGTATTTTAGTATTTAGGGCTAGGCCACACTGATACGCTTTTAAGCACGATCCGATTGCGATCCGATCACGCTTTTTAAAGCGCATGCTAGTGTGGGCCAGTTGATGTGGCCACACTAGTGCGCAGCTGAGTGCTGCGTGTGCGATCTGTTAATCGTAGCGCATGCAATCTGCATTTTTTGCGCAATTGCAAGCAATAAAATTACAAATTATTTGGCGATCACAATTGCACGGCAATCGCGAGCGCTTCCATGCACACGGGAGCGCAGTGCAGTGCCTCAGACTTAGTAGACATGATTAATCTGTAGAAGTAACCCATTAATGAACCTGTTATATGATCCATGAAGGGACATGACTGTGCTATTAACCAAGCAACTTATATGTCAATGTAAAATCATTGCTCATCCTATTTTTACTTGTTACCAGTCTACCTACAATAGAGCTTGATTGGATAAATTGATGATTTTCCAGAAGATTCGACCAATCCTAAGAAATAATCTGTGCACATTCCTGTCAAGCATAATTTAGCACATAACGAAAACTAATTACTAACTAGTTATTTAGCTAGTTTACTAGTCATATAGCTAGTTACTGCGTCACAAGAACTAGGCTGGAAAGGATCGCAGATGGTAACGCCATCATTTAAACCATATTCGTTTTCGTTCAGAGCAGCACAAAAACAAATGTTATTTGTATTGCGTCGGACACCTGTGTTGTTAATGAAAGGGAAAATGGAGTGAACCCCTTGCTAACCCTATATTCCATCAGAAAGAGTAGATTTAACTTCTGATTCATCTCACCGACTCCCAAACTGCTTCAGTTATGTTTGATTTTCAATTTTAATAAGTTCTTTTGCATATACTGTAGTTAAATTACCAAAACATAGAAAGGTATAAACTGTATACAACATGGAGTTTACATGTCATACTCTTTGATAAATACATACTATATGTTTTCACTGCAAAATCACTTCAAAACACCAGAACAGTAGTTTTGTCTTAATAACAAGTATCTAAGGTCCTTGCTAATCAGCATTTAATGAAAAATATGTGGCTTATCACATTGGAAACAAAATTTTAACAATATTAGGCCAGGTGCATATCCAAGATACATCCATTGAAGAGTCCTGAATAATTAAAGCGGGACAGTACAAAAAACAAGAACATTTATAGCAGAAACTGCATTCAATAATTTTATAGGGTGACGGCTTTATTTTAATTAGTTGCAGTTTTAACAGCTAAGCAGGAGAAAGTTATACCGATAAGGAAAATGTAGCCAGTGGGCAAAACAGCTCTAGCAAATCTAGTATAAATGGCAGCAATGTGTTTAGAAACAAATGTAAAATAGAAATGGGAATTCAGTTTTTTTCTCTAAATTGTTATTGTGCTAGTAAATCCAATATAATGAAACAATTGCTCTAAACTTCAATGTAGCTCCTTGATATATTTGTTGTTTAAATGCTGCATGTGTGACTGCTATTTACAGATCTGTCTGTTTTTTGTTACTGGTAAGCATTTGATCTGGTCGCTTCTAAATCAAGGGTCCTGAAATGTCTAGTGAAGACATTTTAGAGGAATAATTTCAGTCTAGAAAGATATGGAGATTGGATGAAGATCAAAATAATCTAGAATTTTTTTTTTTTATGCGATGTCTTATTCTAAGATTTATTTACTTATTTACAAAAAAAAAAGCTTGAGGCTAGATTTTATTATTTGCATTGAATAGTCTTTTTGCCTATATGCAAATGCTTACATAAGGTTGCAATACTAGCAATAACTTGATTTGATTGAGGATGCCACAAAAATATGTTGTCTTCATCGAAGATAATCACTAAAGCCCCTTTAGTCTCAAGTAAAAGGATAATGTGAATCTACAGTAAGAAAATTTAATTGTTATAGAAAACGTCTATACTGTACGTATATAATTGCAAAGATATGCTGCTTAAACCTTAATTTAAAATGCTAAAAATGATACATGTGGATAGTGTGAGACTCTGATACTAAGATATTAGACATGTTTAAAACCAGTAAGTTACGTTCTGAAATCGGAATTTTCAATTTGAAGACACAATTGAAGACAATGTGAGTCAAAATTCTGATTGTTTTCTGTGTTTGGCATAGAATGTTCAATATAGAATATTCCATGTTCGATATAGAATATTCAGTATAGAATAATCTGTAAACCCATTGAAGTTTCTGTTTTGTGAAGTTTTGAAAGTTCTGTGGAACTCGAAACCAGCAGATTTGATTTGGAAGAGGGTTTGAATATAACCCGAAATCCACCCCTAAATGGTTTCAAGGCAGAACTACTGACATCAATGTTCAACACAAAACTGGCAAAATTGTGACAGTCAAAATGGTTTTCTGCTTTTAAGATTTGTTATGTTTTGCTGAGGAATTTTGGTATCACTTCTTTTCGTTCCTCAGCCTATGTCCTCTTAAAAGGATAAATATACTCCCCTCAGCCCCAATCCTCCTGTTTAAAAGTACCCAGGGCAGGGTGAGAACTTGAACTTGGTCCTCAGCCCTGGGTTTAGCTTCTAAGTCCTGTAGGTTCCTCTAGAAGTTCAAATCACCAGTACTTTTAAAAGGAGGTGGGTTGCTAAGGACACTATTGTTTATACTTTTATATCTTTAAAGAAAGAATTATAATAAAAAAATAAACCCTTGATTCTGAGGGCATATTTTTTAAATACGTTTTGGTTATATTTAAATGTTCCCCAGACCAATGCCCAGGTCCCTGAGCCATTTACTCTTACATACAGTATTTTTACCTTAAACAGGATTTCCAGCCTAAGATTAACTTTGCATAGAGGATGTTCGCCACCCCCCAAACTTAGGTTTCGTATTATCCATTCCTGCCAAAGATGCCCCTAAAGCGACTTACCTAACCTGGTTGCAGCTGTCAATTAAGGCACGTCATGACATCATGCCCAATAACCTGACAGCCATGACCAGGAAGTATAGCGTCTGTCAGTGCAGAGGCCCCCTGCTTCTGTTTTTGCTCAAAAACAGGTGCAGGGGGCAGAGCCCAGGCGGCAAGAGACCGGGTTAGGAAAGTCACTTCAGGGCATCTTTGGCAGGAATGGATAATGCAAAACCTAGTTTTGGGGTGGTGGTGAACATTTCTATGTCTATTTAAGTCTATTTTAGGGTGGACATGCTCTTTAAATTTAAACTGAACTTTTGGATTTGTATCCCCTATAGACATCTATGGGGCTGTTTTTGGATTTTTGGAAAATCCTAAAATCCTTTCTCAGTTCCATTAATCTCTATAAATTATAACTGTAGTTGAAATGGAATACACAGTCTAGATGACACTGTACAGTAGAAGCACTATAGAAGTCAGAAGTGTACCTGTAATTTTTTACCTACTGACTTAAATGGCAACCACTAACTTAATGGGTTGCTCTGCTGAAACTGGATAATGATATTCCTGAGCAGTTACATAAAGAGTTACTGGTAAAGGGAGAAACAGGTACATCAAAGATCGAAATTAAAACCTGGGTGCACCAATCTTAAAAGACAACTTATTTATTTCATCATTGAAGCAGAAAAAGTGACTTTTCAGGTGTGAGAACACACCTTCTTCAAAAAAAAGCCAAAAGCAGGAATATCAGGTTGTTAATCAATACACTTTTTCTTGACTTGTCACTTTCAGTAGCAGGTGTCCACTTTAATGAAGAGGGAGATAAAATCTTCCTACTGTCTGGGCAAGATTATCCTCAATCTTTCAGACAATATGTGCATCAATTAAAAGGAGGCTGCAGTTACAATATCATGGGCATCAACAAAATTTTTGGGACACCTTCAAAAGGCTCAGCTTTATTAGTCAAAGAGATTAATTTATAAAGCATTGTAATTGCTAAGTAACTGTTGCTAATTAACAACTACATGGTGTTAGTTAATGACTGTCATTATTTAACAATACTGCTATTGCAATATTACACTTTAATTTCCAATCAGGTTCAAAACTACATTGTAGATTCATGATGTAGTACTACCTTCGTTCACATTGCAATGATAACGGTCTTAAGAAATTTTACAACTGCAGTGTTAAATAACAACTACATGGTGTTAATCAGCAATAGCATCGTGGTACTCACTGATAATGATGCTTTATAAATTTGGCCCAAAATGTGAAGTACGAGGCACTGATAAATAAAGCTGAAGGTTACTACAGTAAAAACCTGCTACTCCACTACTGCAGTCCATAGGGTCGCTTCCCATCAAACAAAGAATCATAATCAATACCCTTCTTCTAACCTTTAAATGCCTTCCCTCTACTGCACCTCCCTACCTATCTTCTCTCTTGGTCACTTATGTACCTGGACATGCCCTGCACTCCTCACAAGGCAATCCTTCTATCCTACATTTCTGAAAACCAGCACTATTAATGATGATTGTTAGTTTTCTGCGTACTTACAGGGTTATTCAACAAAAGTTCTTATTGTTTAAAATGGTGCTAATTTTGCCCCAACCAATCAGATCTTAGCTTTCACATAATTAGCACCATTTTAAACGATAAGAACTTTTATTGAATCTCCCTGTTTGTTTCCCTCCCCCCATTTGTATCTGGGTGTTGGGGCATATATATAGGATTTGGCTTGACAAAGGCCCGAAATACAGGGCGGAAAATTTGCCTACTGTTTGATGTAGCCAATTAAAGGCATTTTTTGAGAAATTCCCAAGTGTGCACTGGACTGTGTATATATATTATATATATATATATATATATATATATATATATATATATATATATATATTAATCCACTGCACACTAATTAATAGCTTCTTGTACCCGGTGCTGGTATACTGGGGCTTAGCTTCTTTACCCCTATTAATACAGATGTCTGTGGAGCCTGAGGAAGGCTGTCCCTGAAACATTGCACTTTTCAGCTAACAGATGAATAAAAATGTAATATATATATATAATATATATATATATATATATATATTTTATCTGTATAATTGCTTGCACTTATCCCCTTGTTTGTATTTTATTTTGTACATTACTGCGTACCCAAGTTCTGCTATATAAATAAAATTATACATACATACATACTACATTAACGTGCAGCAAATTGCAAGATTCCATAGGACAGGAGGTGTCCCAGAAGCACTAACACTGAACTGGGATTCATGAACTGGAGCAGAAAATTCACAAAAGTGTCTAAACGTAGGGAAAACAAATCTGCTGAGTCTCTATACTCTTAGGGGTGGAAGAAAAAGTAATTTCCATAAAACACAAAATTTAGAAATGCTTAACTATGGAGTGCACTGCTCCGTTGCTGTGTTTTTTTTTTAGAATGACAAATACCCCATTACTACATAAAGTATGGAAGCCTCGGGATTTAAAAAAATTAATTGTTTTTTAAAGATTGGTCTAAATATAAAATTGAAAATAATAAAAAGACTTTATTTTCTATAGATCCTTCAAACTTTCATCTTTACTGAGATTATTCCCACACACAAATATAATAATGTGCCTAAAATGTCACTGTTTCATTGCAAATTCCTAAAACTATTTTAATGAAATGCTAATACAAGCCACAGCAAAGTCAAAATATGCATATGATAAGAAACATCTTCTCAATGCATAATTAAAATGAATCCATCGTTTTGTCCTATAGCCGAGTGTTAACAAAATAAATACCCTTCTATTAAAAGAATCTGATTTCTCAGCACCACTAATTCCATTATGTAGCCCATTAATTATATACTTTGACAGTATGGTAAATAGTGAAATAAAAACAATGCAAAGTATTTTGTATTTTTTAATCATGTACAGTTAGAACTGAATCAAAAATATAGTATATTAGCATTTCCTTCCTGTTCCATAACAGCAGGCACAAGAGCTGTCTGCATTTCACCAAGCATCCTATTAGTAAATTAATTTCATGTCTATCAAGTCTCTAGTCACTATCAAACAGCTGTGTCTCTATACAAAATGATAAACTGCCTGGCATAAACAAGTGCATAAATATTTTTATTGTCTATTTTACTTTGATAAAATGTTCATATACTTGAAAACTAAAAAAAACAACAACAATACTTTAGATTCACTTATGGTTTTAAAGGTACAATATTGCTCTCCAGAGTTGGAGAATATATTTAATATATGTAATGATTCAAAATTAGATGGATACTGTGTGAGACTGTGGTATTAAGGGCCCTCCAGAGAGCATCTTAATACAACAAAGGCAGCTAAACATATTTTATCTACAAAGATCTAAAATGAACAGAAAACAGTTGTATTTGTATTGCTCTTATAAACATTGCTGCTAAAATGTGCAGTAATACAGTACAAAAGTGGTTTGAAAACTCTGAAACTGTGTTTTTTCTGTTAAGCATTATGCTTACATTTTATTGCTGATTGATCAGTTGTTTAAAAAAGAGAGTTATTAAATGGGTGGTTGAAAGAAAATTGAACTTAGATGTGGATGGGGGGGATTTAACTAATTTTAGGGTTTAGTCTCCCTTCAACCATGAAAATCAATCTTGTTTTTTATTTTGTAAAGTGCCATTTTCCATTATGAGATGGTATTTATTTTAAATATAAAGGTGCTGATATTTTTTGTTGTATATTATGCTGTCCACCTATTTCAACTCTATATTTGACACAATGTTACTTTAACAAGTAAAGATTTATCCATGGATCACTTGTTTTATGATCTTTTACAGAGGGTATTTAATTTAGCTGCATGAGAGAAACACCCCACCCCACCCCTGGTTACCAATCACAATAAGCTACTCGTGCAGTCCTGAACAAAGTCCTTCCGCTCCAGTATAGTTAAAACTGAATTAAAAAACAGGAAATCTATTTAGAGAAATACATCTGATGGTATATTGCTCTATCTGACTATGTGAGAGCAAACAGTTACTGTATGCATCAGAACAGGAACAGTGCTTGTGCACCAATTATTTTCAACTAGCAAATCCCCGATTCTTTAAACAATCGCAAATCCCATCACCCTGCATTTAAAGATCTCTCCCCATCCTCTCACTCCCCCCTCTCCCACTTTTTTTCTCTCCCCCCTCTCTCTTTCTTCCCCATCTCACTTTCTTCCCTACTCTCTCCACCCTTCTCTCCCACTCTCTCCTCAGTACACAAATGAATGTTACTTCCTGCTTTTCTGGCCAATCATCAATTATGTAGGTGGCGCCAGTGTACACCAACTGTGGTTTAGTATTATAGATTTCTTTTACTGGACAAAAGAAATTCTTTTGTAACCCAAGTGCTCTGTTTAGCCAGGAAAGTCAGTAAAGTGGATAGAAGGCTTTTAATTTGAATGGCCTATTGCATTATAGTTTGACTCTTTAGTTGCCTCTATCCCAGTATCTCAAGAGCTTTGCAAAAAACATTATATTGCAAACATCATAGAACATTATGCATATTTACTTTAAAGAGGAACTATGGTTATTTATTAAAATAGCACACTCCCACCTTTAAAATGGCAAATATACAGCAGTATAAAGGGTGGTGCATGCTTCCTGCTTTCACTGTGAGTTGTGATATCGCCAGCAAGCCCCTGGCTTGAGCATGCCTACTTTCTCCCCGTCTAAGGTGTCAATAGGCAGACAAAAGTACAGAGATTGATTGGAGGCCTATAACTAGAATAAAAAATTATTGCTTTTTAGGGGTAGGGCTTATGACACAGCTTATAACACATGCCTGTCACAGAGACATAGACAGATTGCAGAGTAGAAAGAGAGCCTTAAAAAGCCTATAAGTTTGGATTCACAACATCTAGAGACATCATCCTAGGTCTGTTTGAAAGCTCTTTTAATAAAGGACAAATGTGCAGGGACCCTTTTAACTTGTTTTGAGCATGTGTTCCTTTTTATGGGCCTGCTACTATTTATTAAATATAAAAGACAATTTGTGAAAAAGAGTTCTCTATAAATTGACATTTAAATACTGTGTATACAAACAAGGGAATAAGTGCAAGAAATTATACAGTTAAATATAATAAAAAGTTCTATAAATTGGTTAAGAATGCACATAACTATAATAAGGATGCAGAGATATTATGTGACGTGCATTGAATGAGGTGCCTGTCCCAAAGAACTTACAATCTACCATATATTTTTTCAAAGATGGCTCTCACATTCTTGCTGTTTACTTTTATTCTACAAGAAACCTTTAAAATTGCTCATTTAAAATTTTTCTCAATTTGTGTTTATAAAATTATTATTTACAGTAATAATTGAAAAGTATTTGTAACTTTCATTTATCGCTTTACAAGGTTGTAGTTTCTGCATTATATTTTCTTTTAAAAGGTTATGTATTTCACAATAACAAGAGTAATAGCTATGCTGACTAAAAACATTGCCTATATGTTTCCTGTAATCTGTGGCTATTAGACAATATCAGAAACATTAAAAGACAGTGATGGCTTACTGCTCATTGTTATGACATCACTGGCTAGATTGCTGTTGTCAGACAGATAGATATGGATGTGTTTGTTTGGATAACCAATCTTCGGGCATTGTACTCATTATCAATGTCCTTCATCCATCACACAGATCTGTGGTAATACAGTGGAACAAAGACGGGTAGTCATGCTCAGAGAATGAGTGTCAACATTGAAATATTGTGCTTAGCTGCAACACATAGAGAAATAATGCTTAGCAAACTATGAAAAATAAAAGATGGATCATAGATCAGCAACAGCACAGTTCATATAACCATCTAAAGGAGAGTTCATGTTAACTACCTCTTGCATAATGTATTTTCATTATATCATGTGTGGAGTTCATTAATAACTGATTTCTTCAGGTATTTAAGATGTGCTGTGCAAACAAACCAATCATCACTAATATTGTTCAAAATATTCTTAAACATAACAACCAAGAAAAAGTAAAAACAACTATTTTAATATTCCATATTTTGGTATCTTTGATTTTTTGTTACAGCAAATTTGGACCGTTTTTGTCCTTATCTTGTTTTACAGCAGGTCCTTGGGAAGCGTTAAAAGCTCATGTATGGCAGGCATTGCAGTGCTATCAAACTAGCTACCTATGTGTATAGGTAGGATTTAAAGTGATTCACTTTGGGATTATACAATCATATGGATATTTTTTTATGCACTTTCATCATATGCACTTCTATTTGGACTTTTAAATGGACCATTTCACACAGTTAAATTACTTTCTACCCCTATATTATGGGATTTGATGTATCACTAAGGTTTGACAAGCACGCGGTAGAAGTGGATGTGTACTAGGAAGGAAATGTTGTCAC
Source organism: Hymenochirus boettgeri (assembly GCA_019447015.1). Lineage (NCBI taxonomy): Eukaryota > Metazoa > Chordata > Amphibia > Anura > Pipidae > Hymenochirus > Hymenochirus boettgeri. Next base: position 72,494,585 of record CM033470.1, on the reverse strand, counting down.
TTCCTATTTGTGTATTTAAATATTCGGTATATGCACTGGGTTTTCACATATGACAGAGGACCAAAAAGTAAGAAACATTTTTCTTATAAATCTATAATTTCCCCCAAAAAAATCTTTGTGCTGCTGCAGTATATACCCTTTCAAATAAATATGTTGATCTACTCAAATGATCTTCATGGTCATGGTTAGTGATGAATCCAGGTTTAGATTTGGAACTGGCTTTTTTAAAAAGCCACAGATCCCACAGATTTTTTACTTTTTATCGAAAATTAGAAAAACAAAACTACAAAAATTCCATGAAAATCGAAATTTTCTATCAAAAAATCTGAAATTTATATCGAAAAAACAAAAATGCTATCATCAATGCTTCAACTGGATTTCAACTCCAAGCTATCTCTATTAATGGACAGCTTACAAGGTTTAGATTGTATGCAGCATGTAGATGTTTGAACTCCAGTTTACAACCTAATATTAATTAACACTTAATCCTCTTTGCAACTGATGTAACTTCCACTATACTGCCTTTATAGAACATAACTAACAAATACACCTAGTATAGTATATATAGGCCCAAAGTTACTGTAGCTACTGTACAACAGCAACAGCATTTAGCATCCTATTAATAGAGATGGGATTCGGGATTGACACGAAACCCAAATCTGAACTGGAACCCCTTGGTTCCAAAATCCGAAAGATCCGTCCGGATTTCGGGACTTCGAAATACATTTTCGCTAATTTTCAAAAATAGCCTAGAACGTTCAAAAATTTTCTAAAATATGATCGGAGCCCATTTTCGAGTTTCTGATCATATTTTCTAAAATTTTCGAACGTTCGAGGCTATTTTCGATAATTATCGAAAATAGCCCCATATATTCGAAAATTATCGAAAATCTTCGGGATTTTCACGAGATCTGGGAATCTGAAAACGGAATGAAACTAGTGAGTTTCGGCCATCTCTACCTACTAATAGGTACTCTACACAGCTAAAAACATTTAAAAAATCAGAGCAATTATATTTATGTATATTTTTATCTAATTTACTATGTTTAACATTTTTTGCAGAACTTATGTACACAGTAGAGCTTGCTGGGGGCCTTGGTGCTATTCTGCTATTGCTTGTTTGTCTGGTCACCATCTACAAGTGCTATAAGATTGAGCTCATGCTCTTCTATAGAAATCACTTTGGTGCTGAAGAACTAGATGGAGGTAAGAAATCCATATATATCCCTATATACAGCATATATCATTCAATTCTTTTTGGGTGATTTACAGCCATGTTAACCCCTTTTGCGGTGAGGCACCAAGGGTTAAAGAGTAGTTTAATGCCGGTGAGCAAAAAGGTGATTGCAAAACCACCGCAACCTATGCACCAAGCCGATATTGGCTCTTTAAGACAGAATCTTTAATGCCAGCAAATAGCAGGACTCAAAGATTTGGAATAGGTAAATCCCATTAGTTATGTATGGAGAAACTATACTGGTTTGGTGCATTGACTTAGGGGGGAAAATGAGAGCGAAAGTGGTTCTCTATATGTTGCCCCTTTAGTTTTCATTTTTTATTTTTTTAAAGTTTAAATTATCAGCCATAGTCAGCTGGCCAGATGCTTGATGGTGTTTAGCATTAACGGAAATCTAATGGAAAGTACATTTGTAGAGAAAAATATACATACCCTCGGGCTTATTTAATAAGAGGTGAAAAATTTTGCATGCACTATAATTCTGCAGCAATCAATCAGATGTAATATTTTTACTTGTCTTCTACAGTTAGAAAACATCTGCTGACATCTGATTGGTTGCTGAAAATTAAGTGACATTTTTACCTAACCTCTGTTAAAAAATGATTGCATTAAATATGTAAATTATTCTGCTCCCTTATAAGTTAATGAAATTTTGCCTGTGTTCTTAATCTACAGCAAACAATCAGATGTTATCAGATGCTTTCTAACTGTAGTAGACCAGTAAAAACCAGGTAATTCCTGATTAGTTGATGCAAAGTAACAACATGGGTACATTTCTGAGTCTCTTATTAAATAAGTCCCATATGTCTTTCTCTTAAAGGACTACTTAACTGTATAAGTTAACCTTTTGAAATTGATTTTTCCTACCTCCCAATATCATTTTTTAAGGACTTATCATGTCCAGTTTTCATCTGCCAGGTTAGTGGCCTGGAATTTCCTGCTGAAGCCAGAAGGAAGCCTGACAGTATCAGTTTTCCTTATGCTGGTGCTTCTCATATAAACGCTATTAGGAGGTAGGAGTTACCAATCCTATCTCCCTGCCCCAGGAAGAACTTTTATAAAAAACTTATGATCAAAAACAGGTTAATACGAAAATACAAAAGTATGAGTCCAGGTTTTGAATGAACCTTTAATTTATAAACTGTTGTTTTTTTCAAATTCACGGATCCGGCAGAATTTCCAAAATAGTGACAGTTGGAATGAAAATTTCATTCGGAAATTCAGTAAACCAACATTCGATTTCTAGAATCTTTGAACATCCAAGGAATCTCGAATTTGACAATTCGAGGATCCTCGAATTGCCGAAAATCCCATGGGACCCCCTCCAGTGTCCTTAGAAGGATCATTGTGGCCCTAGGAATGGCCTTTTGGGAGTCCCGCAGTTCCAAAACTGGGACTCCCAACCCCGGCAATTATAAGTGCTCTTGTGGCACTGACATGTGCATTTTGGAGCTTAAGTGGCTTCACAGCTCAAAAGCAGGACCCCCCTCCTCGGCATTTATAAATGCCTTTGCAGCACTTATCAGTGCCCTTGTGGCACTGATAAGTGCCTTTTGGGGCTTAAGGGGTCCCGCAGCTCGAACCGGGACCCCCAGGTTTAAGTGGCCTTGCAGAACTTAAGAACACCTTTTTTCTTCTTTGCTGGTGACACCAACCCTGCCAATGTCGACACTGGACGATCTCACTTTGGCCGCCGGTGTTGCCGACATCTTCTTCCTTCCTTCTTCTTTCTTCTGCCATCACTCCTATTACTTTTATGGCCCTTTTAAGTTCTGCAAATGCAATTGTAGGGGAGAGGGATCATGGTTCGAGCTGTGGGACCCCTTAAGCCCCAAAAGGCACTTGTCATTGCTGCAAGGGCACATATAAGTGCCGGGGAGGGGGGTCCCAGTTTCAAGCTGCGGGACCCCTTAAGCCTCAAAAGGTCCTTCTTAGGGCCACAATGGTCCTTCTCAGGACCCAGGAGGGGGTCCCAGGTTGAGCCACTGGACCCCAGAAATTCCGGAGATCATTGCATACGGTAGTTCGAGTATTACCAAACGTTCTAAAGTCTAAAGAATTTCTGATGATTTTAGAAAATAAGTCAGCGAATTCCGAAAACTGAACTAGTTCAATTCCAAATTAGTTCTGATAGTTCGAGTTCGTCCAAAGTCATAAAATTTCATTCTGAAATCGGGTTCGGGTCCATCACTATAAGGGAGCAAACATCTTATTTTCAGATTTTGTTTTGTTCCATGTTAATTTAGTGTCCTTTTTAGATATAAAATTTCATTTGTTCATTATTTGTCTTTTCCCACCCCTTGCCAAGAAGGTAAAACCATTGCAAGAACATATTAGCATTAATAATCAAATGTTTTATCCTAAGGTCAGAAATGATTTTAGCAGTGACCTGAATTATGTGTGGTTGTATGAAGTTTAATTTTCCTAGTCAGAAGGGGAATATTTTATGCTTAAATAACCAGCAGCTTAACAATTAAACACTAAAAAAGTATTATTCTCAGTATATACCAAGTGTATACTGTTCCCCCAATAGAGAGGGTGCATTCTCTTTCCCATTTAAGATATTGAAATAGCTGCTGTCACCTTAAGCATAAACATAAATGGTTATAGGAAAATAACACCAATTAGTCTCAGTTTCTGAAATGAGAAATGATTAGATTAAGGAGGATGCATTCTAATAATCCAAAAATATTACCCAGAAATCTTTTTTTTGCATATTGGAAAGTGAGCTAATTATTATTCTTTGCTACAAGAGTACAATGCAGATATAGCAACATATACACTGACATTGCACAACGCTGTTTTGATATATTCCATGTTGCAAAATACAAATGTGAATTATTGCCTAGCATCCCACTCTGTGCAGTTTTGGCAGAAAACTTATGAAGAAAAAATAGATTTTATCAATAAATGAACAAAGAATTCAATTTTGTGCTTGGTAGACTATTCAATAAGGTTTATTTTATAAGCAATTGACATTCTGCATAACTGGTGCATAATTTCTAGAGAGAGTATAACGAAGGTTAACATTTCATTAGTCCCATTATTGATTTAGATGCACCTTCTTCACAGCAACAACAATAAAAATATCAGCATGTGAACTCTTACTCCACTGATTTAGTTTCACAGCACTTGACATTCTTGACTATTAAATGAAACTGGATGAGTGACTTAATTTAGACTTCTAGTTTCTCTGTAAGAAGACTATGACTGCTCCTTTAAAAAGCCTTTGCCTAATTCCAGGCACTTAGGCATTTAGGATGTAATAAAAGCAGTCTATAAGATTTCTGCCTCATTATTTTATGTATGGTACCTCAGGGACATTTAAATATACTGAAAATTGTAAGATTGTATGACTGCAATAAATCCAGTGATTAAAATACAATAAATATCATAAATATAAAAAGTGCAGGTAAAACAGGAACACAATGGGTTGTCTATGGACATTGAGAAAGTGTCATAAGGTGATTCACTCTTATAATCTTCCACTCTCCAATATCAGTGGTATAAATCATTTACTGTAACATGTGGTTTTTAATATCACAACAGTTGGGAATATTTAGGTTTTAACACCACAAACCACAAACTGTAAATCTCTCTATAGACAGTAATGTCTAGTCATATAGCAGATGTATCTGCCTAATAGTTTATTTAGCCTTTCAACAGAATATAATGTAACCTATGCCTTTCATGCCTACACCTAAATTAAGATTATGGGTAACTTTACTAAAGGTCTTATGCAATAAGAGGCACAAAACTGTACTGAAGGAGGAAAGCTGTATCATCTAATTGGTTTCTGCAGATTATTAACACATAAAATGTTTTTATTTCTGTAAACTTAAACTTTTTAAGGGATCTGCCATAAACTGATTTTGGAATCCTCCACAACAAATTGTTTTATTTTTTACCTATGTATTAAGTTCCACACAAATATACTTATATTGAGATGTATACTAACTCTGTTGCAGATAACAAAGATTTTGATGCGTATTTGTCATACACAAAAGTGGATCCTGATCACTGGAACCAGGAGACAGGAGAAGAAGAAAGGTTTGCCCTGGAGATTCTACCTGATATGCTTGAAAAACACTATGGATACAAGTTGTTTATTCCAGACAGAGATTTAATCCCCACAGGAAGTAAGTAATTATGCCATCTAAAAATACATACATGTGCACAAATCACTTTATACTGGTCTTGCCGAAGTAATTTTGCATTAAAATAAAAGATTTCTTTTAAGATTGTAAGCAATGTTTTTAGCTATAAATAAAATTCTAATATACAAAGAGAAAATTAATGGAATATTAACACTACATGTGTCTGGCTTATAGCACATAAACTGCTAATAAAAATAATGTATCGCTTGCCTTTTTAAGTAATCTATTATCTTTTTAAGTCATCTATTATCTATTAACAAGATATACCTGCCTGAGTTCAAGCACTTTAGTCACCTCTTATTCCTACTGGTTCAGAATACAGTGGAACTGCCAATATTCAATCATTGGTTAGGAATTACTTAAAAGGAGATGTACAGTTTTAACCTTTTTTTCTGGATATACAGTAAGTCTGGGAAAAAGACTTTTAATCTCAACTTCTCATTTAAAGATCTATTGTGTTATTAGCTTTAGTTCACTAAACTGTGTACTTTTATTACTTTTTCTTAAAAATATTTAAAAAAAAATAAAAAATAATAATATAATACGTAAGGCTATGGACAATAAATAATTTCACTAATTTAACATTTAACTATATTACAGGGCCCTGTGCCTTGTAATATAGTTAAACATTAAATTATTGAAATCTTTTTTGTTAATGTGGAGTGGCTGTGTTTAAAGTATTGTATTGGTTTATTTTAAATAAAACATGTCCCAAAACATGCTTGTGAAGGTTCTCATTCATCCAGGTCATGGTATATCTGTTGTATTCAATTAGATCAACTGGACTTGAAGTTTAGTTCTTGAAGACATTTCTCTAGTCATCCGACTGGCTTTCTCAATTCAGAATGACTTGTATAAGAATCTGGGGCAATTATGTACCCCTAGCATATCACAGCCAAGTGTTAAGGGCATGATTGGATAGTTAAACAATGGTGGAGGTGCACTCTATCCAACTATGGGTGCAGACGCCTCGTGGGTTCTTCCCCTTGGAACCAAAGCTTCGCAGGAAAAAAGACAATTGAGGGTCGCACTCCAAGAAATTAGAAAACTTTATTGTGATCCACACATCACACGTCACAACGTTTCGGGGGAATGCCCCTTTTCAGGGGGCATTCCCCCGAAACGTTGTGACGTGTGATGTGTGGATCACAATAAAAGTTTTCTAATTTCTTGGAGTGCGACCCTCAATTGTCTTTTTTCATGATTGGATAGTGGCTAAGAGGTGTTATAGGAATGCCCAGAGTAAGGTGTCAAAACAGCATTGTACATGGCAGACAGTTGGTGTCGAACCCCCCCCCCTCCCCACCTCTATTTAGGCTTGGTTTCTTTATTTTTACATAAATGGCCTCCTTAACACCTCTCTTGAACCAGTCACGTTCCTTTGCCAAAATGTTAACATTACAATCTTTAAAGGTATGTCCTTTATCCTTAAGATGCAGGTACACGGCTGAGTCCTGACCCGAGGAATTGGTCTTCTGTGCTGGGCCATATGGCCCACTGGTTCAGATATGTGGATGACACCTGGGTTAAAATCCACCAGAAGGAAGTACAAGCTTTCACAGAACACATTAATGCGGTAGACCAAAACATCAAATTTACAAGGGAAGAGGTACAAAACAACAAACAGGCTTTCTTGGACTGCTTGGTAGAAGTTAAGGAAAATGGTAAACTGGAAGTAGAGGTTTGCAGAAAACCAACACACACAGATCAGTATTTGATGTTTGACTCCCACCACCCTTTAGATCACAAGCTGGGTGTCATCAGAACCCTGCAACACAGAGCAGAGAACATCCCCACTAGCACAGAGGCAAAGGCTAAAGAAATTAAACATCTCAGAGGAGCCCTTAAAACTTGTGGATATCCAGACTGGGCCTTTGTCAAAAGAAGTAGAAGGAAAGAAAAGAACACTTATACCAACAGTGAAGGGGAAAAGCAAGACAGAGTAAGAACATGGTCATCCCATATGTAGCAGGGGTCTTCGAGAAATTAAGAAGAATTTTAAAAAAACACTGTATCCCTGTCTGCTTAAACCGAACAACACACTGAGGCAGAAATTGGTACATCCAAAAGACCCAATACCGAAACACAAGAAAAGCGACATCATATACGCAGTGCAGTGCAGTGAAGAATGCTCTGATTTGTATTTGGGGGAGACCAAACAGAAACTGCATCAACGTATGGCCCAGCACAGAAGAACCAATTCCTCAGATCATGACTCAGCCTTGTACCTGCATCTTAAGGATAAAGGACATACCTTTGAAGATTGTAATATTAACATATTCGCAAAGCAACGTGACTGGTTCAAGAGAGGTGTTAAGGAGGCCATTTATGTGAAAATAAAGAAACCAAGCCTAAGTAGAGGTGGGGAGTTAGACACCAACTGTCTGCCATGTACAATGCTGTTTTGACACCTTACCCTGGGCATTCCTATAACACCTCTTAGCCACTATCCAATCACGCCCTTAACACCTGGCTGTGATATGCTAATTGGGATTATCCAGGGTACATAATTGCCACAGATTCTTGTAAAAGTCATTCTGAATTAAGAAAGCCAGTCGGATGACTAGCGAAACGACTTCAAGAACTAAACCTCAAGTCCAGTTGATCTAATTGAATACAACAGATATGTCCCAAAACATAATTTTTTATTTAAAATAATTAAACCCAGAGGCGTACCTGCAGGGGCCTAGGCCCCCTGTGAGATTTGAGGCCGGGCTCCTGACCCCTTCCTACCTCCACGATCAGCCGTTTTTAAACAGCTGATCATGCATATCAAGGAAACATACGCACGATCAGCTATTTAAAAGACAGTAAGTTTGGGTCCGGTCTTTTAAACAGCTGATCGCACTTATGTTTCCTCATGAGCGTATAATACCGCCCAGGCCCCCCCGTGGGGGTGGCAAGGGCCCTAGTCACGCCACTGATTGAACCTTATGTATTAAAAGAAATAATATGCCCCATTACAGTGTAATATAATGTTTATAAACTCAACTTGGAGTTCCCTGCCCTGTATAATAGCACCCGGCCTAAGATTATACAGTGAAGTACAGTTTTTTGCAGTACAAACATATTAATCTTTTTCTTTTGCTAAATTTCAAAGATAATAGGAGAACTACAGTATCGGGAAATCTGACCTTCTTCCTATTCCTTTTGCAGCCTGCTTTGACCTCCTGTGTGTGTTTGTGTGTGAGTGTATGTGTATGCTAGGGAGCCTTCACATGTGCACAGACTACTTATAAGGAGGTTACCTCCTTCTCTCACACTACATAGTCTCTCTGAGAGTTATTTTGTATGCAAAGTTTTCACTAAATAAGCTTTGTTTAAACTTAAGTATTAACTATTAAGTATTAAGTAAGTGATCTTATTTCCTTTTTTTCCATTTTACAGCATATATTGAAGATGTGGCAAGATGTGTGGATCAAAGTAAACGCCTGATTATTGTTATGACTCCCACTTATGTTGTGAGAAGGGGTTGGAGTATATTTGAACTAGAGACCAGGCTGCGGAATATGCTTATAACAGGAGAGATTAAAGTTATTCTAATTGAGTGCAGTGAATTACGTGGAATTATGAATTACCAAGAGGTGGAAACTCTCAAACATACCATTAAACTACTAACTGTGATCAAATGGCATGGGCCAAAGTGCAACAAGTTAAATTCCAAATTCTGGAAACGTTTACAATATGAAATGCCTTTTAAAAGAATAGAACCCATAACACATGAGCAGGTTATAGATGTCAGTGAGCCAGGCCCGTTTGGAGAACTGCAGACGGTTTCTGCAATGTCAATGGCTGCTGCCACATCCACTGCATTAGCTACTGCACATCCTGACATCCGCTCTACTTTTCATAATACGTACCATACGCAGATGCGACAGAAACACTATTATAGAAGCTATGAATATGATGTACCTCCTACTGGCACCCTGCCTCTTACCTCAATAGGTAATCAACATACCTACTGCAACATACCTATGACACTAATTAATGGACAACGGCCACAGATAAAAACAAACAGGGAGCAGCACCCAGATGAGGCCCACACAAACAGTGCGATTTTACCGCTTTTGCCAAGGGAAACAAGTATTTCCAGTGTAATTTGGTGACACGAATGGTAGGGGCACAATCACCCCTCACAGATAGAAGCGGAAAATGCAGTCTGGTGCCTGGAACTTCATCCTCGACTGCTGCTGTTAAACATGCATAACAATCGTTTCAAAAAAAAAATATTGAGGAAAAACAGGGTCTTGTACATATTTTTGCAATTTATTTGTAGCATCAGTGTCTTCCTGTTTTACCCATGTCTATTGCCATTACATTTTGACTTTGTTTTATATGTCAATGAATTTTGTCTAGTTGCATTTTTTAATGAACAGACTGTATAGATAGGAAACATTTTTCCCCTTTCGCTTTAAGTATAGTTTTAAAAAAAATTTCTTTCAAACTTTTCCCCCCCAAAATTTGGAATGCTTGAACAAACCATTAAGACCCAATAAGGAGCACCATTCATTTTGTTGGCTTATCTGGTAACTTACATTTATGATGCCCAGCCTTTATTGAGAAGAGCAAAGTATGCAAGAACTCCAAGACCTCTTCATTTAATTTAATATTCTTTTAGAATAACCTAGCACTCAAAGCTGAGTTCTGTTTCCTTTATGTCCCCATTCCCTGATGGCAGCATGCTTGGTAACACTTCAAGACGATCTGATTGTCTTACTTTTTAACTTCCTTAAATGTTTGTCAGACAACAAGATACCTGGTCTGTTTTTATTGCTTTGCAGTAACCTAGTTTCTAGAAAGCAATTTTACCAGAAAAGTTAAAAAAAAAAAAAGTTTTATCCACATTTGAATTTTATTTGTTTTTGTTTTCATAGCTTGATGTCTGTTTGAATTGATAATTGTTTATTACTTTTTTTTAGAAGGGGAGGGGGGCATAAATGTTTAATGTCATATTTTTCTCTATTTTAAAATTTCACTTAATATAATACATTTCTCTATTCAGCCAAGCTAAAGCTACAGTATATGCATCGTTGAAGATATTTTTGTATGTTGGAATTGAAAACTAGGGGAATCATGCACTATCATAGACTCCTGTAAAAACTTTGAAAATTGCTTTTGCCTTATTGATTTTAATTTTATCAAGGAGGAAACTTTCTTTAGCTTAGAGGCAATTTAAATAAGAACTCAGGAGGAAATAGAAAAAAAAGATGTGAACTCCAACATGCATAGGCCTTTCCAATAGATTCCTTGTTTATACAAATTACTCAGCCCTACAATGTTAAAATCCTTTTATTGAATAAAAATAAATATGTTTATTTTTAAGATATGGTTGTATGATTATGAGGTACTTAAATATTTACAATACAAAAAAAAAATAAAAAAAATAACGCAACATAGATTCTCCATCTAATACAGTATATTTACACAAGTAAGCAAGTTAAAGAAATAATGGTTTAAAAGAACAGAGTGAAAGTAATTTTTAAGACAAATGGTTCCAATATACTCTGAGAAGTAATTATTATATATATATTTGATTGAAGAGCGAGTGCAGTCAGCCCACAAGCCTATACAGTATATATATAGGGTTGTGAGCCTTTATATAAAATCCTTCGCACTCCCCTGTTAACACACAATCACTGGCATGCTCCTGTCTTATTATAAATGAAAATGGATACAGCCCTCCAGGAAGTACTCATCCGGGAATAGTTAAAACCATACTCTTTATTAGCCTTCAGCTACATACACAAAATCAATGCATTTTGTTACTTACGTCCGTTATCAGATGACAAACTTTCTTAATGGGGAAACTAATTTTATTGGGACAATAAAGAGAGTTTGTTAGCGTAAGCTTTTTTTTTTTATTATTATATGAAATGGGGTATATGTTTGCTGAATCAATGTGGAGTGGTATCAGGTCGTATGAATTTATATATATGTATATACATACAATAGAAGAGCTCTGGAAGCAATTCCTTAGACTAAATTACAACTCCATTTTGCAGAAGTGCTACTGATCTGGTCAAACATTTATACAAATGAAGAAAAGATAATCAATGCACATTCCTAGGCCCCATACAATATAATTTTATCTGCACACTAGCATACATTATAAACAAAAGGGTTTAAGTATACATTACTGTGATCACATGAATGAAAAGCCTTCCAACCACATCAAGGTAACCCCAGTCTGGAAGGCCCTAACTTCTAATCTTTTATATATATAAAATATATATATTAAAAAAATATATAACAAAATGTGGGTGCATCAAGCTCCAAGTTTAAAATAACCTACACTGATATACTTGCCAAACTTTATAATAAAATAACATAATTGTAACCTTTCTATGTCCATCATTTAATCATTCTTCAAATCACATTGTTATGTCATTTCACAGTGGCTACATTTGTGTTTATGTTTAAGAATACTTTTTTAAGTCTGTACAATAGTTTAGGTTATTGGATTGTAGATAAAGTTTGAGTTATCAAAAATGTTTCAGTACAAGTAAAATTAACTTTTTACAGAAACATGAAAAAACATAATGCACTCTGCAAAAACATGTGCCACTTGTATAATCAAACTATATTAAATATTATTATATTATAAGTATAAATCACATTTGATAAATAATATTTTTTAAAGTGCTATGCTACAGATAGGTAGACAAGTACCATTGTTTAAACCCAAACTTGAGTTTTGGACAAAAATAATGGTTTTGGAATTTCAACACCAAGATTTCTTTATGTAAAATTTCTCATAAAATGAGCCTTATAATATGGAAAAACAATGATAACCTATGGGATCCAGAAGGAGGGCTTTTATGTGTAGTTAGAATAAGTGAGAAAAGATACATTTAAAATGCATTTGGTAATGTTATGGTTACCTTTGCAAAGGGATCCATTGTGCTTCTTTGTCACATTTAAAATACTTTAATTAGCTTTCAAATCCTTTCAAATTCCTTATGCACATGGATTTTTGTTAAAAAAAAATCAAATACTACTACTTACTTAAAATCTCAATATAAACCTCAGCAAAAGAATCCTGGATGCATCCATCTCTCTGGCAGTAGGGGGAGCTATATACATAAATCATATTCCCTTGCTGACTGAGAAATGAGAAAGATAACTTGTTTTGGGACCAGGTGCCCTCAGCTGAGCTGATTCATTGGAGGCAATGGAGGTGGGCATTTATTAGAGAAGATCTCTATAAATATTACTTTTATATAAGTTTTTATATATATATAAAGGCTCTCCTTTAATTTTGACAAAACTAGTAAAAAGCCTTCTTAGCGTTTGTTGTAATGGAAGTTTAGTATAAACTAATTTGACAATGATACTGGTGTTAATGCAATTGAGTAATTTACATCAATTAACCCATAAGATGTTTGCTTTCATTGTTCTATTTACACTCCACCAGTAAAAGATGAATCCCTTCTCTCTGGATAAATTAAAGCGATTAGTTCAATAACTTTATTTGGGACTTAAAATTATTTTAAGCTCAGCAACCACTTTATGGTTTGCTTTATTCTGCTGGGTCCTAACTTTTAACCTTTTTTTACCTTCTTAGGAGACATAATTCTCAAACTTTGTCTTTATATCACTACCTGCCTTTTTATGAGATGAAAGTCCCTGTTGCTCTTTCGCTTGCTTTCTTGGGACTCTCCAACTTTAAGTACTTGAATTGAACACATGACTCACTTTGGGTGGAGTACACATTTCTCAGAGGCTTGGTTATCCCCCAATGCAACAAGCAAAGCAATATATATAGAAATCAGATAGTATACGTCCTCACAGAGTGCCACTAGAGACCAAATTTATTCAATACATACAAAAATTAGAAGCCTGGTGCACATCCAATTAAGTTGCTTACATTTTACTTTACCAAAATAAATCATTCGATATTCATCGAAAATGGTCTCCGAAGTCCCAAAAGTATGTTCAGATTTTCCAAAACCGGAACAAAACTTAACAGTTTCAGCCATCTCTAATCCCTATATGGAAATATGCAGAAAAAAATCAGACAAAATGTACATGTGGTTGCACACACTGCAGGGAAAAGGGATTTTGCGGTATAATGAAACAATTTTGTAGTATACAAAGCATGCCTAAAGATATACTTTATGTTTTATTACTTCATTACTTCATTACTGCATTTATTTCATGAAAACAAGGTTTATTCAATATTGCGGAAGACAATCTAAAAAAAAGTATAAATATAGTATTTTCTTATCAATTCTTATATTCCATAGTGTATTTTAAATATGTCAATGTTAAATTCTTTATCCTGCTTGATTTTCCTAAATATTCCACCTGGAAATATATATATATAGAATATAGATATAATTACTTTTCCAAAAGTGCACAGAGCAATTGAGCATTTGGAGTCTTTTAACAATGATTTTTTAAGATTATTTGAAAACACTGTACAACAAAAGATAAAAGAGTGAAAGAAAGGTCTGATGGTGATGGCCTGATATTATAATATATGATATATGTATACAGTATATATATACATTTATATTTTTACGAAGATTGCATTGAGTTTTTAGGAGCAACCAATAATAGTGTTATTGCTTGCAACCAAGCAATAACACTATTGCACATAGGAAAGGTCTATATGTATGTGTGTAATTATCACTATTTAATCAAAATCACCATAAGAAATAACACTATACAAAGTATAGTACTACTACCTACTATTGAATTACAAAACAAATGATATACAATTCATAAAGTATACTTACTTTTCTTGACACCCCTAGGTTTGAATGGAAAACTCAAAATGTTAGGTTAAGCCACACCTCTAGGATTTCTACATTGGTCTCCATGTAGACACTGGAAGTGGAATTGGGATACTAAAAGGAAGTAGAATTAGGACACTAAAATGAAGTGGAATTTTACTAACATCCAATGATCTTCCCCTGTAAGCAAATCAAAAATTCTCTTAGGCATTTTACATGACAAGACAGGAAGTGTAAGGAAGTTCCTGTATTACATGCAATTATGTGCTATTTGTAAAACATGTGACAGTCTTAGCCAATTACAAAATTCTTCAGACTCTCGCATTTACTCCCCCCTCCCCTCTATATAAAAAGTAATGAAACAATCCAGTTTCTGTTTGCTAGACAGGAAGTGGACAAAAAGAAGAAACTTACTGCTAACTGAGAATGTTGGGAGTTGTAGTTTTCAAACATGTGCATATTCAAACCCTTGAGTAGGAATCGCTAAAGCGTGGGCTTTTAATGTCTGTAAGTCAGTAATATGGCTTTATTCCAGGATGTATGAAAAATAAAATCTCCAGCATTCTGTGCAGCCAGATAATGCTGGGAGTTGTAGTTTTTAAACATGTGAAAATTTCGACACTCATGCTCTATATCATTACACTTTATTGCATCTTAATACATTCATTAGCCAATAGACACAAGGAAGAAACTTACTGCTAACAGCAAATGCTGTGAGTTGTCGTTCTCAAACATGTGCATATTCAAACCCTTGGGTAGGAATCGCTAAAGCATTTTAAAAGCTTCATAAAGCTTTTCATGTCTGTAAGTCAGTAAAAGGGCTTTAATACAGGCTGGATGAAAAATAAATTTTCCAGCATTCTGTGCAGCCAGGGAATGCTGGGAGTTGTAGTTTTTAAACATGTGAAAAGCTGACAGGTCAAATAGAAATGGGAGAGTATGTGTGTGTTTGATCATATTATGTGGTGGGATTGCCTGGGGACTTTTAGACTTATCCCATTTGAGCCTCCCCCTAGATACTTGCTGGGAGTGGAAAGGGAGAGCAAGTTCAGAATGGATCCTAATACCTACCGGCTAAATGGATGTAAGTAGCCTCTCTCTGGGCTCTGAGAATATCAGGTAAAGATAGCACTCGCGGGACTTTTCAAATATATTCAATGAGATACTTTATTGACATCAACGCGTTTCAACCCAGCTCACAGGCCTTCATCAGGATGTTACATCACCAGGTAAGTTACCCAAATTTATTACCACCCACCATGCAATATGCTCCACCCACCACAGAAAAATCCCTAACACCTAAAACCAAAAACATTATTAAATACATATAGAAAATCACATATAACATGTGTAATATATAAAAACAAATATCAAAACAAGTCAAATGTTCTGATTAATACCAGCAACATTGTGTACAGTGTAATGTTTTATGAAGCCAGATGGTTGCAAAAATACAAGAAGCAGCTCATGAGTCATTCACAAAACAACAGTGTAACGTAAACTGTTCATTTAATCCACAAGGGGATAGAGTCTGCAACTTACGTATCCACCTGGCTTCTTTTTGCAACAACAACTTGTCCTTATCCACAGACATCATCATTTGCTCATCTGACAAGCCATCAATAATCATTTCATGCAGGCTTGACAGTTAATGGGCCTTCTTTTTAAAGTGCCTGGCGATCGACAAGACACCAAACTTGCTGGTAACAAAATGAACATCACTAGCATCTCTTTGAATATATTTGAAAAGTCCTGCGAGTGCTATCTTTACCTGATACTCTGGATATGCTGTGGTGTGCACCCGGGCAGTTATATATATAAATATATATATATACTAATATAAGGCTATGCTGCTCAAATCTTTATTCAAAAATACTTCCAGGTGAGGTGCAATAGAGGACCGGCAATTTATACATTACACAAAAGACTCCAGCACTCAACTACACATTACATATGTATGCAAGCAATGAAGGGTAATTACCTGCACTAAAGTTAAAATCGATACATTTAGTTACATTGTTTGTACAAACATGCTCAAGCTGATGGACCACTCAAAGGCAGTATCCCAGCATCAGTCCTAACCTAGTGGGAAAAATATACTAGCCCTTAGCTTAATATCTGAATCTAAATATTTTCATCCATATTTAAAAAAATCAGTTGTAGTTATACCCCTTGCTGTTCCCTGTTGTTGACATTAGTGAGCTGACATTTCTGGTTCTGTAATGGTCCTTCTTTCCAGATTACACACTAACATGTAATGTTCCTATCAGTAAAATGTCAGCTCACTAATTTAAGCAGTAGGAAATAGCTAGGGGTAGAAATCCCACAGGTTTTTGCAAAATGAATCAAAATATTTACAATAATTATGTATGCATAATATAAACTAAGAATTTTATAAATAATTATATTTTCCACTGAACTTTCCCTTTAAAGACAGATTTTTTTTTTTTTAACCTCTTTCTTTGATGTATATTTTACCATTCATTCTCGGCATGATTCCTCTGGTATGATAATGAACAACCCTTTCTAAAGGATAAAAAAACTTTAGTTATTTGCAAGATATTTTTTTAAAACTTAAGTTGGCTAAAACCCCCAAGCCTACCTTTTCTGCTACAAACTTGCTGGTTTCCTGGATAAAGTCATCTGCAGCTCTGCAGCAATGAGGTGTACTGCTCCCTCCAGCTTCCTGCGCCTCCAAGAGTAATTCCCACGTGTTCCACACTGCGCGACCTTGCATGCACCACGTCGCATATGCACTGACATCACACATGCATGGAACATGCAGAAATTACGCTTGGAGGCCCAGGAAGCTGGAGGGAGCAGTACACCTTGTCAGGGCGGAGCTGCAGATGACTTTATCCAGGAGGAGGAACGTACAGCCTCTGGTAAATCAGGTACGGGAGATTTTCCCAGAGAGCTTGCGCCTCTGGGTGAATCCCCCCACTTTTAAGCCATGGGCACCAACTGTTTAAACAAAACAATTGTGTTCTTCTAGTATACATTGGAAACCCAGCTTGGATTAATCACAAACAAATGAATCTAAACTTTAGAAATTCATACATTGCCTACCACCTTGGAAACTCCATTATTAATATTTATGGCTTAAAAAATAGGTGAGAAGATTTTTACTGTTTTGAGAAATAATTCTTAAATATAACCAATAATTTGTAAGTTTTACACATACTGTATTACTAAGAGCACATATGGCATCAATCACCCTACACAGCAGGAGTACCGTCAACGTATGAATTCAATTTTAATATTTTATAAATATTTACTATTATTCATCATTTCATACAAGATATTAAATATGCATACAATCCAAACCAGTGTCCTTCATTTTTTGTGTGTCTTTTGTGTAATGAAATCAATAATATGCAATAAAATCATTGGGGCTCGACAGCCATTGTTATGTAGTTATAGGTTCATTTATAGGCTTTATTGACTTTAGTGAAATGGGAAACTTGTACTGTATTAATACAAAGACCAGTGGAAGCTGTAACTTATGAATAGAGATAAAGTTTGGGTCTAATTCAAACCTGGTTCCGAATCGATATCTGACAAAACTTTCGGACCCTTTGGATCTTCCAGAACTCGCAATTTTCGGATTTTTAATCATTAAAAAAAATTAACACATGCACTGTGCTGCGATTCACACACATTAATGGATCACAAGAATGATCCTTAGTATGGGAGAATAAGTGCCAGTGTGGCCATACGAACTTCAGGCTGTGATTGTAGCATCTATGGCCATCATCACACAGTGGGATAGAACAGGGAATAGTATTTAAGATCCAAATCCAGTTAGTAACAATTTTGTGAACCCTCGAATTAGAATTTGTGATTAGAGGTTTTAGGTAAAATGGGGCCCTGTGCAAAAGTGTCCAGGGGCCCTTACATTTTAATTACATACTTACAGTCTCTCTCACTCACATACATGCATTCTCAGTTACACACTTTTCACACTTTCAGTCATGCAGATACGCTCAGTCACACAGACATGTATGACATGTCATGCAGACAATCTGGCATGAGAATCGGGGAGCAGTGTGTGTCAATGTGGGTGGTCAAATTTCCTGTGCTATCATCAATTTTTGAAACTTTTTTTGCGATTCATATGTTCTCTGATTATGCAAAATTCCACAGAATGCAGCGCAAACAAATGGAAATGTCCTTGAAATGCATGCCAATGCTACTCCATTGTAGAGTGGTCTAAGCTTAGCTGTCCCCTTGATACAGCGATTACTGTCCCCTTTATTAAGCAGAGTAACCCCCTCTCTCAAGTGCCCGGCATACACCTAACTGGCTGTTCTGACCCCCTCACACAAAAAGCTGGAATGTTTTGCTTTAGTTTTAACATACGATGAAATCTTTTTATTATGTCACAATCACCTAACCAGTACACGCTTAAACCATAAAGGAAATTCTGCTGGATTCAACGGAATCCCTTTATTGTTAAAGTGTGTAGCTAGCATTCCTAAGGCCGCGGAACATTCACCTTGGGAACACTGAAACCTAGATGAAAAATGCTCTCAGTCACAGTTGTAATGTACTAAAGTATAGGATGTCAGAAGCGGGAATTTGAGAGTCCTGGAAGTTCTCTCTATACTTTTTAGAGGGAGAACGCTTGAGGCCATGTAGAGATTGACTAGAACCAAACCCAAGTTCGACACGACCTGTAATGTTTCGGATGAACTTGGACTTTTAGAACTGTTTTCAAAAATTATCAAAAATTCAATCATTAGCGAATTCTCGAATCGGTAACCCTTGAATGTAGCGTTCGAATTTGGTAACATTTGAATGCATCATTCTGTAATCCTTGAATGTATTATTCGGTAACCCTCGTATCCCGCCATTACCCTCGAATGTAGCAAAAACATGATGTGGAAACCTGACAATTGCCAATTTGTGGGGAAAGCTAGTGTTTAAATACGTTTTGGACATACTGTATGGACATGTTCCCCAGACCATTTCCCAAGTGCTGGAATCATTTGAAAAAAGTTACCATTGCTATTTTATTTAAAAATAACTAGAATTTTCCAAACATTTTTATCCCCATTCACTTAAATTGGTTAAGCATTTTTTTTTAGAACTTAGAACTTAATAACTTTTGCTAAAGTTCTATGGTTCAGAAATAAACTGAACTTTTGAAAGTTCAGCTACCTTTAGTAGCCTGATCTTTTAAAAATGACAGACAGAGTCTTAAAGATTCTGTCATCTTTTAAACCCCTAAACAGGGTATCCAGCTTAACATACTGTTGAAGCTAAGCTCTAAGCACTCATAACTTGTAACTTTTACTTCAGGTGCTGACGTTGCTAATCAGCAGCTAAAGTACATGATACAATGTTGCAAATGCTTAGAGCTTTGCTTCAGCAGAATGTTAAACTGGCTAGAAGTTCGTAATTTGTGTCAGGCAGATAGATAATTTTTAAAAAGGTTTTGGTTATATATACATGTCCCCCATACTATTTTCCAGGTTCCTGTGACCTTTACACTAATATGTTATTGCTATTTCTACCTTAAATACATATAGAACATATAGAGGTATAGAAATATGGATTTTTATCTGACTAGTGTGAGGAAATGAAAGACACTGAAAGGGCAACGGGGGGAATGCAGAATGTAACTTAAGTATGTGCATTTATGTGTATTATTTTTTAGTAGGACTTAAGATAGAAGTGCTCTACTATCTTACACACAAAGAAACAGAAATACAAAGATACAATTAAAACTGAATATAAAAGTTATAACCATAAATCTCCAGTTTAAATTTAGCTCCTGGAAATTAAGTGGATAAGACCTTCATCTTTAAGAACTTTCATTATGGAACAAAAAAGAATTCCTGTGACAAAAACTATTACCATCCAGAAGTGTATGTTTGATCTTTGGAAATTCGGTGAGATTATGATGTATTTAGCATTCACTAGTTAAACTACTCTGCAAACTAGATATCTGCACTCTTATATATATAATGCACTCATTAACATTTTGTTAAACATGTTTTAGAACCATAACTACCACAGATTTATAAATGTGCCCCTTTTTTTTTGGAAAAGGAATTGGATATGTGGATGGCATAGAAAAGGGCACAGTTAAGGATGTGCAACGTAAAACAATATATTTATACTGTAATGTTGGCAATAGCCAATTAACTTTTAGCAGCACACTTGTGAAGGTTCTGATTCATCCAGGTCATGGTAGATCTGTTGTATTCAGTTAGATCAACTGGACTTAAAGTTTAGTTCTTGAAGACGTTTCGCTAGTCATCTGACTGGCTTTCTCAATTCAGAATGACTTGTACAAGAATCTGTTTGCAATATAAGTACTCTTGAAATTCCCAATTAGCATAGTTGTTAGGTGTTAGGTGTTAGGGACCTTCTGAATGCAAGATGTTAATGCATTGAGGCTAAGGGGTGTTATCAAAATTGCCCAGGGTAAGGTTTCTAAACAGCATTTTACATTGGTAGACAGTTGGTGTTGGAAAACACACACACACACACACACACACACACTCACACCTCTATTCAGGCTTGGTTTCTTCATTTTCACATAAATGGCCTCCTTGATTTAGAGGTGTCAAGTTGTCAACATCTTTAAGAAATAAACTTTAGGTTCAGTTGATCTAAATGAATAAAACAGATATTTTAGCAGCACGCTTAAACAAATATTATTACAATAATAATGCACTAATGCTTTACTTTTCCTTCATCCAATTCTGAAGAGCAGAACAAACAAACAAAAAAGCACATTTAATGCAATGGACAAAGGCTTAGTGCATTGGGACCAATGACCAATTTTTAAACTTATGTCATACTAGGGTACTTCATTTTTAAAACATTTATTTGTTTGCAAGATGTGCGTGTGTGTGTGTGTGTGTGTATGTGTGTAATGTAAACATTGATTTATGGTTATGTTGGCTCATTCGTTAGGCTTCCTTTAAACATTCCCCTTGAAAAAGGACCACTATTGATATATGCATTTAACATTCATTATCTTTCACCTGCATTTCTATACCATGTTGTATCTATAAGTTTACCTATTAACATGCTTATGTTAGGATGGGTTAGCAGTTTGTATATTATCCCGGATCTTTGTGGGTCTCCTCCAATTGTGGGTGTGTATGAATGAGATCGACATGCAAACATTGCGGCTCTAGGAAGTTTTACCTCCTCCCAAGCCATGACTCCGCTCCAAATGGGGAAACCTTCTCCTGGTGCGTTGCAGTCACCGGGTCAGACTAGAAACACCTCGTCCTTTCGCCGGGTTATGTTACCGCCCTGGGTTGTCCCAACCCCACAACACTGAATACATTCGTGAACTTCGGTGGCCTAAACAGCACCACTTCACCAATTGCTTTAAAATAAGCAGTTGCAGTCCGACTTAATAAAATCACAGGTTTATTGGTACATCAAAAAAAAAAAAAACACGTAAGGGTTTAACACAGTGGTCTTACGCTTTCGGATCGACGATCCTTACTCACAGACACCAGTTAACATCTCATCGTACAACACTTAAAAAGGCTCAATTAGCCAATCATTTCTTCAAGCACATTTAACCCTTAATCTTGTGCAAAATACAAGGTAAGTGAAACCAGCAGGTTCAATTAGTCTCTCTACTGTGATCATAGAGTTAAGTTTTTATGGATACATAGTAGGTAAAGGAAAAGAAAGAGCATAGTGCAGCTGGACTCTCATATCATAAATATTTATGTTACATTATAATTCTTCGTCTTACTATCTTTTGATTTTGTTTCTCATTAGTTACTTTTTGTTCAGTAAAATCTTGTTGCTGGTGTCTATAAGTAAGGATTGTCGATCTGAAGCGCATAAGACCACTGTGTTAAACCCTTACGTGTTTGCAAGTAAGCAATTTTAAATATGTACCAATAAAACTGTGATTTTATAAAGTCGGACTGCAACTGCTCATTTTAAAGCAATTGGTGAAGTGGTGCTGTTTAGGCCGCCGAAGTTCATGGATGTATTCTGTGTATGAATGAGAACCTAGAATGTAAGCCCATCAGGGCTTGGCCTGGTGAAAATGGATGAACCTATTGTCAAGTGAATATGCTAAATAATTTCAGCATTAATAAATAAACACATTGTATTAATACAAGGAAAACCACTTATCAGTAAACATGATTAAAATCTAATTTGGTATATAACGATCAAATGCTATTATCCAAAATGTAAAGATTTATAAACATGGCCAACCAGTGTACATGTGTGATTGCTCCCAACGCCATTATTTATGATCTTTCCTGACAGCTCAATGAACAATGCAGATGAAACCCATTACACATGTTAATGTATGATTGCAAAACTATTAACCATCCTTTCCTGCATCAGGGCTGCCATTATGATGTCAATCCTTCCATTTCTATTGGTCCAGACTTCCTGCTACAGAGAAGGAGCTTCAGTGTTCCAGTGGTTTAATCTATTTATAGTCTAAAACACAATTTTCTCCCATATACAGCTGTATGAGAAGGCATAATAATTGTAAGTATTATTTTTTTTTCTGAATGTTTACTTCTCAGTACAGTGTGTCAGATACCTTGTCACATCTTTGCCACTTCATTTCACTTTTTAGACAATTTAGACAGTTTTTATGGCTTTTCTATATAATATTTTTTTTTGACATCTTCCATCTTATTTTTAACCCTGACAGAAAAGAATACTATCTCTAATAAACTGGTTAAAACAATAAATAAATAAATAAATAAATACATATATCTCTATGTATAAATGACTAACATTTTAACATTTTACAGAAATGGAAGAATATATAAACTTTATTCCAACTACACAATAATTAGTGCATGAAATCAATACATTTATGAGCTACTATCATCTAACTGGTTTACTTATATACTTTTATAGCTCTGGCTCAACATCTAAATTTCTCCAATGTTCATTTTATTATTATTCTAAATAATATTAATTGTAATAATAAAAACTATGGTAACAAATACAAATATTTAGGACAAATGTTAATTTTAGAGAGTCACATAACCATAAGGGATGGATACCCACTTAGGCCTGCGGCACCATGACTCAAGATTCATTAAGTCTTTGTCGACCACTT
This sequence comes from Hymenochirus boettgeri, assembly GCA_019447015.1. NCBI lineage: Eukaryota > Metazoa > Chordata > Amphibia > Anura > Pipidae > Hymenochirus > Hymenochirus boettgeri. The sequence goes on along the minus strand of CM033470.1, from coordinate 72,471,371 downwards.
ATATACTGTAGTTGTCCATCTCTGCAAGTCAGTATTTTTAAATTGTACTCATTGAAAAGCAAAGGAAAGGGGGCATCCTACAGTACATGCCAGAAGTCCACAAATGTATGATCCTGTCCATGACTTTATAATTTACTTATGCAGCACTATATGTTTCAATTATTACGGTACTATTTTCCATGTGCAAATAACATTGAGGTCACCTTTAATTTGCTGTTGCAATTAATAGTAAGCAGAAAAATATGGTAGTTTATTGTAATCATTTTGGTCTGAAAATATACAAATATATTTTAAAACATGACCATGAAATATTCCTAGACCATCTTCCTATTTCAATATAGAAGAGAAACTTGATAGTAAGGTTAGTAAGATAGATAAAGAAGGAAGTGAGACTAAAAAGAGAAAATTTAATAGGGATAGAAGGGATTATCAAGATAATAGGGTTTTTAATTGGAGAAATAGGTTTTTAATTCTAGAAATAGGTATTTGAGAACAAGGTCGGAGAGAGATACTAGGGATCATATACATTTAAGCAATAGATTTGAACCACTTATGATGCGCCCTACGATAGAAAGGGAATCCACTTATAGACGGAGGAGTCCTTTTAAGTCTGGACCTCAAAGTAAAGATCTATCCCATAACCCTAGCAATAGATCTAGGTATTTAGGAGCACACCCCAAAAAGCAAGAATTTAGAAGCAGCCCAGTTAGTGATCATTTGGATAGAGAAGAACCCAAAAAAAGAAGAGAAGAGAGAAATTATAGGAGAGAGGGGGAATGGTTGTCCCCTCCCGCTGGACTCCAGAGGGGCACGGGAAGAATCCTAAATAATTTTTCCCAGACAAACAAAGATTAATAGAACAGATAAACAAGACCAAATTGTTTTAAATGTTCTTAAAAAGTATAAAATCCCATTGAAACATACATCAAATGGTTAAAATACACTTACTTTTTAAGTAACGATGCAGGTCCAGTCAATGGTGTGATTAACCAAAGGTAGCTTTATGCACCACCACACAATAGTACAAACTGCTTAGTGCAAAAATAAAAGTAACATAAACAGGCATAAAAACAGAAATCAAAAACACTTAGCAGTGTTTGTGCAGGATCCCCTTGACTCTCTTAGTCAGCAGGGGCCAGGATTAGTGTGTCTACGCGTTTTATTGCTTGCTGCAGCTTTCTCAAGACAGTATAAACAACAAATTGGCATTTTCGCTTTTAATATCAGTAATTTCGTGCCATTTCCGGTATATCACGAATGTGTTCCACCATGCGTTCCAGCGGCCATTTTGTGAACTCGCGTCTATGAATAAAGTTGGTTTTCGCTTTCTATAAGGTGCATTAACAGGCATTTTTTGTGTCTGGGCTCTGAGGGTCTCTGATGGATAGTACCATATGGTTGTTATAACTATAGGAGCTACAAATAAGTTATAAAAGGTTAATTGTCTTATGTAATCAGATTATTATGTCACTGATATACCTGAGCATCATGGGTAAAGTTGCTGCAGGGATGCTGTTATTAGTATAAACTTACATAACAGTATTTAAAATGTATTTTAAAATATTATAATTGAGATCAATACTTATATAAATATATTGAATATAAGCTTCTAAAAATGGTGATAATAAGTCCTGAACAATTACATGATAATAAACTAAAAATGTGTGGGGTTATAATGTTAAAAAATGATTAAAAGCTTAAAATGGCAAAGATGATGTAAGCCCACATAAGATTGGAGACATTACTTAAAGGGCATGTTCACCCCTTTCACTAACTTTTTTCCAAAAAATAGTTTACCTTCCCCCAGCCCCAACTGCTATAAATGATTTGTTAAAAAGTGCCCCCATAGTTACTTACCTTCACTCTATCCTCCGCCGCACAGTCCCAGCCCTCTGCTTGCATAGAGAGGCAGCCAGTCACTGACGCAGCTGCCGGCTGCACAGAACGCCGGAGGATAGAGGGAAGGTAAGTAATGGTAAGGTAAGTAACGGGGCACTTTCTAATAAATCATTTAATGTGGTTGGGGCTGGGGGAAAGTAAACTATTATTTGCCAAAGGGAAATTATACTAGGGGGAGGGATCACAAAACGGGAGGGAGAGGGGGGGGGGAGAGGGAAGGAGAGGGAGGGGGGAGATGGCTGCATGCCAAACTTCTCCCAGAGGGGAGACAGGAGGCAGAGTCCTATATGGACTCTGCTATCCTCCTGGTGGGCAGTTTTTGGGACTTTTTGGTGGGGGGATTACAGGAGAACCATTTGGAGCTGGGATGTAAGGTAAGGATTTTTATTCACTACAGAGTGGGGCCAGTAGTGGGGGAAAATAGGTTAGGGGGTGGACATGTCCTTTAAAAAAAAGGACAATACTTTAAAAGACAATACTTTAAAAGACATAAAAGGTGCATACCCAGGCAAAAACTATATATTACATAATAAAAGGAGGCACTCATTAAAATTTTCACTTTAAAAACATGTATCAATATCATTGGCTGTCATTCAATTGGAGCTCCACAAGTCTATTTCTCTGTTGACTCCTTGTGGGAATAAAGTCTGCATTTTGTATATCCATCAGATGAAATTGCACTACTATCTCAGACTATGAAAAACAAGCTTTGGACCTTAAAACCAAATTTATAGGAAAAGGGTATGATCCATCTACACTAGAGAAAGATAAAGATTAAATAAGAGACATCAACCGAGAGACATTTCTAAATCCAGATAAAACAAACATGAAGAAGGAACCAGGGAACGTTAAACTGGCATTTATTATGCAATTCAATCAGAGAGAACCCAAAATAAGAAAATTATTCCTAAAACACTGGCATATACTTAAAAAGGATGAAATTTTAGGTCTGAAGAATCTTTCCTTAGTGATTCTTAAAATTTAGGCCACAAAGAAGAGAGTTTTATTCACAATTGTCAAAGTAGATAGCAAAATAACAAAACCTGTAAGAAGTCTGTCAAAATACAAGTCTCTAATATGGTGGTTTCTTGCCAAAGTTCCTGAAGTCTTGGAGTAGAGAGTGATTTTGATGTCCTGGAGGCTCTGCTACTGAATATTGTCCTTCATATGGTGACTTTTTATACATTTTGAGACATAAGCTGATTCCGAAAACCTAACCAATTTAGGAATAACAGCTAATTTTAGAGAGTGTTCATTATGTCATTTTTCATCCAATCAGAAGTTACTTTCCTAAAATGGTAGTTGGATGTCATGATGACCAACTCCACCAGAGGTCCCCAGACACCACGTTTTTAGTATTCTATGGGTCCTTTGTGTTATCTAGTATTGGCTAATGCTCAATGCCTTCTCCTTCACATACATACATTATTATAGTATAGTATAGTATTTGAGGTTGAATAAAGACATACGTCCATCCAGTCCAACCCATCTAGCAATATCCTCATTTCCTGCCTAACTGTTGATCCAGAGGAAGGCAAAAAAAACCCACCAAATTTATGAAGGGGGGAAAAAATTCCTTCCTGACTCCAAGTGGCAATTGGAAATTTCCCTGGATCAACTCTACTTTATGTATCAATACCAGTAACTTGCAACATTTCTTGTTTGCAGAAACTCATTGAATAAATAGAATACATTATAAATACAATATATACATACATATACAACCAACACCTTATATATATACTATTTCTAATTTCACACAGAATTATAATATATAGATATAGAAAAAGTAGAGAGCAAGTTATCCATATTATCTGAAATGTAACGAGGTCTCAAAATAGGTCTAGGAACAGCTGTTCTCCTTTTTCACACATACATACACTAAACCTAGGAATGCTCTTCTTTCTGCTATGCCTTGACATTCTTCTGTATTATTTTAAGTTTAAGTGTTCTTCTTTTAGACTCTAAAGAATGCCATGTCCTTGGGATTACCTCTAGCTTTTAGCATTTGGGGCAAGGGTTTAAATTGACTGAATAAAATTAGGTATAACTATACCTCCCAGACAAACCACAAATTATATTTAAACGTTGCAAAAATCTAAAAGATAGGTTTTTATGGATGTGGTAGCTGCAAAGGTTGTAAGGAGAGTGGCAAACAAAAGGTAAAAGAATTTAAGAGCAATACAACAAATGAAAGTTATGAGATGAAAGACTTGATCACTTTTAATAGCAAAAACGTAATCTATGTATTAGAGTGTGGTTGTGGTCTTCAATATATTGGACTGACAGGAAGAAAATTAAAAGAAAGAATTGGAGAACACATAAGAAATATCAAAAAGGGAATAAACCCCTCAGTACCTAAATACTGGAATTCTTGCAGCAAAGGAAACACAATGAACTGGTATGGAATACAAATAATGAAACTACCAGAAAGAAAGGGCGATATGCACGTAGCCATATCCAGACTAGAAACTAAATGGATATACAAAATGCAGACTTTATTTCCACAAGGAGTCAACAGAGAAATAGACTTGTGGAGCTTCAATTGAATGACAGCCAATGATATTGATACATGTTTTTAAAGTGAAAATTTTAATGAGTGCCTCCTTTTATTATGTAATATATAGTTTTTGCCTGGGTATGCACCTTTTATGTCTTTTAAAGTATTGTCATTTAAAGTATTGTCGTTTTTTTTAAGTAATGTCTCCAATCTTATGTGGGCTTACATCATCTTTACCATTTTAAGCTTCTAATCATTTTTTAACATTATAACCCCACACATTTTTAGTTTATTATGATGTAATTGTTCAGGACTTATTATCACCATTTTTAGAAGCTTATATTCAATAAATTTCCTTTTTTAAGTATTGATCCCATTTATAATATTTTAAAATACATTTTAAATACTGTTATGTAAGTTTATACTAATAACAGCATCCCTGCAGCAACTTTACCCATGATGCTCGCGTATATCAGTGACATAATAATCTGATTACATAAGACAATTAACCTTTCTTAACTTATTTGTAGCTCCTATAGTTATAACAACCATATGGTACTATCCATCAGAGACCCCCAGAGCCCTGACACAAAAAAATGCTTGTTAATACACCTTATAGAAAGTGAAAACCAACTTTATTCATAGACGTGAGTTCACAAAATGACTGCTGGAACGCATGGTGGAACGCATTTGTGGAATACCGAAAATGGCACGAAATTACTGATTTTAAAAGCGAAAATGGCAATATGTTTTTTATACTGTCTTGAGAAAGCTGCAGCAAGCAGTGAAATGCGTAGACACACTAATCCTGTTCCCTGCTGACTAAGAGAGTCAAGGGGATCCTGCACAAACACTGCTAAGAGTCTTTGATTTCTGTTTTTATGCCTGTTTTTATGTTACTTTAATTTTTGCACTAAGCACTTTGTACTATTGTGTGGTGGTGCATTGAAATAAAGCTACCTTTGGTTAATCACACCATTGACTGGACCTACATCGTTACTTAAAAAAGTAAGTGTATTTTAACCATTTAATGTATGTTTTAATGGGATTTTATACTTTTTAAGAACTTTTAAAACAATCTGGTCTTGTTTATCTGTTTTATCTTTTATATGAGCACAACCAATTCACAATTAAGGAACTGATATACACAACAGTGGAAATCTTTGGAGTGCTGCTCTACATAGACCCCTTAACATCCTTTCTGGCACTGGAAGCTAAACCACTATATAAAGATTAATAGAACTCCAGAAAATAAAATTAAGGGAAAAGGGCATTTATAATTTGTCTGATAGAATTTTAACTAAGGAAGAAATAGATCTATTAAGTAAAGGATTGAAATTCACTCCCAAAAAAGATACAGATAAGTTCAATATGTATATAGGGGTGAGAAAATTTATGAGAGAACTTAACTTAAAGAAATATTTCCTACATAGGGACTACTGGAAAGATCAGATTATAAGGAGTAATTTGATAGAGTAAGGCTTTAACGGTCCAAGAGAGGAAGATATAAGAGCAGTGAGGGATTTAATGTTTTTACAAAATGAAGGAGAAGGGGGGAAAAGTATATGTAACACCAATTTTAGAAAGAAATCTACTTTTAACCCTAATGTGGGAGGAAAGGAACAATGCCGAACTATTTGGTAATTTGGTTAATAAAGAAATTAGAAAAATTAGAACTGGTAAAAATAAAAGGGGGGATAACTTAACAAAAGGTAAAAGAAGAGCCCTAAACAATTTATCAAGAGATGCTGGAATTGTAATTAGGGCAGCAGATAAAGGGGGAGGGGTAATGATTCAAAATAGAGAAATATATATAGGGGAAGCCCAACGTATTTTAACTGATAATAATACATATAAAGTTTTACAACAAGACCTCATTAACAACTTCAAACGAGAATAAGAAGTAGTTGTTTAAAAATAACGTAATTTCTGATGATAAATATAAATTCATCTATAATCCCAATCCACGTGTAGCAGTTTTTTACCATCTACCCAAATTACATAAATGCCCAATACCCCCCCCCCCCCGGAAGACCTATTATTTCTGGAGTAAACTGTTTAACAGGCAATCTGTCTAAATTTCTTGACTTTATACTTGCACCTCTAGTACAAAAGGTACCATCATATCTTAAAGATACAGTAGATGTTTTAAGGTCTCTGGAAGAAATAACATGGAATCCTAATTATATGTTAGTAACACTAGATGTTATATCTTTATATTCCATAATAACCCATGATGGATGGATAGAAGCAGTAAAATGGTGTGTTCAAAAGAAAGGGATGGATAAATGAATTAGTAAATTTCTAGAGGAAGGAATCAGTTTCATATTGAATCATAATTATTTTAAGTTTGGTAATACATATTATAAACAACAATTAGGTTTCACAATGGGGACACCTGTGCTCCTAGCTATGCAGGAATTTTTGTGGGTATGTGGGAAGAATGTTTTTTGTATAAACAGGAAATGTTCACTTAGCATGTAAAATACTGGAAACGGTAAATAGACAACTTCCTAGTAATATGGGAAGGATCCAAAAGCAAACTAGAGATATTCTTTCAGCTACTTAATGACTTATCAGAATCTTTAAAGTTTCAAATGGAATCAGATTTTAATAGTATTGTGTTTTTAGAAAAAAAAATTAAATAGTCAATTAATAGTCAAGGATAAATTGATAACAGAAAACAATTTTAAATCAGTGGATGCCAACTCTTATATAGACTATACAAGTTTCCATAAAAAAACATGGAAGAATAATGTGCCATATGGTCAACTGCTGAGAATTAAAGGGAACTGTACGGATGGGATTACTTTTGAAAAACAAGCAAGAATGATTCTAGATCAGTTTGAAGAAAAAGGGTATAATAAAAATGTTTTAAAAGAGGCAAAGACTAAGGTAGATAAAATAAACAGAAGAGATTTAATAAGAACTGGAAAAAAAAATAGCAAATAATGAAAGGGGAACAAAAAGGGAAAGAAAAAGGAAAGGAAATTAGAATTATTACAGAGTTTGGTACTAACACCTGGAAATTTGAGAACATTATAAAGAAATATTGGTACATTCTGAAAAATGATATAGAGTTTTCTAAATGGATTGGTAAAAGACCTATGTTTACCTATAAAAGAAAGCGCAACTTAAAGGAAATCATTTCACCTACTGAGTTAAGAACGGAAAAGGGAGGGGGGAATTCTCAAAATAAAGGTGTGGGGGGTGTATTAATTGTAAATATGTATTGGAAGTTGTTGGTGAAGATAATAATTATAATTGTAAATCCAAGGGAGTGATCTACATGATCTCTTGTCCCTGTAACAAAATATATATAGGGAAAACTAGTAGACAAATTGGTACAAGAATTAGTGAGCACTGTAGTTGCATTAAGCAAGCACAAATTAAAATATTAACAGGGTTATTCAATAAAAGTTCTTATCGTTTAAAATGGTACTAATTTTGCCCCAACCAATCAGATGTAAGCTTACAAATGTTAAATAAGATCTGATTGGTTGGGGCAAAATTAGCACCATTTTAAACGATAAGAACTTATTTAACATTTGTAAGCTTACATCTGATTGGTTGGGGCAAAATTAGCACCATTTTAAACAATAAGAACTTTTATTGAATCTCCCTGTAAGAGGTTTTCCAGTACTATATATATATATATAATCAATATATTGAAGAAATCATGGGGGGAAGTTTGAGGGGAGTAAATTTAAGGTTATGGATGTGTGTTTTTGGGAGAGAGGGGTGGTGATGTTAATAACACTTTGGTGAAATAAATAGATAGCTGATGTCATTTCAAGGGTTATTCCTTTCCTGAATTTTAGGTTCAACATTAGGAATCTGCTAGAAAACTAACCTTAAAATACTACAGAACTCCAGAAACTATATCTAGAAGGTTCCCTAATCTTTCCTTAACCTGATGGAGAGGTAATTTGGAGACTGGTTCTTGGTTACATATCTGGTGGTCCTGGCTTAAAATCCAACAATTTCTCCCAGATCTATTCTGTACTCCATTTGTTCTAACCCCTTCCCTAGCACTCTTATTCATTGACTTAAATGTATACCCAATACACCAAAGAACAACAATTTTTCATGTATTAAACATAAACCACAGACTAATAGCTAAAAATTGGAAATCTGGCAAATCGCATAACTTACCCTGAATATGCACTATGAAAAAATGTTTGCAATATTTCAATCCAAAATTTCAAGGTTATATGATAAATGGGAAGAATGGAACACAGATCAAAGATCCATGATTTGATCCTTCTGATGTAATAACAGGAGATAACACAAATCCAATCCTAATGCTCAAGATGATGAGATTTTACTGTTAAAAAATGGTCCTGTTCTCTGAAAATTTTATGTTACACCTTTATTATTGATCTTTGATTATTTCCTTTTTTTTGTATACTACTGATTTATAATCTGAAACTGACATAGACTATGCTAAAAATTCTAATAAAAATGACCATAAAAACCATAAAGAGTTATTTAGCTTCTATTGAATTATTAAAATGTGTACACTTAAAGTGAAATCAAAAGAAGCAGTAGAACAGAATAATTAAACAAGCAGCTCAGAATAATTATTGATATAATCCATCAAAGGTTCTTGTTAATTTTGTTGTCAACTCTCAATGTAAAATTGGTATTTTTTTAAAGAAAAGAGATGATTTGAAACTCACTGCATGATAATAACTTTTCTGTTATATGCACAATTTAAAGTGCTAGTACTTACCATGAGCACAACTGGTCAGTGACATAGTGGTCAACTTAGAGGGTGGAATTCAACAGCTATTCATTTTTATGGTGTATCCGTGTTTGAGTGGAGATGAGGGTGCTGCAGTAGATGTGGATTGCAGGGCCAGTCCTGCATCTTTTTTAATTTAAACCATGAACTCTTTACGGATATAAATGGATAGTAATGGGAACAGAGTTTTGCATAGACAAAAACAGTGTACTGGAAATGCCTGTATGCACCATTGTCTAAATTCTAGCAATGTTTCTCTGTTTCTTAAATCTATACATATGAAACCTTTTTAGTATTAGAGATGGACCCAAAAACCAACCTGGTTCCAAAGCGGATTTCACGGATTCACAGGAACTTGGATTTTACGGATTTTGGAACTATTTTGATCGGCGAAACAATTTTTGAAATTTTTTTTCAAGTTTTCTAGAAATTTAAAATGTACAAAATCGAAAATTATCGAAATTTCTTTTCAAAATCTCGAAAATACTATGCAGAATGTCAAATCAGGAAGCGCATGAATTTTCCGGTACTAGACGGTGTTTTTTTTACAGATTTTGGGCACTGGTATTTGTAACCAGAATACACAAGGAGCAAAGTACGCTATTTAAGTGGCCAATTCTTTATTGACAAAGCATACAACGTTTCAGGGGCTAAGCGGTCCCCTTCCTCCATACCTGAGGAAGGGGACTTCAAAGCCTCTGAACCTCTGTATGTTTTGTTAATAAAGAATTGGACACTTAAATAGTGTGCTTCTCTCCCTTGTGTATTTTGGAGGATTGTGACCCCTTGGTTAGGGGGTAGAGAGGATTTCACCTATCAAACATAGGCCTTGCCACATGTGGTGTGCTTGAGTGGACTTATTACAACATATATGTAACCAGACCATTTCCCAGATCCCTGAGCCTTTCACACCAAGTTACTGTACCATTGCAATGTATGCCTTAATTGTAGGCGGAATTTTCAGATATTTTGTAACTCCTATTGACTTCATTTGGCCTCTTGCGGATTTTCGAAATATTACACAGTATTTTGTGACTGAACTGTATATTTCATCAACAGGCTACATCATTATTTTAAGACTGTGCTGTAAAATACAGACAGGCATTTTGGTAATTACTTTTACCATCAGGGACAGATCACAATATGTGATCCTTTATCTTGTTTCATTACCATTAGTTTTCACTCTCAAATGTCTCAGTTTCGTCTTGTTATGCTTCCCTCTACTGTTCGTTTTCCTTTTATCCTTTATACTCATTTTATATCAAATCTAATACTTTATCTGTTCCGCTCTTTGTATTTTTTTCCTTCTTCATTTTTTCTCCTTTTATTCTACTGTAGTACTTCCTCCTCCAAACTTAAACTATCAATTTCAGTTTGCTATTTTTTCCATTCACATCCCCTTTTCTTTGTTCCCTGCGGCTTTACTTTTCCCCTTTCATTCCTACAAACTACCTCTTTTCTCGTTTTGCTCAACTTTTTCACCATTCAGTTTATTTATATTTTGCCATTCTTCCATATTCTAGTATTGCTTTCTGATACCTCTTCTTGTTGTAGATCTCAGTTCTCCATTTTTCATTATGCTCCCCCTCATTACATTTAGCTTTTCTTGATCTTTCATTTTATTCCATTGCTCCTTGATGTGTTTTAGCTTCCCCATTCCTCATTCCAGACCCTTCTTCATTCAGCTTCTTCTACCTCTTGTTCCACTTCTTCTATTCAGCTTCCTCTGCTCTCTATTCTGTTTTGGTGACTTTCTCCTTTTAGGTCCCTGTTAAATCCCTCATACAGAGATGTAAAATTTCGGTCCAACCCCAATTTAACCAAAATTCCTTGTATCTTCTCACTTATTTCATCTGTCAGAGGATGTAGGAATTTTATTTCAAAAACAACATAAGGGAAGAGATTATATGTTTTCTTCCCCTTTATATATCATCTAGTTTCCCGCTTCATCTAAACACATGGCAATGGCAATCGGAAAGCATCCCTGCATGAACCAGAGCTGCAGTATATGCATCAATACCACCAATTCTCAATATTTTTTAGTAACTATAATACTAATTTTAGTTAGAAACTTATCCAGCCCACTTTTAAAGCTAGTCAATGAACTTGCCATTACCACATTTACTGGAAGACCTGAAGATGAAACTGCTTTTCTTCCAATCTTAAAGGATGTCCATGAGTACTCTGATATGACCTATTAGTGAACAATACACCAGAGAGTTTATTGTATGGCCCATTAATATATTTATATAAAGTGATCATATCCCCACTCAAACATTGCTTCCAGGGGTGTCTCTAGGGTTTTTGCCACCTGAGCCAAACCCGGATTGCCGCCCATATTTGGTGCGCGCAGCACGGTGCCGGCGGTACGAAGTCTGTGTGGGTTGTGTGTGGGCATGGCTTTGTTGGTGGGAGTGCGGCTAATTTTGTTATTTAGAACTTGGCACCATTTATTTGTACAGTTTCTTTAAATAGACATTTATCCACACCATAATAACAGAAGAATAAAGAATTTTTCCCAAAAGAACCTGCCACCATGTGAAGGTTCCTTTAATAGAGCCTTAACTTACCTAACTAGTCTAATCTAAAGCTAATCTAACCATATAAAATGCCTTTTAACAATATCTAACACATTTAATAAAGAAAATATGAAAAAATAACATCTGCTGCAAACTATGTTTGGTTGAGCAATCTACCACTCATACAGTGAAAACAGACAGTAAAGGTCCCATACAGTGAGAACAGACAGTAAAGGTCCCATACAGTGAGAACAGACAGTAAAGGTCCCAAACAGTTCGAACAGACAGTAAAGGTCCCATATAGTGAGAACAGACAGTAATGGTCCCATACAGTGAGAACAGACAGTAAAGGCCCCATACATAGAGAACAGACAGTAAAGGTCCCATACAGTGAGAACATACAGTAAAGGCCCCATATAGTGAGAACAGACAGTAAAGGTCCCATACAGTGAGAACAGACAGTAAAGTTCCCTTACAGTGAGAACTGACAGTAAGGGTCCCAAACATATTCTATCCTTTATCTCTCACATTCTCTCTCTCTCTCTCTCTCCTGCAGTCTCTATTCTCTATCTCTCACACTCTCTCGTGCAGTGTATCAACTCTCTCACATACACTGAACATAAACACTCTCACGCATACTCTACACACACTCTCTCACACATAATGTACATAAACACTCTCACACACATACAATGGTTGGCACCAAATGTGGTAAAATCATTAGCACAAACTCTGATAAATGGTTGGCACCCAGACTCTAATAAATGGTTGGCACACAGATACTGGTAAAATCAGTGACACAAACTCTGAGAAAGGAATGGCACCCAGATGCTAATAGTTGGCACACAGATACTGGAAAAATCATTGGCACAAACTATAATAAATGGTTATCACACAGATACTGGTAAAATCATTGGCAAAAACTCTGATAAACGGTTGGCACCATTGTCACAAATACTAATAAATGGTTGGCACACAGATACAGGTAAAATTATTGGCAAAAAACTTTAATAAATGGTTGGCACACAGATACAGGTAAAAATCATTGGCAAAAAAATGGCACCATTTATTACAGGTTTTTTTGCCAATGATTTTACCTGTATCTGTGTACCAAACATTTATTAAAATTTTTCCATAAGCATGGATAGATCTCACCCCATAGGCATTCGGATCATAATCCAATATAAATAATAAAATGCTAAACCTGCGTCCATTAATCCATATCCATTTCCTCTTCTGCGCATGTGTGAGAGGAGAGTGGGAGGGCTCCTGCTCAGAAAGAGAGATCTAGTGCCATTTATAATGGGCTTAACTGGCTAGTAAGATATAAATGTCGTTTGTGGATAAAATCCTAAATGTGTATAGATGGAACAATCCTCCATAGTCCCACCAGACTAGGAGCAGGCTTCACGTATATCGCCATCGTACACGACTCTAAGGGACCAAACTACAAAACTACAAACTACAACTACAAAGAGTTAGTGAGACCTACCTACCTAGATATATGATTACCGAAAAAGTATCATGCAAGTGAGCTTAAATTCACATAGAAGAGGTGCAAAAAACTAACAAGGGGCGCTAGAAGAAGGAAAAGCTTATTCCTGCAAAGTGTGTCACATGAAACTCTTCAGTTCTGGATGGAGCCTGCTCATAGTCCGGTATGGTAAACTGTATCTATTGGCCTAAGGCTAAGGTCGGTATCCCAGTTATGCCCAGGCTAAGGTCGGTACCACAGTTATGCCCAGGCTAAGGTTCGGTACCCCAGTTATTACCAGGCTAAGGTCAGTACCCCAGTTATGCCTAGGCTAAGGACATTACCACAGTTATGACCAGACTAAGGTTTGGTCCCCTAGTTATGACCAAACTACCCTGGTACCCCAGTTATGACCAGACTACCCTGGTACCCCAGTTATGATCAGACTACCCTGGTACCCCAGTTATGACCAGACTACCCTGGTACCCCAGTTGCTAGACTAGTAATAGAGGAGACACATCCAGTACCAGGTGACAGGAGACTCCCAAATGTTCCACTATAAGTTTCCTGTACAATGACGTAAAGTGAAGAGTCTGTCCTGCTGTCCTGTAGCATCTTGACCTGTTCCCCAGCGGACAGGCATATTTCCCTTACTGTAACTATGAGGTAGGAGAGTCCTTACCTGGTTTCCACCACAGAGGCAGCAGCAAGAGGAGATGGACAAGGGCGAGAGGAGGGAGCAGGTGGTCAGCCCCAGGGTAGCAGAGTGCATCCCTTTTTCTACATACCCATCCATCCAGGTAGCAAGGCCGGGCTCGGGGGCACAGTGCTGATTCAAATGCTGTGGAGACTGGCGCTTTTCCGACTCCTCCATTTCTTCCTTCAAGTTTGCATCAAAAGTTTGAACAGTAATGTCCAGACACAGGGAATGTGACACATGGAGACAGGAGGTTGGTGTGGTTTGGTCCAACTGCATTGATTCTTAACTGTCTATGGGACTTGTACAGTATTTTGCCTTCCTTCGCACTTGCAGAGTGCGCCGCAGAGGATGGCCCCAGTAAGTGACGTCAGACTTCGCTACGTGATGTCTATGTCATGTAAAGGCCAAATGCAGAAGTAGATTCGGTCCATACGGAGGTGCTTCCTCTCTCTCCACCCAGTGCTGCTGCGCCGGTAAGTGAAAAAAAATGTTCCCACCTAAAAAATGTCGCTTCCCTGAGCCACATGACACAATGCCGCTCTGCTGCATTGTCTCAATGGGGCTCATTAGCGAGACGTCTCTGGACGCTTCTCCAATGTAAACAGTCCTAACTTGTCTAATCTGTCTGCATAGTCATGCCCCTCCATTCCCTTTATTATTTTAGTAGCCTTTCTCTGAACTGCTTTCATTTCCAAGATGTTCCTTATGGGATTCCAAAACTGCACCGCAGTTTCCTTCAATGCAAGAACTCTGCTAAGACAGAGTAAGACAAACACAGTGGTACAGTAACTTTGCAAAGGCTTTTCATATTTTGCTGCATATGCAACTTACATCATAAATAAACTAAGGTCTGTGGACCTTAAAAAACACATCTGTACATGGATAGAGATTTGGTTGATAGATTGCACACCAAGAGTAGCTGTAAAATGTGCTGGGGCTTCAGAAACCTTCTTGCGGGTGCAGAGTGCCTTGCGGTCTTCACCTGACCCACTAATGGTGGAAATATTGTGAATCTGACACCAGGACACGGTCCCCATTCAACATTTAGGGGCATATTTATAAAGAAACGATGTTAGCGTGAAAAAATTACCGCCGCACATCGCGGCCGCGGAAATAGCGCTGTCGCCGTATTTATAACGGCGAGCGCTATTCCCGCGATACCTATCGCGGCCGCGATGTGCTGCGGTAATTTTAAGTCCCTTCGCGGCGATACTGTATAGTATCGCCGCGAAGGGACTTAAAATCCCTTCCCGACGCCGGTCCTAAGGGGGCGGGGCATACGCCCACCCCGCCCACGGCGGCAGCGGCGACCACCCGCCGCCGCTTCCAAGCAGCCCCTCCCAACCCGTTCCCCGTTCGCGGCAATCTCAGAACGGGAGGCTAGGAGGGGCTGCCGGGAAGGGGCCGCAGCAGGTGGTCGCGACCACCCGCCGCGCACCCCCTCCCCGGCAACCCCTCCAAGCCCCCCGCCCCGGCCGCTCCCGGGGAGGGGACGGGAGGGAGCCGCTGGGGGGGTGGAGGCTCCCTCCAGCGGGGCCCTGAGAAGGGCCTTTTGGGGCTTAGGGGGTCCCGCAGCTCGAACCGGGACCCCCCCTCCCCGGCCCTTATAAGGGCCCTTGTGGCACTGACAAGTGCCTTTGGCGGTGGTCCCGCAGCTGAAACCGGGACCCCCAGTGCGGCTCTTATAAGAGCCCTTGGGCGACGTCTTCTTTCTTCCAGTCCCGGCGACACCAGCTCCGCCGAGGCCGCCGACCCCCGAGAGGTACCCCTGCGGCTGCCAGGGGTACCCCCGGCGGGCGCCGGCGACCTCAACGAGGCCGATGTTGCCGGCGTCTTGATCCGACGCGACGTATTTGGGCTGGCGACACCAACCCCACTCAGGTCGCCGATGCCAGGCAGCATCACTGCGGCCGCCAGTGAGCCTGCTGGCACCGCCGGCCTCAGCGGAGCCAATGTTGCCAGCCGCTTCTTTCTTCTTTCTTCAGCCATCTACTGCGATGGCATCTGAGTTCGCGGCGGAAAGCTCCTCTTTATATAGGTTTGCAGAAATCCAAATCCGTTTCGATTGGTCAATTTTTAATACTGCTTTACATTAACCAATCAGATTTCTGGAAAGTTCTGAAATCTGATTGGTTAATGTAAAGCAAGTATTAAAAATTGACCAATCAGAAACGGATTATGGATTTCTGCAAACCTATATAAAGAGTAGTTTCCGCCGCGGAACTCAGATGGCATCACAGTAGATGGCTGAAGAAAGAAGAAAGAAGCGGTGGCAACATCGGCTCCGCTGAGGCCGGCGGTGCCAGCGGGCTCACTGGCGGCCGCAGTGAGTCTGCCTGGCATCGGCGACCTGAGTGGGGTTGGTGTCGCCAGCCCAAAGACGTCGCGTCGGATCAAGACGCCGGCAACATCGGCCTCGTTGAGGTCGCCGGCGCCCGCCGGGGGTACCCCTGGCAGCCGCAGGGGTACCTCTCGGGGGTCGGCGGCCTCGGCGGAGCTGGTGTCGCCGGGACTGGAAGAAAGAAGACGTCGCCCAAGGGCTCTTATAAGAGCCGCACTGGGGGTCCCGGTTTCAGCTGCGGGACCCCCGCCAAAGGCACTTGTCAGTGCCACAAGGGCCCTTATAAGGGCCGGGGAGGGGGGGTCCCGGTTCGAGCTGCGGGACCCCCTAAGCCCCAAAAGGCCCTTCTCAGGGCCCCGCCGGAGGGAGCCTCCACCCCTCCCAGCGGCTCCCTCCCTTCCCCTCCCCGGGAGCGGCCGGGGCGGGGGGTTTGGGGGGGTTGCCGGGGAGGGGGTGCGCGGCGGGTGGTCGCGACCACCTGCTGCGGCCCCTTCCCGGCAGCCCCTCCTAACCTCCCGTTCCGAGATTGCCGCGAACGGGGAACGGGTTGGGAGGGGCTGCTGGGAAGCGGCGGCGGCGGCGGGTGGTCGCTGCTCCCGCTGCGGGGGGTTAGTATCGCGCCGCGGGAGGTTAGTATCGGCTGACTTCGCGAAGTAAAACAGCCGATACTACCTGAGCGAAACCAGTACCGCCGCTTTATAAATAGAAGCGGCGGTAACAGGTAAGTATCGCCGCGAAAGGTTAACGCTTCGTTAACTTTTCGCGGCCGTTTTCGGACTTTTATAAATCGCGGTAAACGCGATTTATGCGTTAATGTCCGCGAAAACGGCCGCGAAAAGTTAACGAACCTTTATAAATATGCCCCTTAGAGTCTGTATTCTGGTCAGGGCAGGTGGAAAAGATTCAGGTTTCCAGGAAACCAAGCAGGAGAGGACTGGGACCTTTAAACCTGGGGGGCAAATACAACCAAGTGGCCCTTTCACAGTAGATCGCAACATTTTTTACCACGCCAACTTTGCTACGGTCACACACTTTGTTTAAGTTACACCATATCTGTTGTATTCAATTAGATCAACTGGACTTGAAGTTTAGTTCTTGAAGACGTTTCGCTAGTCATCCGACTGGCTTTCTCAATTCAGAATGACTTGTACAAGAATCTGTGGCAATTATGTACCCTGGAAAATCCAATTAGCATATCACAGCCAGGTGTTAACACTAAGTCATTAATCTGGAAAAATTTGGACACTTCAACAGGACTCACAATAACCCTACAGAGAGTCTATATTCTGTTTCCTTAAAGACTGTTTTTACTTAAAAATGTAAAAAAAAAAACTTATATGTATCAGTGTAGAAAACAAATGTCACAAAATTTGACTGAAAGATTTGTCATTCATTAAATGAGAGCGTACAAACCAGGGGCCATTTTTATAAACCCAGTACAGAATATAAGGCTTTAGAAATACGGCCCCAGGTGTCTTAATTAAAGTGTAACACTTGCTCTTTCATGTTGAGGCATATTGTAAAATAGAAAATAGCAAATAATGAAAAGTAAACAAAGCAATTAAGAATTGATGGAAACACGACAGCATAGGGTTTTAAAAGAAAATATTTGATATACTTAATGACCTTACAATTAAAAAGTATCATTGTGGACTTCTGACCCATGCAAAGTAAACAGATTAAAACTACAATCACTGATATTTTATTGACTTATTTATTCCCAAAGTCTGTCATGCATGTGAATGACACATCCAGGGGTGGATCAAACAAAAACAAACAAACAAATAAAAATAATACAATTAGAAATAAACCCCGTCATGACCAGTTTTTAAAAAATGTTCTTTATTTTTGATGTAATTGCTACTGTACTTTATTATTACTGAAAAAGCAAACTATTCCTTTAATGCACTGATTGAAGAATGGGAGATGAAGAGTATTACTGACCTTACTCCCAGGCTCATGTACAGTTGATTGAAGAATGGAAGGTAAGGCATAGGTCCTTTACCTCCTGTTCTTCAATGAATGCATTAAAGGAATAGTTCACTTTTTCAGTGAACAAGTTTATTGATAAAACTAATGGTAGAAAAGTCTTCTGGGTAAATTCCATGAACTTCTTTAAGTGAATGCTGTGTCATAATTTAAGGGATTTCACAAGCTGAGTGCAGAAATGAACCAGAGAGTGATCTGTAAAAGATTGCGCTACACACTGTCCCGAGCGGTCTCCCTATGTAAACATTTTCCTCAGCCTTGACCGACTCCCTATACTTTAAGGAAAGGGAGACGAATGTGGCAGAGGGAAATGTTCGGGCATTTCTGAGCGATCGCAAGGCCAATGGTCTCAGGAGCAATCCAAAATGCTCTGAGAAGCACCGAAACGGTGAACACATATTCTTTTCATTCAGGATGCCTGGGATTTTTGTCACTTTTATCGATAATAAATCTGCCCCCATGTTCCAGCACTGATAAGTGGTAGGAATCAGATTTACACAATATTTACACGGAGGAAGGTATGGAGTGTGGGATGACTGGCACCTTAAAATCAGTATAAGTTATAAGGTGTAAGATTAGAAGATAGCTCGTACCTCCAAATGATTTAAACTCTGCCACAGAAAGTGCTGAATGCAGAACAAAGGCAGTATTTCTTCCAGCTTCCACATTTGAGTGGATCCTTCTGAGTATCCTAAAGTCAACAAATTTTCTTCCATCTACATGTAAAGTAGAGCCACAGGGTCCTAGTTCTGTCTGTCACACTCAATAGTAGAAACATGCTACTAACCCCTACATAAACACTCCACATAGCACATTAAGTAGGTAAAAAGACATTTTTCGACAAATGTATACCAAATAATTGTGGATGTGGACCCATAGAAAAAAGTAGATCTAAATACATGTTTTATATATAACCTTGACGTGGTTGGAAAGCTTTTCATTCATGTGATGATGTCATTCACAGTAATGTATACTAAAACCCCTTTGTTGGTCCAGGTTGGTATAGTACACATAGAAACATCCATGTGTCTACACCCCCATGATCACCTTAATATAGCTGCGCTGGCAACAACTTAATATACACAACCAATTATATAAAGATAATCTTTAAATGACATTATTATGAATAAAAATAGTAGCGCCCGGATAGTCAGATAAAGAGCATATATATATTGACCAAGTTACTTATAATATAAAAACGTGAATTATCCCACGCTAATTAGTAATAAATAATAAATGATAAATTCCCCTATAGAACATATACTCCCATACAAAAAAATTATTATTCATGTATTTATTAATAAACTACACAAGAGCAAGACATTATTAAAATACATACCACGCATATATGCACTAAAATATAAACTGAAAATACCCTACCCTCTCCCTTAACCACCCTTTTACTTAAAATATAAATCTTATATAAAACAAGCAAATTAATGGTCAATGAGTTAAATGTATAACTCTTATATTCGTTCCAAATAGAAATTTCTTAGTGGCCCCTAGTCCAGATATCAGGGATCACTGTTCTGGAAGCAGATAAGTGTGATATGATATGACACACTCTCAATAGTTATCAGTAGGTATTCGGAGATCCCTCCTGTAGACTTAAGGTGTAAGTAAGTAAAACACCTGAATCCTGAGTTGATCCTTGGTTGTCGGTCCTTTGGTATATGGTATAGCTGAGCTGCGGCTCCAACCCGCGATGTTTCTTAACCTGACGTCTTTGGTATTTAGAGAATTTCTTCGTGGGTGGCCTTGGCTGCTCTCCCGGTCTGGCGTAACTGCTAAAGCACTGCTGGTTACAGAGACCTATGCTGTGTAACAATTGCTTGTAAACCGTGTGGATTACAACATGGAGGAATGTCAGGGGAGTGTATATACATATATATATATATTATAAAGAAAACTGCACTCATGTTTGCTAATACTAGACCATTTGCCCGGGGGACCGGGGGACATCCGAAATATCACACACAAACCAGCTTCAGCCATCAACAGGATAAAAAGCTCCATCATTTCCTGTTCCTTAAAACAGGTAAGTGATATAAGAACACACCCCTCGACACCCCCCCTCCCTCCCCAGTAGAAAATCACAGTCCGAGATATTTCCCAGTAGTGATGGATATTTTTTAGTAGTTTTTAGTAGTGATGGGTATTTCATCCCTATGTACCAATATTGAGGAAAATATTGGAATAGAAGCTGTGAGACATGCCATGAACAAAATAGACACTAGAATACCCACTGAATATGTAATTGAGTTATTGAAATTAGTACTGGGAAACAATACATTTAGATTTGAGGAGGAACACTATTTACAGGTGTCAGGTACCTCATTGGGTAGCCCAGTAGCACCTACATACGCCAATTTATTCATAGGATATTTGGAAGAAAAGTGTGTCTATTCTGCTGAGGCGCTGGTGGCGCTATATTGATGACGTCTTTATGACTTGGGATGGCACTAGGGATATATTGGATGATTTTCTTGCATACCTGAATAACATATGTCCCAAGATCCTATTTAATCCCGAATATAGCATCAGGGAAATAAATTTCTTGGATGTGACAGTCAGAAAAAGAGGAGATATGCTATGCACATCTCTACATAGGAAAGGGATGGACAGGAATACGCTGCTACATGTGGATAGTTTTCATCCTCCCAAACTTATAGAAGGACTACCTGTGTCACAATACATAAGGGTCTTACGCATTTCTAGTGATGACGATGAGAGAGTGAAGGAAATTCAGTGTATCCTAAGGGGCTAAATACTCAACTATCGTTCAAAAGATTTTTATGAGACCTTTATATTAGGTTCGTTTTATAATGTTTTATAGTGCCCTGTTTTATTATGACCTGTTTTCTAGACAATAGAAGATTTTATTGCAACATTTGAAGTATCTTACTATATGTATGTTTTTTGTTACAGAGTTACGTATGTAAGAAGATTTCAAGAATGTGACTTTGTGCTTAAATAAGGTGGAATGGACTAAACTGTATGTAACAATGTTAAGACTGGTACATGAAAGGCAATGTGGCTAGTGCAATACTAGTACATGAAGTGCATTATGGCTAGTGCAATATGGTAAAGTGCAATAAAAAGTAATTTTTTTATGTGCATTATTAATATAGACATACACCTTGGACATTTAAAGTCACATTGAAGAGATCTTCACGTACGAATACATGAGACTATTGGATATGGACTTTTCTGTGATTAGCGAGTTCCCCTTTTTTGTAGATGAATATATTTATATGTATATAACAGCTAAAACTGGCTTTTTAATTATCAATTGTGCTTAAATTCTATACCTAATATTTATCACTAATATTTATTATTGTATGCAATACGTAAAGAATACGATTATAGTATACTTTTATAGATAGCACTATAGCACTTTTTAGTATACTTTTATAGACAGCCCTTTTTAAGAATATAAATACTGTTTGAACATTGTGATATATTTCAAAGGCATTAAGATGTGTTAATATGAAATGAACATGTAAGGGGTTAATCTGACACTATCACATGTTTTCACTAAAGGGGTGGCACTGGGGGTGTGTTTATGGTTATATAAGTCTTGTATCACTGTGTGTCACATCATTCTTATGAAAGTGCTCTGCGAGGCACCGAAACATTAAATAAAATTTTGTGTTAAGAAGGAGTACTTGGAACCCCCCTTTTTTGTTGCATATATATCCACGAACATTCGAAAATCTTCGAAAATATGATCGGAAATGCGAAAATGGTCTCCGATCATATTTTCGATAATTTTTGAACATTCAAGGCTATTTTCGAGATCCGGAAATCCGAAAATGGAACAAAACTAGTGAGTTTCACCCATCTCTAATATATATAACACTCTTTGTTCATTCCCCTGGGCCACAATATATTCAATTTATGAATCCATGAGACTTCCCTTTGTTTTTAATGAAAGCACTCCATCTCCACCCTAGATGATTTGTCAACCTGCTCCAAAACCAGAAATGTTATATCATTGGGCCATGTCCCTGATCACAAAAATGTCTTGGGACTGATAGGGTTACATTTTTACATCTAATAGAGGACCAATGTTGCTTCACCTTTTGGGTAGCCTCCCCTATGTATAATAATTTGCATGGACAATATTAAAGATAGACACAATAGTTTGTGTCACAAGTATAGTGCCCATTCATCACATATTCCCGTTGGGTTGTCTTTACCATAAAAGGACGCTGTAAACAGCTCCTGCAGGGAAATATTATTTTGTTAACAGTGCCCAAAAATGTTGACTTCCCCGTTGTCTTTTTAAATTCTGCCTTAGCTAATACATTTCTCAGGGTTTTAGCCATCTCATGATACATAATTGGCGGATCATGGATCTCCACGATTTGTGGATACATTTGGTTTAAATAAATACCAATGTTTATTAATAATATAGCTCATGGCCAAACTGCAGTGGATATACTGAGAAACAAATATTTCTATAGAGATTTTTCTAGGGTTAGTTTTCCATTCTCCTATAACACAAGTACATCTAAGTAAGTAATAGTAGATTTATCCACTGTACATGTAAATCTGATATTGGTATCACATTCATTTATTCTCTGTACAAATTCTTTCAGAGATCCAATGTGAATGAAACGCCACCAACCTAAACAGCAAGATGGAAAGGCTGGCTTTGAGCACTCCTCAAAGCCACACATAAATGTGTTGGCTGCTGCAAGTTAATAGCACAGGCAAGATATAATTGCATTTACGTCCAGTATTGCATTGCAAGATTGCTGGGAAAGTCACTTGTTTTAGCTCTATTGAATTTCCCCATAAATGTTTTAAATGTTTGGTAATAAGTTTGTGGCATATACCATTTACGGGAAACAAATTTGGTAGTGACTGTAAGGGTTTAACTAAGGTGAACTAGCTGCACATAAGGGAGACATAATACCTTACCTGTTATAGGGAAGTGACTAGCAATGACATCCCATCTTGAGGTTTTAAGCCGAAAAGCATCAATGTTTGAGTTTAAATTGAAAAAATTAAAAGGAAACACTCCAATCAGTGCACTGACTATGTTGTACTTCTTACAGTAAAAATATATTACCATGCAATACTGCCCATACAATACCACAGCATCCTTAAGGAGGTACTTAACGGCTGTGTCTTTAGGGCAGGTACCCTATGGTATCAGACATTTTCTTTAGCAGTTTTGATATTCTGTACATGAAGAAAACCACAATTAATTATTAGACATTAGTTTTAACAAAAATAAATAAACCTGGTGTGGGGTCTTGCCCTTGATAATAATCTTGTTATGCTTGAAACAAGCATTGTGTTTAGGGTGTTTATCCAATTTTGGTCATTAAAAAAATTGAATAAACTGTTAGATAGGGTTAAAGAGGAGGGTGTAAAGGTTGGACTAGATGGACGTATCTCTTAATTCAACCTCTATTATTATGTTACTATGTTGTAATAGTTGTAAATTTTATAATTTTTGCCACAAAAAGGCTTTATCCATATTGTATGGTTCCCACAGAAGTTGCTTCAAAAAGTATTTTTTTTGGATGTGTACTACTACTTATACATTTTTATGCTGTTAAAAATGAACATTGATATAATTCAGCACCTCAGTTATAGCTGAAATTCCAATTTATATAGCCTTCAAAGAAAATCATCTGTTGTCATTAATTTCCAGGAGCAAAGTGTTAATAAGCTAAAGTCAACCTGTCCCACCATGTGGCACATCAGACTGCCCAGTCTTTGCAGGCATTTGTGTTTAAGCTCCATCTTGGACTTCCCAATAAATTTCTTTTTAAAACGGTGAGCTTTGTCCTTGGTGAATTTCATCTATGAAGCATTTCTTTATCGTTGAAACAAAGAAATAGAAAGTCTGAGCCAATTTATTAGCTTGTCATAAGCTAATAAATGCCATATTTCTATGAACTGAAACTGCAATAACAAGGGGACACTTGAAACTGAGATATGAGAGTTTCTAATTAAACTCTCGGACTATATATGTTTGTGTGGGCTTTGTACTTCAGGATCATTTCCAAAAAGCCGTTCATAGAGATGCATAAATCAGTTCACACGTAAGAAAGGCAATTTATCATTGTCCTAATTTACCTGTGCTTATTGACACTTTTCCTTTATTTAATTTACTTGTGTTAGGTCACTTATTGGTTTTTGAGTTCCACTGGGTTTATGCTATTACTTTTGCTAATACAATTGATGCAGTTAAAAGAATTTATTAAAAAAACACTGCGAAGAGAGA
Source organism: Hymenochirus boettgeri (assembly GCA_019447015.1). Lineage (NCBI taxonomy): Eukaryota > Metazoa > Chordata > Amphibia > Anura > Pipidae > Hymenochirus > Hymenochirus boettgeri. Next base: position 72,446,955 of record CM033470.1, on the reverse strand, counting down.
ATGTAAAGAAGAAGAAAAATAAATAAATTAAAAAAAAAAAAAAAAAATATATATATATATATATATATATTTGTTTTTTTTTAATATATATTTATTTGCCAAGGGGAAAAAAATAATCTAAATGGGAATGAGGACCTTACACTTTTGCCCCAAACAAATCTTTGCCATGGTTTTGTGGTTGTCTTGTGGGTGTCTTTCCAGATATAAAGATGTGTGAATTGTTGGGTTTCATTCTGCCACACAGGGAAGTTTTGGCTATGGAACAGAAATTCTGTATCATAAACTTTCAACGAGCCTGAAAATTGCAGGGACCTGGGCCCCCCTGCAAGATTGGTGGTAGGGCCCCTGACACACACCCTCCTCTTCTCAGCACACTGTGATCAGCTCTTTTTTAACAACTGATCATGAGTTTGCAGTAAAGATACCATGTTTTGAACAGATGACCTACAGTATTTGCCTCTGGGCTCCCTCGTCACCTACAGGTCCAATAATTACACCACTGCTTTCAACGCAGTAAATCGTTTTGGTCCTTTAACAGTTTTGTTCCAAAATCTCAGCTGTAGTTTCGTTCATATAAATTTTGTCTACAAAACCAGTAGTTTCACCCTGAAACCAGCATTATGATTAAACTACAGAGAATCCATTCCCAGACATTGCCTCACTGATATTGTAATAAACAAAAGTTACCTAAGAATGATTTTAATGTCCTGTGATAACTTTTAATCACACTGGTTCATGCATCTAAATCAACTGTAAAGTAGAGATGGCCGAACTTTTGAAAGTTCGGTCCATTTTCGAACTTTTGAACTATATGGAAAGTTCAAAAGTTCGAAAAAGAACCCATAAAAGTCAATGGGAGTCAAATAGTTCAAAAAGTTTGAATGAAATAAAATTAAAATATCAATGGTAACTTAATGTAAATAGCTGTGGGACCTGGGAAATGGTCTGGGGAACATATTTGAATATCCAGGACTTTCGAAAACTCTTTCAATAATTATCCCATGAACGACTTGTGGATTTGAGAATTCAATATATACCGGTACTCGCGTATTGGTATAATAGACATTTTACTCACATATTCATTAATTCGATATTTATTCGCGTATTGGTATAACAGACATTTTACTAGCGTATTCGACAATTCGATATTTACTCACATATAGGTATAATGGACATTTTACTTGCGGATTCGATAATTCGATATTTACTCACATATTGGTATAATAGACATTTTACTCGCATATTCGCATTCCTCGAACGTTCGAACATTGGATAATTATCGAAAGTTCGGCTCAAACTTGGGTTCGAGTTCGAGTTCTAGTCCATCTCTACTGTAAAGCCTGTACATTCAACATTACCCTACTACTTTTATTTAAAAAAGCATCATTCTTAAATCTTTAAAAAAAAACTTGTAAAAAAGGAGTCACAGCTATTTTCTGGGGTTCGAGTGTAGGAGAATTATTAGCCATGAGCCAAAAGTGCAAACCAGAATAGTAGTCTGTTGTATGCCATGAATCAGAACCAGAAAAGTTGTTAGCTGCATTCCAGGAATTAAAGCCAGAAGTCAATTATTAAGAAGTTAGTACCTGGTGTGCTACGGTGTCAGCACACAATTGCGTGTGCATACAATGCATTTTTTCCTTCAGGGGACAGGGCCCAGAAAATGATAACCCTTGGAAGCATGACCGATTGGCTATGAACAAACATGTGGCCAGTGGCCACCAGCAAGTGATTGATAGATTAAGGTTACATTATATGGGGAAATTTGTGAGAGTTGGAATGCAGTGTGTGGGTTTAGGGGAAGGCTATTACTCTATGACCAGAATGAGTATTGGCCATTTTTTATTGATGCTGTTTATCTGTATCATTATTGTTTACATTTTGAATTGGAAAACTTGCTGGTGGGTATTTGAGAGTTGTAGTTCAAGCGAGAGCCACCTATCTTCCAGCTCAGATTTTTTTAAAATTTAGAAACTCAGAAGGTTTCATTAAAATATTAAAAATCTGAAAATCAAAAACTCTTTCGAGTGTATCGAAAAATCTAAAATGTCTATTAGAAATTCAAAAAAGTCCAGTTCAATCGTTTCTGCGGAACCATTATTGGAACAAAACTCGCCAATATCGTTCATCTCTATTAATAGCGTGCACTGTTTTAAATTAAATGTGTCTATTTAAAGGGATTTGTATATGAGTTTAACAGCCACCAGTAGCTTAGAAACTTTTAGAGAAGAGCAGAAATGGGGAATCACACAGCTAGAAATAAATAACTAACCAGGCTAGGAGCCACAATGCAACTTTTCATGATTATAAGAGACAAACCCTGCAATTTTCACAAGCAGATTACACATCAAATACAACTTGTGACATTTTCATTAACTTGATCCTAAATAAATCTCTGATATTTTAAATCCATTAGATAAGTATTAGGGTGATATACCCAGAGCTGCTATCAATGCATAGCAAAGTAAAAAGGGTTAGCGTACTTCAAGATGTACTAACATGCACCACTTCTGTGTGGTATTTGTAAAGCTGGCAAATATCTGGCATTAAAAGTTTTATCACAATGTACCATCGGATTAGCAGAGGCAGTACCAAGTGATTAATTTTATTGCATTCTTCCAATTTTCTTTGGCAAAATATATTAGAGGCTGTGGTCTGTAGTTGCTCATTAGACAAATAACCCTAAATACTCAAAACAATATAGAGCAGTATAATGTGAGATTGTTTCCGTTGTTGTGTGGCTGCTGCAGAACCTCTTGTTTTGGGAAACCACTCTGTCATGTGACAATTCATAAACAATTGTTCTACAGCTATGGACTTCAAGTCTACATTGTACATCCTGATCAGCAAACTGGAAGGTTTTCACCCATAACGTCCCTGATAACATTTTATAGAAATTAATAGAAAGGGACACACAAGTGTCTGTCTCCTACCTTTATAATTGGTCTGCTGCTCAGATCTTATCTAAAAGAAGGCTTCCTCCTTCCCCGCTCGCTAACAGCCAATGTAAATATAGTCATGTTAAGGTTCAGGGACTCACACTACCTACTGATGGTGATGAATAGAGATGGCCAAACTTCCTGAAGTTCGTTTTCTTGCCGAACTTCAGTGAAAGTTCGGAAGTTAGGAATTTAACCCATTAAGTCAATGGGAGAAAATAGTTTGAAAAGTTTGGATTAATTAAAAATAAAATATCAATGGTAACTTACTGTACATGGCTTTGGCACCAGGGGGAACATGTCCATATCACCAAAACAGGTTTAAACACATCTTTCCCCCACGATCGGGCAATTGTCGGGTTTCCGCATGCTACATTCGAGGGTTATGACCAATTTGAGGGTTACTGAACGATACATTCGAGGGTTACTGAAAATCGAACATTACATTTAAGAGTTACTGAATTTGAGCGCTACATTTGAGAGTTACCGAAAATTAAACATTAAATTTAAGGGTTATAGAATTCGAACATTACATTTGAGGGTTACCAAACGGTACATTTAAGGGTTACCAAAGATTGTATGATACATTCAAGGGTTACCAAAAATCTAATTAGTTTTCCGAACTTGGCCACATTTTCGATTTATCGGAAAAGAAATCCGAACTAGTTCGTATCTATCTATCTATCTATCTATCTATCTATCTATCTAGCTATCTATCATCTATCTATCTATCTCTATCTATCTATCTATCTATCATCTATCATCTATCTATCTCTATCTATCTATTTATCATGTGGGAATATTTTGTAAAAAAAACATATTCACACAAAAACTTCAATTTAATGTCAACATTTTTAAGAATTCAGAGGTTTTATCATATTGTTTTGAATCTTTATGCAGGAAATAAAGAAGGGACAAAAGAAAAACATTTGATATAATGGACGGGCAATCATTTCATGCAATACATCAACTGAAATCAATCCTTTCATCAGGACAAGATGCATGTCATACGTAAAATGTCACCTTAGCCAGGGAAAATGAAAGATAGTGGCTAACAGAAGCGAACAATGAAGGGTAATGGTATAGGCAATAATACATTGATGATTGATGAATTAGCTTCACTTCAGTCTGTTCTAATGTGGCCTGCAGCATTCTTCAAAGCTTACTTACATGCCCATAAAGAGTACAGACCCCTTTCAACAGGTCTATACAGATGCAAAGTGCTTCCTAAAGCAGTCAGTCTCGGCATGAAAACCCCAGGTGTCAAAGTACTACGTGTGGTGGTAAGTTTCATATCATAGCTGGTTTGAGGGCCTAATGATCTACTTCTGACAAATAATTTAAATTTTTTTTTTTCAAAAAAACATTTTTTTCATTAAGATATACAGTATATTATATATATATACATTATGGCATATATATTATGGGTTAGGTCCCAATAGTAAACACGGCAGCACATTCACATGCGTTATAGCACAAACTAGCAAACCCCCGATTCTTTAAAGAATCATTCAAGCCTGCATTTAAAGACCTCTCCCCCTCTTTCTCTCTTTCCCTACTCTCTCTTTCTCCCCTTCCCTCTCTTTTCCTTCTCTCTCCACTCCTTCTCCCCTCTCTCTTTTCCCTCCTTTAAATTTCTCTCCTCCTCTCTTCCCTCTCTATCTCTCTCTCTTCCCCTTCTCTTTCCCTCTATCTCTCTCCTCTCTCACTCTCTCTCTTGCTCTCTCTGCCCCCCTCCTGGAAATGGCATTGTAGTCTCTCTTGCTGGTGTCTTGGGTGCGCGCGCATCTCAGGGTGGGTGCACACGGCTTCTCCAATGGCAATGGCGTGCACAGTGGGAGGAGGGTTGATGATGCGACGCTCAAGCTAATGCATCCGTGATCCATGTTAATTACACCTCTCGGTTAGTATATAGTGTTAGTGGAAGGCATGGGGTACACACAAAAAGTCGTGCATGCATGCATTCCAATAATGGATTGATGTGCAGGGCACATATTGGGAATACTCCAAAAGCATTGCACTGGCAATGCAAATCAGAAGCGCAGATCACAAAAAATGCACCTCGAATTGGGCAAGTGGGCCTAATGCATTACACAAAGATTCCAGCACTCAACTGCACATATAGTCATAAATAAGTTAGGTATAAGAGTTTAAAATGCAAGTAATGAAGGGAGATCACCTGCAATAAGGTTAAAATGGATTACTTTAGTTACAAATGTTCATACCAAAATGCATGAGCTGAAGGTCAGTCCTAACCTAGTGAGATAAGTATAATCCCTGGGGACCATACCTGTTTGTCTCTTATTATAAAGGAGTTTTCTTATAAGGTTAAGACTAGGCATAAACCAAACTATCTTGTTTCTTTCCAACAGTGGTTCCGCAGGACCTATTTAAGTTCTGAAATTCTGTTTCAATCTTGATTTGTACAATTCTCAATAGGAGTTTTTTGATTCTTCTCTAAGAATTTTACATTTTTTAATAAGAATTGATTTTCAAATGTAATTTTAAAATGTTAAAATTTTTCACAAAATGTTTTGGATCTCCGAATTTTCAAAACCAGCTGTTCTAAATAGAAACCAAGTTTATTTTGAAACTGGGATTTATTTGTATGATGTCTTGGAGGAGCATGTCAGCTTAAGCATGTTATATGAAAAATGCAAATAAAGGTATTTATTTTCTCTTAGTGCAGATAATTACTCTTCATTACTTGCAGGGTTTCTTCTCCAATGAGGCAGAGTGAGACATTTGCTTCATTTTTATTAAACATTTTATACATAACATTTTACCATTTTAATAAGATCTGATGTAGATGGAATCGCCAAAGAAGAATTGTAATAAAAAAATGCATGGAACTATTTATTACAAGTGATGTATTGTAATGTTCTTAAATAGTGTGGATGATTCTATTTGTCATGCTCTAAAGGAAGTCTGTGATGATGTCATTTTAATGCAGTTTTGATTTCTTATACAATTAGACATTAATAAAATAGTGCTTAGAAAGCATCATCCTGCATCATAAACTGAGCATTGATCAATATTTCTTTTTTTTAAAAGATATTTTAAGATATATACAGCAAACTCATAGAATGAAATTCATTTTGTGTTATGTTTAAACTTAAATAGAACTTTAAATTCAAAAAAGAAGCTTTACAAATAAATCTTGATGTTAATTATAATTTAATACACTCCTTGCTGATATTTATCAGACTTGTGTATCTGTGGCATCAATTCCAGGACTTTGATTAAATGTATTGATTCTAGTTTCTTGTTTAGAATTATCTATCTAGTTTTCTAAAACAAATGTAATGTTTTCAACTTAATAGAAATAATCATTAGTCAGCTAAAAAAAACTCTTAGCTTGTGTCTTGTGTTGATATGGCCTGCAAATGTATTAAACAGTAAAATTACATGAATGCTAATTATTTTAGATTAGATTAATGCTAATTACATTTTTTATCATTACTTATATGTTTTAAAACACAGCCAGGGAGATAAAAATAATCATAAAAATAAGTGGAAAACCCTCGCAAGCCCATGTAATTTAGGGTTACCATGGGTTTTACACTGTATGGGACTGTGCCACTTCCAAATGTTTTTGGAAGTAGCACAGCGCTACCCATACCATACCCCTTAACCGCTTCTTATCACTATTTAAAGGTCTTGCCCACCCTGAAAACAAAAAACTGTGCAATTGTCCTTTACCGGCCTCCAACTCCAATTGAAAAGTTTTGCACATTATTACCTGCATTACTGCAAGCTGACCTCTCCTCCATGCAGTCAATCAAGGCTGTGACAACTGACATCACAGCCAATGATTGACTGCTGTTTCACCTGCTGCCTCCTCTGCACATGCTCAAACTTATAAAAAGTGTAAGGTACTAAACTGTAATCTCCAGTCAAATTGCAGTTCAGTACTAAATATAGCAAGCCGTTACAAAAAATCTGAGGCACAGGTCAATATTAGATGTTCACTTCTGATCAGCTAATAATTGATCTTTGCCAATGAAAAAAATCACTCCCTGAAAAACTTTCCGGAAAGTGATTTTTCTGATTGGATTTCGGACTATTCCAAATTCAATATCATTCACAAAGATGAAACTGTGTGATGAAACACACACCCAATAATATTTTAAAGTGGTACATAATAAAAACATTTTTCTGCTTAAAAGTGCAAAAATCTAAAAAAATATATTTTTTTGCAGAATTTTGCATGCATATGTGAAAGAATTACACCATCGTGTAGCTGAAAGTGTGTTGGTTCTAATAATATATATTGTATATGGGAGTATTTCTCAGTTTAAGGGGAGTTAATCTGAGAAAAGGAAAGCTGTTGGATTTTTTTTCTCTGTAATCGTATTTATGCCTTGGACCCATTTGAGGTTACTTGGTGGCTGTATGTCTGTGAACACCCACACATAAGGCATACTGTTTGATTAAGGACATATGGAAGATTGATATATAATGGGACTTTTTTACTTATCCAGTGGGTTTGAGACTTTGAATTGTCTTTTAGGAAAATCTCCAAAAAGCATAAGTCTACTAAGAATTGCACCTGGAATAATGCACAAATTTGTGAAAGACACAGCTTAAAGGTGCGTAGATTCCAATAATATATAGAGTTTAGTTTGAAAAATGCAAGTATGCATGTAAGTTTTATTGGGGACATGTAGGAGATCGATATTTAGGAATTTTTATTTGTTCTGAGGGTTTGTTCAGGATTTCTAAGTTTGAACTTTCTTTGCTGCTTTTTTCAGAAAATCTTCTAAAAAGTGCAAAAATCTAAAAAGAACTGTGTGCAACATGTAGCTGAAGGTGTGTGGGTTCTAAAGATATATAGTTTGTTGGGGTATTTTGCAGTTTGAGGGATGTTTAATTTAAGAATAGAGATGGGCCCAATACACCTGAAGAAGGAAAACCCGAAACGTTGTGTGATAGTGGGAAATATCACTAATAAAGCTGATTACTTTACCAGATGGTGTGCATCTGTGGAAATTGGTCTTGGAAGTATATCGCTGTGGAAGGGGTTCATGGCTCCATGAGACAGCATAACAAGAATGATATAACAAGAAGTGCGGTAAGTTGTTCTAAATATAATGCTTTAATAGCTTGTAGCCATATTGTAGTTTTGTGACCACTCTCTGTCAGCATTAATAGCTTACCCTCCCAACTAGAGATGGGATCCGGGTCCGACTCGGACCCGACACGGAACCCCTTGGTTTCGAAATCCAAATGATCTGTCTGAATCTGGACGGATCATCTGGATTTTGGGACTTCGGAGCCTATTTTCTATAATTATCGAACATTCGAGGATTATCGAAAATAGCCTTGAACATGGGGTAGGGACGATGTACTCCACCCATTGGACCACATGTAATACCATATATAACCTTAAATAATACACAGACACAGAAATGTGGTGAAAAATGGCCGCAACACCTTTTATTAAATTCCAATTCAATTCAACAAACCAATACTTTAACTTTTTCAATTTTAAATAACCAACTTTGTTACCCAGCCAACCCCTGATTAAAACCCCCAGCAGGTTGCCCTATTATCCATATTCCATACTCACTTTGGCTCCGCCTTAATGCAACCATATTTAGCCAGGAGCCTGCAGTTTTTTAATTGTATGTTACCTTCGGCCATGCCAGGCTCATTTAAAACATTAAATTGTGCCTGGCCTGACCCAACTCAAAACTTTTTCGATGGCTGTCTGTAAGCCAACGTTAAAAATATCTAGTCCGATGTCGGACAGGTGTATGCCATCTTTTCTATATAGGCCACATTCACCACCCTCTAGGTCTCTGTGTCTGAAGGAACAAAAATGCAGCGATTTTGCGAACTTACTAATTGATAAATTAATCTTGCGCCTGTTTCTTTCCAGCGCTTTTAGGGTAGGGGAAAACCAAATTAAGCGGGGAATAATCTCGGACCATATAATGACCACATCAGAGTTTAGCAAGGTCCCTTTTCATTCTTTTTATCGTAAAGATTGTAGACTTCCCCCCAATTTCGTTTCCTCCCTTTAGGTAGGCAAATGAATGTTTTGCGTTGATGTGGTTGAGGATAAAATATATAAACAGATCTTTGTCTGATAAATGTGGTGACAGAGAACTCTGGACTTTAAATTCAGCCCAAGCTTTCCACGCTGCCACATATGAACCCCAGGGGACTAGTTATAGGCTAGGCTGTATTACTGTTTATGTGTGATTTATTTTTTTATCTGTCTGTTTAATCTGGCCCAGTTATTTCTCTTTTACTATTGTTCAGTAAACTTTATTGCTGGGTAGAACCGTTGTTTGTGTCTGTGTGGCATCGTGTACCCTCTGAATCTGTGAGCCCACCGCCTCACTATTTCTAGTCTTCTTCACTTGGCGCTGCGAGCAGGGTACATTGATCGCCATGCAGAACCCAACCAGTCATGAGGCGGCTCCTGCCTTAGCCCCAATTGCCCCTCCTGCCGTGGGAGTAGCCCCGACCATGTGTTTGCCCGCAGGAGCAATATTGAACCAGCTAGTACGTTTCGACGGCCAGAACATGCTGCTAGAAGACTGGGCCAATTACCTAAAAAGTACCCTCAGGTTGTATAATTTGACTCCTGATCTGCAATCCGACGTGGCGCTGAACGCCCTGGAAGGGGATGCGAGACGCACTGTAATGCTACGCCCGGAAGGGGAGAGGAAGGATGGATGGCAAGGCTAGCGAAGTTTGATTATTCCATCAAGTACCGTCCGGGAAGGATAACGCAAATGCAGATGGCCTGTCCAGAGTCACCTGGCCCCCCCCCATGCCTCTGCGGCCTTAGGAGCCTGCTTGGTACATTCTATAATCTTTGAAAATACGATCGGAACCTCTTAAGTAGTCTCTGATCATATTTTTGAGGATTATTGAATGTTCAAGGCTATTTTTTTGATAATCCTCGAAAATAGCCTTGAACAATCGATAATAATTTAAAATTCTTTCCGTTTTCGGATTTCCAGGAATCCGAAAATGGAACTAAACTGGTGTGTTTCGGGCCATCTCTACTCCCAACTGTGAGTTGTTGTTTTTTATTTGTAACAACTATTTTTCTATTTTTAAGTCTGCAAACCTTTCTCTGTCTGTGTAAAACTTAGGCTGAAGCAGATTAGTATTTGGCATCAGAACTCTGGGGGAAGGGCACTAATGGCATCGCTCCTTAGTTATCTACGTAGGTACTTCCTATCTTTCCCAAACAAGCTTGTACCTCCACTATAATAAGGGTATTAAGTAACGCCCAGACTTCCATAATAAAATGAACAGTGCACCAGAAAACAGAAGTTATCTGAATCACCTGTCAGAAGCATTAGGCATAATTTACTATCCACACTGCTCATTTTCCTTGCATTGCTGGATTATAGCGGCATGGATAAAATCCAACCTGCCCTTTAGAGTTTAAAATAAATTAAATTAGCAGAAAACAGGTAATTTACAGTAAACGTTGTGTTAGTGATTTGATATTGATGAATTATTTTTGTGCAGAAACATACTGGAAGGAAGCAGTGCATTGTCTGATTTGACATTGTGAAAGAGACAAGTCGCAGGTAGATTTTCTACAGGACATGAATTATTAAATGTTTATTGCTAGTTAAATGCAGGTAGAACTGTCTTTACCCTTCATTTCCCTCAGTCCCGCATAGCCTGATCGTTTAGCAGTGTGAATAGTTAGAGGGTTCTGATTGGATATTTTTTATGCTAATGGGGGCATAAAAATAAATGTCTAAAATATTACAAATTAAATTTAAATATTGACTTAAATTTAGAATGCAAATCTAAATTAATATTCGATCAGCTTGTTGAAAACCAGTGCCCCTAACCTGATGGCACTCCATATCAGAACTTACTACCGTATAAGAAGGTGAAATATCAGCAGGGGGTTGATTCAATATAACATACAAAGCAAATTGCTTTCTGCAAGCTAAATGAAGATGGCTCAATAAAGCAAAAACTGTTCTGTAGCCAGCGCTCTAGTTTTGCATTTAGCTCATGGAATGCTGTTAAAGCCTCTTTGTATTTCCTAAAGGGCTACATTGAAAACATGGAAATTATCCAGAAGTGTCTGTTGCTTATTTACATATGATGGAAGTAAAGCACTACTGCTTTCTACTCTCCCTATCATATTTTATTCTGTGGAGATGTTTATATCAAATCACATGCAAATCCAGAGGCCTACATTACATGGAATATGATTCAATAAAGGAGAAACAAGTCTGACCCTGCCTCTCTGGTTTTGCATTAGCCTGTGGCATGCTGTTTAAGCCTCTTGGAAGGTGTATCATTTCTTAAAGAGCTACCAGGGAAACATGAAAATTGCCAAGAAGTCTCTGTTCCTTATTTACATATGAGTGAAGGGGAGCTCTAATGCCTTATATTCTCATGACATACTGACATATTGATATGTTGTGTGTGAGATACATTGATTAGATTGTAAGCTCTTGTGAATGAATTTAATAATAGGAAATCACTGTGGAATATGTCACGCTATACAAGAAATGAAATGCATACGTACAAACAAAGTACATAAGCAAAGCACATTGAAAATTTTACGACAAAAATGCTTTACAAAAATACTATAACAAAACTTTGGTGTGCGTTTTTAATAAAACAGCACAAGTCCTAATTAATCTTTATTCTAATGAAAGCTGCTTTAAAAATGTTGGAACAGAAATCATTGTAAATGGCCTAATGTTCTAGAAGTGTGCTCCCAAAAGCAATCTAACCTCATTGCTTTGCAGAGAGCTTTAATTTATTCCTTGAGTTTTCAAATTAAAGTTGTTTGCCTAATGCAGTTAAGTCTTTTCTATCTCTTAAACCATCATAGGAATCACGTTTGTTTTAATAATAATCATGACAGCATTTTAAATACACAGCTCATGGAATGGGAGGTACACAATACCCAGATAGCATTGTTTAACTTATCCACATGTTTTGCTTTAACAAGGTTTTGTTTTAACAGAAATTTTAATTAAAAGGGCTTTTGTGTACTAAATAAATTACTTTAACCCCCCCATGACCTTAAATCGGTGGACAATATTTTTATTAACAAGAGTAAACATATTCTTCTGCAATTCATTTTGAGAAAATCCTAACAAAACCATTGTGTTAGCAATGTAACAAAACGTAAGTAGGGCAAAGAAAAGCTAATTACATTAAATTGAGTCTGTTGGCTTTCAGGCCTTCAAATGCCTGATTTTACATCCTATTTCATTTATCATAGCGGTGCCAGCTTGCATTAATTTGAAGATCTGTTTAAATTCCTCTGTCCTGCAGCACTAAGTTGATTGTATAATCACTGTTCAAACAATACATCGATTACCAGGATGTGAGTTGCATAAATGAATCCTACCCCTTTAAGACTTTTCTTAATGATCTCCCAGCATCCATATACTGTTGAAGGTATTATTTAGGGATTAGTGTGGGTAAAATTTTGTTGTATCCAATTAAAGATTCTTTTTAATAGATGTAAAAAAAAGTTTTGCTGACATGTAGAAATAGATTTTAAGCTAAAACTGACATTTTCCTAAAAGAATTCTACCGATGCAGCTCAGGAATACATGTGGTCTTTTACAAACCTTTATTTCTGTTCTGCAATCACAAATGATTAAAATCCTTGCATTTCAGATTTAACATGGGTATAAGGCAGAGCATTTCATTTACTACTTTTTCAGGTTTATGAAATGATTTAGGTTTTGTTAATTAGAAAGATTCATTACTTGGAGAATTCATTAAAAAGGAAAATACTACACTTTATGACTTCAACAAAACATGTCCCCCAATCACACTTTATGAGAGTAATGACTAAAGGAATTTTTAGTGGAAATGCACATTTAATAATAATGCAATAAAGATAATTTTTTTTTAACATTGACTGACTAGTTAAGTCAGTCATTAATCATTACTAGAGATGACCTGGACGAAACTAGTTCTGTAGCAGATTTCACGGATCTACCGCAACTCAGACTTTGTGGATTTCTGAATTTTTCATATTTTTACAAACCACAGAACTGTTTCCAATAATTCTTGAACCCTTCGAAAATTTTCAATATTTCTAAAAATGTTCAATATTTCTAAAAATTTCTAATTTGCGAAAAATTTTGAAATTTCTAGAAATTTCGAATATACAATGCGGAAGTGGCAAGAGAAGTAATTCAAATTATAGTGATAAAACCAATCCTTCCAATTGATTGTTTTATAGTTGTCAGGATCAGTGAAACCTTGGTAGACACATACTATGCTGATTTTTAGGTTAAAGAACAAGAAGGCAGAAATTCCCCACATACAGAAAAAATATCAATAAAAGATTGCAATAAAAAGAAAAAAGACCAGATGAAAATGGATGTAGTTTACATATTGAAAGGTCACTAGTTTACATATTGAAAGGTCACTTTTAGGCAAACTAAATTCAACGGTAACCGTGGTAATCATATTTATACAGTACTGTGCATACTCTACCTCTTCAACATAATAATTAAACATAATGAGACTCCTACATTCAACATTTGTCCCCCTATTAAAAAAGATAAGTACTTTTTATTGCTAAATTTATCTTTAAAAAGAATTCTAATGGCTTGTATTTATTATGGAAGGTCAAATGTGGGTAAATAGTCAAGGGTGATCACGTGGGAACATTAGTTATGGTTTTATGCTAATTTCTCTGTACTTTAATACACTTTTGCCGTACATTGCATCGGTGTTTCAATGTAAACCCCTATTATTTGTATTTTCTGTCATTAATACACAAAGTAGGACACAGCAGAGCAACAGAGGAACTATATTGTGGTGGGCAAACAGCAGGGGACAGTCTGTATAAAAATGCACTGTCAGACTCCTCTCCGTACATAATATATCTAACTGTCTCCCCCATGTGCATCATTACACTTCCTTAATGAGCCCAGTCAGAAGGCTACTTTATTCACTGTAGGGCAGCACATCATAATGCTGCTTTTACTAGGGGCATCTGTAACCTTATTGTATACCTATTAATTAGCCATTTCTGAAAAGTAAAATTTAATAATACAACCTTTCCGCTACATTTAACAGCACTAAGAGAACCTGAATGATGGGCAGGGTTGATGGGAGATGTAGTGCAAAAAAGCATTTAACACTTTATTGACGATGATTTAAGTAAAGTGATTATCATCCCCTTTTCCCTCCATCTTTAATTCATTCTCATTTTTCTTCCTTTCCTTATCTGGCCTTTTCCTTATCTACCTCAGTTTCCACATATTTCCCCCAGTTTTGGCTTTTTCTTTTCTCCTGTCTTCTCTACTAATCTATCCCCCCCCCCCCTTTTCCCGTGATCACCCTGCTTTTCCTACATCTCTGCACCTTTCCTACATTTTTGGTTTCTTCAATTTCTACATTTCCAATATTTCCCCACACTCCATTCTTATCATCAAACTCTCCCACCCTCCATTTATTCCCAGTTTGTTATATTGTTACCTTTAGCTCTTTATTCTTTGCTCCTATTTTACCCAGCCTTTTTTCTGATCACCTATTTCCCTTGCCCTTAAACTTCAATTGTAACTCTTGACCCATCTGATTTATTTCTAACATTTCTGTATTTATAAAAAGTAATACAGTATATCAGTTTATTTACAAATGGATGGTTGTGGAAAAAAGACAACAAATATTGTTATCCCTGTGATTACTATTTTCTAAGAAAGCATGAACTCAAATAACATCAGAGCTGGCAATCTCCAGGCAAGCTAATGCATTTTCATTCAGTCCATTATTTTCAGTTAGAATTAAAATTATATATATATATTTCATGCCCGGGTGAAATGAATGAAAATTAATATAGATAAAGCAACATGCAGCGATCAACGTGTTTCAGCCTACACGAGGCCGTCACTAGAATCCTTCCTAGGCCCCATACAATATTATATTATTTGCACACTGGCATACTTTATAAACAAAGGGGTTTAAGTATACATTACTGTGATCACATGAATGAAAAGCCTTCCAACCACGTCAAGGTAACCACAGTCTGGAAGGTCCTAACTTCTAACCTTTTTAACTTTCTTTTACTTCAATTACAATTAGCAAACTTTTGCATTTCTCATAGTTGTGCACTGGATCCATATAACAGGCTTTGTCACTTCCCCCCAGCCCTTTGGCTTCTTAAAATGGGGGAAGAGGGAAGAGGCCATCCATCCAGTGCTTTATATTAAAGGCATAGGACCACCCATAAAAGGGGCATGTTGGGGGTGCTATAACCACATAGAAGCTTGACCAGGCTTGACAAAAAATACATACAATACAGGGATTGTGGAAGCACTCCAATTAGGCTAATTTATACATTTACATTTATACAAACATAGAAAAGATAATCAATGCACATTCATAGGCCCCATACAATATCATATTATCTGCTCACTGGCATACTTTATAAACAAAGGGGTTTTAGTTTACATTACTTTGATCACATGAATGAAAAGCCTTCGAACCACGTCAACCCCAGTCTGGAAGGTCCTAACTTCTAACATTTTTTTACTATAATTACCATCAGCAAATATTTATATATATATATATATACTAGCAAAAGTGTGCCCGTTGGTGCACAGTAGGTTTTTTATGTGTTAATTTTATATAGTTTTATTTGCTGGAGTGTTAGTTACATATATTGATTAAAATATATGTGTAAGCTACCCGCCACTTACAAGGCCCTCCATATTAGGGTAGTCCTATCTAAGAATGACATATTTTAAGTAATAATGCTGTTATTTTTGTAGTGTAATTATTATGTATTAGATACGTTTTTTCCTAATGATAACTTCCCGCAGCACTTGGAGCCTTTCCCGGTAGTTCTGTCTTCCAGGGGTAGTTTGCGGCTGGTCGCGGCTGAAAACCAGGCTCCCAGGCCCGCCGCTAGTGTTGGGAGGCTCCGCGGGGCTTCCCGTGGCACTTGGATCCCTTCCCGGTAGTTCCGTCTTCCAGGGGTAGTTTGCGGTTGTCCGCGGCCGAAAACCAGGCTCCCAGGCCCCGCCGCGAGTGTTGGGAGTCTCCGCGGGACTTCACGTGGCACTTGGAGCCCTTCCCGGTAGTTCCGTCTTCCAGGAGAGAGAGACAGACCAGGTGCTGTCAAGTTGTATGCATACAATACTGTACACACATTAACTCCCTCCTCCAGCTAATCCCCAGGGCTCTCAATCAGGAACAGGCAGTGTCTAAATACCTAGCAACAGCAGGGATCGCCCACCATTTCTATAGGCAATGCCTTCTGTCCCACTTAAATGGAACACTATTGGCTTTTACCTGGATTCCGACCAATGTGGAAGGGGTTTGTTAGATGCTGTAGTTTACACACATGCGCCAGTAAGGAGGAACCTGGTGCTTGTTTAATATGGGGTATTCCTATTGGCTGCTAGAATACAGTTGGCCACTATTACAGTAATGGGACAATTTATAATAATTGTACTAACCTGGAAGCTGATCATTGTGAGCACTGCTGCTAACAGGACAGGAGAAAGAGACAGACAGAGAGAGACAGAGAGGGAGAGACAGAGAGAGAGAGCGAGAGACAGAGAGAGAGACAGAGAGAGAGACAGAGAGAGAGAGACAGAGACACAGAGAGAGAGACACAGAGAAAGAGAGACACAGAGAGAGAGACAGAGACACAGAGAGAGAGAGAGAGAGAGAGAGACAGAGACTGTACACTAAAGCAAAAAATAACATTTAGACACTTACCAGCATAAGAAGGAAACTTCCCTGGGAAGCAGCCAAAACAAAGGGATCCTTTAGTAAAGCAGCCTGTAGGAGAAAGGAAAGTCTTCAGTAAAGCAGTGTCGTTTGGCCATGCCCACCTGCTCCCACTACACAATGCATTTGGATGTGAAGCTCTCTCCCACAATGCAATACAGCCGGATGTCAGCTACACTTACTGGGAAAGCAAACTTTTTTTGATTGGCCATTAACTCGCACATGCTCACTAAGTCTCTACCACAATGCAAAGCTAAAGGATATTACTGTAAAGCATGCATTGCATCCGATTGTGATGTAAACACTGCAACTTCTTTTCATTGGCTAATAGTGCTACAGCAGCTACCAGAAGCACACCTATTGGAAATAAGGACAATAAGGAAATTACAGCAAACTTCCTTTTATTTTCCTATGGAGAATTGAATAAATTTGAAAGGTGTGTCTATAGCTCCCATTTTGACCAGTCCATTCAAACGTGGGGAGATACTGTATGTTAGTACTTTTTTAATTTTTTATTTCATATGCCATTTACACACTGTTACACACTTATATGTCTTTATTTAGAACAGATTAATAAACTAATTAATGTTATACCTTTTACATTACAATATACACTGTAACCTTGTATAATATTATTTTAGCCTACCCCCTCCTACATAGTACAGTCTAAAAACTCAGTGTAGCCTCCACAAAAATGGAAAATATTTTTATATAATTTATATATTTGAGGGTGAGGGATTAGATATATAATATATATATATATATATATTAATATATATATATATATATATATATATATATATATATATATATGTATGTTATATATATATATGTATATATACTGTATCAAACATTTAAAAATTATAAATATATAGTTAGTTAGTTAGTTAGTTAGTTAGTTATCTCCACAGAGGCACTCCTGCTTCTCATCTCCAACTGCCCGGGTGCTTATCACCCAATCCAAATCTACACTCTTATTTAAGACAGCACTCACGGGGCTTACTCCAAAAGGTATTCAAAATTTATTGTACATAAAACACTTGATGCGTTTCTGCTCTCACAGGAGCCATCTTCAGAAAAGTTTTACCACCATGTGCACCTCCTCCCTTATAACACCTCCCATACACAGGCCCCACCCTAGTGCATACAAACATATTAAAAACATGTATCTAAAATTACAAACAGTAACAAGTACCTGTCTACATCTCATATATGCTCCGATACGGGCATGTATGTAACCATATTGCCGGTTTAACTTCCGCATATCCAGTGATCATTCATGTCCACTGTTAGGCTCGTCATAGAGGAAACCTCCCCCACGAAGTGCAGACCAACCTCGGCACAACTCCGTGTGCCCTGTGTCATTGCAATCACCACGCCCACCAGCACAGACAGGACAAGCCACGGACTCCGGTTGCCAAGCAACCGCTTAATACAAATAAATTATAGCACACCACCCGATATCGGAGCCAAGTATATACACTCTAATGGAAAAGCAGCAGCAACTCTGAACATGAGGACCTCAATATAACAATCAGTTATCCCCAATTAAGATCTATTCATACATATAATAACCCTGTACTGACAACATCCCATCATATTTTTATTATAGAAAGCACTGTAGAGCCCATTGCTCATTAGGTCCCTTAGGGGAAAGAGTATCAAGTTTGTATATCCAACTAGCTTCCAACCGAAGCAAGGCTGTCTCTCTTTCAACTCCCCCTCGGCTCTCATCAACTGCATCAATGATCATACATTTTAGCATCGCTAATGAGTGATTATGCTGTTTAAAATGTTTGGCAACAGCCATATCCCCAAATTTGCTACTGATCTCCCCTTTCTTATCCATAGCATTCCCAATAGAAGGTCTATGGTTTGCCAACCTTCCACGAAAGGTAGTGGTAGTCATACCCATGTATACCAAACTACAAGGACACGTGATAAGGTACACCACATAACTACTCGTGCATGTGAACCATTTACAGATCTGGAACCATTTGCCAGTTTGGAGGTGTGCAAAACTATTGCCCGTGATCATACTTCAACAAGTATTTTTTTTCGTAAGGGGCCTTTTTTCACTAATACTGTTGGTTGATGCCAGCAAATCACGAAGACTCCGTCCCTTTTTGTAGACATGTCTCAACTGGGTGTTTGTGAAAGGTAACTGTCTGTCATGCCTCACCATCTCCCAATGTTTGTTCACATTATTTTTGAGTTCTTTACACAGTGGGTGAAAGCTGGAAATGAAATTTACACTATCGCCCAAAACTTTTTTTTGTGCATCCCTCTTCACCTTTCATACATGATTGAACCTTAAGGTGGCCATACATTAGGCCAATTTTATGTACAATTCGACATACAATCAGACATTTCCATCGATTGTCCAAAAAATTGTACATTTTCCCATTCTTATCATGCGACATTAGATCGTAAAATCTATCGTAATTACGATCGGGAAAGTCGTTTTTTTAAGTCGATTGGTAAAATAATTGTAGTGTTTTCTGAAGTTTCGATTAAATGTTAATGTAATGTAACCTCACAATGGACGACATTCGACTTTAATAACAAAACAAATTGAATGTCGAACAATATTTATTGTACATCTACCTACAATTAACATTGTAGGTATCTACAAAGTATTGGTCGGTTTAAGATCGTAATTACGATCGTAATAGTGTATGGCCTCCTTTATTCAGAGCTGAATTGATCTCAGATCTATTTTACCCTCTCACCAACAACCTGACAATAGCCTCCCCTATCTGTACATCCCTTATAATTGGATCCAAGTTATTACAGTAAATCCTCAACAATTGGGCAAATGGTACCCCTCTCTTTACAGGGGCAGGGTGGCAACTATGATTATGGAGAAAGGTATTTTTTTCTGTTGGCTTCTTAAACAGGGCCGTACCAAATTTAACCCCATTTTTAAAGATTCTAAAACCCGAGATCTAAAAACTCAATGCTTGTTGCTTGGATATTGGCCGTGAGTTTTATTGATCTCACCCACAAACCATTGGGCTTCCTCCCACCCTCCTCTCCAAATGAAAAACATGTTATCGATATAACGGACATACAATAAAATATTAGTCTCATATTTTGTGAGAATAATCTGATGTTCAAAAGTCTCTCTCTCTCTCTCTCTCTCTCTCTCTCTATATATATATATATACTCTGCGTATATCCATCTGTGAGTCCTTTCACTCAACATGTGTAAGTAGATAAATTCTTTTTTTTTTTTTTTTTGTTGTTTGTTATTCGCTTCCCGTGTCATATGCAAGGTAGTATGCTTTGTGTTGTTTTTTTCTGTTTTCCACTGTTTTCTCTCGTGTCTCCTTCTTCTCCTGTCTCCCTGTCCCTCCACTTTTTCCTCACCGGTACTGAAGAGGATCCATACTTGCGTTTTGCATTTCTGGCACACATGATCCCACTATCCCCAGGTTCTTATCAAACCCTGGAGACCCATACGGGGGATACTGCACACTTGGGGATACCAATTCGAGACATAGTGGTACTACCGCCCCTTGGCAGATTTCTCCTGTTCAAAACGCACTCCCCACTGCCCACTTCTGCTACCCCAAGTCGGTCAAAGGTATACCTGTCTCAAGGAATGGTATGTTACTGTATTGTGGAGTAGTCTCACAGAGAGTTCAGAGCACGCCACCTTAGTGGGGGGCACCAGTGGTCTGGTACAGAAGAAGGATGGGTCCTTGAGGTTTTGCGTGGACTATAGAAAGTTAAACGCCGCCACGGTAAAGGACGCTTTTCCCCTGCCAGGATTGAGGAGTCTCTGACGGCATACAGAGGGCCAAATATTCTCAACCTTGGACTTGGCCAGTGGCTACTGGCAAGTACCTATGGCAAAGAAGGATAGACAGAAAGACAGCCTTTATCTTACCTATGGGGTTGTATGAGTTCAACAGATGCCTTTCGGGTTAACCAATGCTCCCAGGTACATTTCAACGCCTAATGGAACACTGCCTGGGGGAATTGAATTTTGAGTCAATTCATCTACCTAGATGACGTAATAATCCATGCTCCAACATTGAAGAACATTTGAGAAGATTGCGGCAAGTGTTAGCAGACTCCGTGCCCTGGTCTCAAGATCAAACCGAGGAAGTGTCATCTCTTTCAAACAAGCTTAGAGTATCTGGGACACGTCGTATCAGCTGAGGGAGTTCGTCCTGCGGAGATAAGATAGAGGCAGTGAGTAAGTGGCCGCAGCCTAAGACACTTCGAGAGTAAGGGCATTTCTTGGGTTGGCTGGTATTATCGAAGTTTATAAGAGGCTTCGCAAAGAATGCCGGACCGCTACATGAGCTCTTGAGAGGGACCGCTCAGGGTCCAAAGACACGACCTATATCATGGGGGTCATCACAGGAGCAGGCTTTTGATGAGTTGAAGAGAGCCCTGATCGATGCCCCAATCCTGGCATATGCACAATATGACAAACCATTATGCTCTACACAGATGGAAGTCTGATTGGGTTAGGAGCGGTGCTGGCCCAAGAACAAGATGGGCAAGAACGGTCATCGCATATGCTAGTCGCTCCTTACGGGATTCCGAACGCAATCCAGAAAATTACAGCTCCTTTAAACTCGAACTGTTGGCATTGGTATGGGCAATGACTGAAAAGTTCTCTGGTATCTCACCGGGCAAAGGTCCTAGTAGGACGGACAATAACCCCTTGGCACATCTGCATAATGCAAAGCTGGGCGCCTGAGACCAAAGATGGATGGCAAGGCTAGCGAAGTTTGATTATTCCATCAAGTACCGTCCGGGGATAAACAATGCAGATGGCCTGTCCAGAGTCACCTGGGAAACCCCAACGGTTGAGGTGGACGAGGAAGATGAAGGGACTGAAATACCTGATCTGGGCCGAGTGCCACAGCAGCCACCCTTGCAAGCTCAAGTGGGGTGGCTGCCCGAAGCACGGTATTGCTGGGAAAGACTAGCAAGAATGGGCTCAGGTGCAAGACAATGATCCTGAAATAAAGAAGCTCAAGCATTGGTTGAAGACAGGAGTATGGCCCAAAATGGAAGAGCGAAGTCGCTTGTACTCAGACGGATGGAAGCTGTTACAACATGGGGATCGTCTGCAAATCCGAAATAGAATAATGTACCGGAGGGTGTTTCTACTACTGATCTTGAGGAGAGGTGGCAGATGGTGATACCCAGTAACCTGGCTCGTAGAGTGGCCCTCGAGGGGCATGAAAAGGGTGCTCACTTTGGTGTGGAGAAGACATACAAGTGGATACAGAGATTTGTGTACTGCCCGCAGTTGGAACAGATTGTCCGTGAAGTGTGCCAGAAGTGCCGAGCCTGTGAACTGGCAAAACCCCCTGAACAGAGAGCACCAAGTCAAGTTATTAAGACATCGGCGCCGCTGGAAATCTTAATGATTGATTATATTTTGATTGGTCAGTCGGTAAGTGGACACCAATATTGCCTTGTGATGACTGATCACTTTAACAAAGTTCGCTGTGGCGGTATCTACCCACGACCAGACGGCAGTCAGCCACTCGTGTGGTGTGCCAACACTTCATACAGTGTATGGGTGCCCGAACGGATTCATTCCGATCAAGGAGCTTGTTTCCAAGGAAAGTTAATGGCCAGCTATGTCTGTGTATGGTGTGAGAAGTCAAGGACGACACCATATCACCCACAGGGAAATGGAGCCTGTGAAAGGTTCAACAGGACGCTCCTACAGATGCTTCGCACCCTGGAGAAAGAAGAAGCGGCGCTGGCCCGAGAATTTGCCTGAATTCTCTGGGCATATAATAATCGTGTTCATAAACACTACCGGCTATACTCCACATATGCTGCTGTTCGGCCGCCCAGGAAAGGAAGTTGCTGAAATGAATCTGGGTTCACTGTCAGAAGAGTCTCCTAGGACAGTTGACTCATGGGTGCAGGAGCACCAGGACAACTGAGAACTGTATATCGGCTGTCAAAGGAAGTTGCAACAGCTACCCACTAGGGATCGCCAAACGGTGCAGACTACTCCCTTGATGGCGGTGACAGAATATTGGTGCGTGCTAAACGACCCGTAGACAAATTGGATGACCGCTGGGAATCACTACCATATATGTGATGAGGCGGTGTATCCGAAGGCCGGTCTACGATGTGCAAAAGGAAAACTTTACTGGACCGATTCGAAGATTACATCGTAACATGCTCAGGCCCTGTCTCTCAGAGAGTAGCCCCCCGACAGACAATTCTGAGGGGTACAGCAGCGATCTTCGAAACCCTGAGTCCAAGAATGTGGAATGGTGTGTAATCCCTACACTTCCTTCACAGACTAGTGATCACCCGCTCCTAATGGTGCAGCAGCAGAGGCTACCCCTGAGAATGCCCTACCACCCCGGGAGGAGTCGGGCCTAGTTCCTGCACTGCTACGGAAAACTTAGGCCTACGCAGGTCGGAGCGCTCCACGGCAGGTATTCCCCTCACCGCTATGCACAGATGAGTTTATTTGGTGAAGTTGTCGGGACGCCAATGTTTTAGTGGGGTGGCATGTAAGGAATATTGAGCCATGTACTACAATATACTTGTATTTAGTTATTCACTTCAGTCAGTAGGTGGCAGCAAAGAGAAATAAAAAGTTCCAGTGCCAGGGAGGGGGACAAGCTAGAAAAAAAAAAAAAAAGAAGAAAAAAAAGGAAGTTGTAGAGGTGGGGGTCTGTGGAGCATGGTAGGAGCTGTAGGCCAGGGGAATCGTTTGGGACAGGGAGGAGATCTCTGTGTCTGTGAGAGAATTGGGGCTCCTTACTACTGTACCTCAGGACAGCTTACAGCAGACTGTTTGGGGATTTTCCTGTCTGTGCGGATTGGCCGTAGAAAGTTCGGTGGATCCAGAAGGAAGCGTGGAAAGGCCGCTTAAAGCACCCAAGGTACTGTAAGCGCAGTTTGGCTGCATCATCGTGCATACCGGTGACATTTGTATATTACAGACTTGCCAGACAAACTTCCCTTGGCTTGGAATTACGAATAGGAAGGCTTGGTGTAAAGAACAACAAATTACCTGTGGATTACAAATAGTATTGCGCAATACTTTAGGGTGCACCCGAAGACAAAGACGTAGGAGGAACATTTAGGAGGCCAGGCGGCCTTGCGGACCATGGGGAAATGTTTACAGGACTAGTTATAGGCTAGGCTGTATTACTGTTTTGTGTGATTTATTTTTTTATCTGTCTGTTTAATCTGGCCCAGTTATTTCTCTTTTACTATGTTCAGTAAACTTTATTGCTGGTAGAACCGTTGTTTGTGTCTGTTGGCATCGTGTACCCTCTGAATCTGTGAGCCCACCGCCTCACTATTCTAGTCTTCTTCACCTCCGTTCATACTGAACATCGTGTCTGTATCGACAATTTGCCTGCCATTTACAACTAGATTCGTTGTATGCCCAGCAGTGTTGACTCTGTTTGTGGATTGGCTTGGCTTATTAAGTGTGGTGAAAGTGAGTGGTTTTGGTGCTAACATACTCAACCATAAATCTATGTCTTTTTTGCCCCAAGCTAGGCCTGGGTGAACGGCAAATTTTTGCCGAAATTTTTCTCATAGAGGAACCACGCTATGCCGCCGTAGCCCCTGTATCTCGAGAACTATGTCTATATGCTTGAAAGTGATTGGCCTAACTCCGGTTTTGAAGAGCAAAGAATGTTTGAGTAAATGCAGAAGGCTGAAGCCAATTGGAAAAGGTGCGAGGGACCAATTGCTTTCTATCTTCCTCGGATTCATCGGATTTTTTCTCCGCTTTTTTAGCTTGTTTTATTGAGGGCAGTAAAGCCAACAAATCCACATATTCACCCCTAGCTATTCTTTCCTTTTGAGATGGGGTAAATGGAGACCCATGGCGTGGTATCGCACGCCAAACATCTCTCAAGCAAATCTCAGGAACGGGTGAAGCTGTGGCCCGGTGCCCTTTGAACTGTCAGCTACTGTCTGACTAGCGCCCTATGAAATTTTGACTAGCATTAGCGGGAGGGTGATTAGTGTTAGTGGTTCTTGGAGTTTAAGTAAGGCTAGTAGAGCGTATTAATTGCCTCTCTAAAAGATAGTAAGTGGTTGTTGTAATTACCTGTGGCTGCAGCCAAGTCTGGTTCCGCTGTGGCTGGCGGGGTGCTGTGAAGGATGGTGAGGGTTGGTTTCTCACAGGGGGTTGGCTGTGGTTGCTGGTGAGACTTGCCTTTGGGGGCTGCTGATGTCCTGACGAAAAGGTGGTAGGTCCTGGAGACTCCAGAAGTACCTGTAAGGGAGAAAAAGAACACCCACCACAGACTCATTTGAAACAACGGTCTGTGTGCAATGGGTGTAGTGTTCACAGCTCTCTTGCTGCCTGTGCTTGACAGCAGTGGCTGCAGCTCTTGGTGGAGACAGGGCAGGCCAAGTGAGGGTGCCTGCCTGGGAAACTTCCTGGATCTTCCACACACACGGTCGGGCTTCCCCTGGGGGGAGACAGCATTGGGAGCCTGCCCTCCTTGTTTGGGGGCCGCAGCTGTTTGAATCGGAGCCGGAGGGGAGATTGACACACCTCCGCCCTATTGGCCGGCTCTGCTTTGTCCCGCCTCCGCCTCTTTACCTCGCGAGACTTGGGCCTAGCCGGTGCCTTGCATGGTAGGGTATTGGTTCCTTCCGCCTCCCCTCCTCCTGTGGATTGGCCGCTTCCTCCATGCTGCGTCCTCCGGATCTTTTGGCCCGATGCGGCTTCCGGCTATGGGCGTGAGGCCAGGAATTGATGCAGGGCGCGCTCAGCTTCTCTGTGGTCCTCCGCCCGTCCTATCCAGTCCGCCACCTTACCGGTGATTCCTGTCATAGTGTAGGTACGTGCTGATTTACCTTTTTGATTTGAAGCTGGGGAGGGGGGGGGGGGTCCAGAGACCCGAGTTATATAGCCACCCAGCTGCGCCCAGGTGGATGCTGGGAAGGGGAAGCGTCCAATCGCTTGGGTGGCAACACCATCACCAAGGCAGTGATGCGTTGCCAGGTCCCCTAGAGACCAATCAGGTCCCCACAGTGACACAGTGGGAAAGTTAAACTTCCCACTGAGTCTCTGGGCAGGATTGGGCTAGCCATCCCCCCCCCCATGCCTCTGCGGCCTTAGGAGCCTGCTTGGTACATTCTATAATCTTTGAAAATACGATCGGAACCTCTTAAGTAGTCTCTGATCTATTTTTTGAGGATTATTGAATGTTCAAGGCTATTTTTTGATAATCCTCGAAATAGCCTTGAACAATCGATAATAATTTAAAATTCTTTCCGTTTTCGGATTTCCAGGAATCCGAAAAGGGAACTAACTGGTGTGTTTCGGGCCATCTCTACTCCCAACTGTGAGTTGTTGTTTTTTATTTGTAACAACTATTTTTCTATTTTTAAGTCTGCCAAACCTTTCTCTGTCTGTGTAAAACTAGGCTGAAGCAGATTAGTATTTGGCATCAGAACTCTGGGGGAAGGGCACTAATGGCATCGCTCCTTAGTTATCTACGTAGGTACTTCCTATCTTTCCCAAACAAGCTTGTACCTCCACTATAATAAGGGTATTAAGTAACGCCCACTTCCATAATAAAATGAACAGTGCACCAG
Source organism: Hymenochirus boettgeri (assembly GCA_019447015.1). Taxonomy (NCBI): domain Eukaryota; kingdom Metazoa; phylum Chordata; class Amphibia; order Anura; family Pipidae; genus Hymenochirus; species Hymenochirus boettgeri. The sequence continues at coordinate 72,420,718 of CM033470.1, read as the reverse complement.
AAACAGAAGTTATCTGAATCACCTGTCAGAAGCATTAGGCATAATTTACTATCCACACTGCTCATTTTCCTTGCATTGCTGGATTATAGCGGCATGGATAAAATCCACCTGCCCTTTAGAGTTTAAAATAATTAAATAGCAGAAAACAGTAATTTACAGTAAACGTTGTGTTAGTGATTTGATATTGATGAATTATTTTTGTGCGAAACATACTGAAGGAAGAGTGCATTGTCTATTTGACATTGTGAAAGAGACAAGTCGCAGGTAGATTTTCTACAGGACATGAATTATTAAATGTTTATTGCTAGTTAATGCAGGTAGAACTGTCTTTACCCTTCATTTCCCTCAGTCCCGCAAGCCTGATCGTTAGCAGTGTGAATAGTTAGAGGGTTCTGATTGGATATTTTTTATGCTAATGGGGGCATAAAATAAATGTCTAAAATATTACAAATTAAATTTAAATATTGACTTAAATTTAGAATGCAATCTAAATTAATATTCGATCAGCTTGTTGAAAACCAGTGCCCCTAACCTGATGGCACTCCATATCAGAACTTACTACCGTATAAGAAGGTGAATATCAGCAGGGGGTTGATTCAATATAACATACAAAGCAAATTGCTTTCTGCAAGCTAAATGAAGATGGCTCAATAAGCAAAAACTGTTCTGTAGCCAGCGCTCTAGTTTTGCATTTAGCTCATGGAATGCTGTTAAAGCCTCTTTGTATTTCCTAAAGGGCTACATTGAAAACATGGAAATTATCCAGAAGTGTCTGTTGCTTATTTACATATGATGGAAGTAAAGCACTACTGCTTTCTACTCTCCCTACATATTTATTCTGGGGAGATGTTTATATCAAATCACATGCAAATCCAGAGGCCTACAATTACTGGAATATGATTCAATAAAAGGAAAACAAGTCTGACCCTGCCTCTCTGGTTTTGCATTAGCCTGTGGCATGCTGTTTAAGCCTCTTGGAAGGTGTATCATTTCTTAAAGAGCTACCAGGGAAACATGAAAATTGCCAGAAGTCTCTGTTCCTTATTTACATATGAGTGAAGGGGAGCTCTAATGCCTTATATTCTCATGACATACTGACATTGATATGTTGTGTGTGAGATACATTGATTAGATTGTAAGCTCTTGTGAATGAATTTAATAATAGAAATCACTGTGGAATATGTCACGCTATACAAGAAATGAAATGCATACGTACAAACAAAGTACATAAGCCAACACTGAAAATTTTACGACAAAAATGCTTTACAAAAATACTATAACAAAACTTTGGTGTGCGTTTTAATAAAACAGCACCAAGTCCTAATAATCTTTATTCTAATGAAAGCTGCTTTAAAAATGTTGGAACAGAAATCATTGTAATGGCCTAATGTTTCAGAAGTGTGCTCCCAAAGCAATCTAACCTCATTGCTTTGCAGAGAGCTTTAATTTATTCCTTGAGTTTTCAAATTAAAGTTGTTTGCCTAATGCAGTTTAATTCTTTTCTATCTCTTAAACCATCATAGGATCACGTTTGTTTAATAATAATCATGACAGCATTTTAATACACAGCTCATGGAATGGGAGGTACACAATTCCCAGATAGCATTGTTTAACTTATCCACATGTTTTGCTTTAACAGGTTTTGTTTTAACAGAAATTTTAATTAAAAGGGCTTTTGTGTACTAAATAATTACTTTAACCCCCCATGACCTTAAATCGGTGGACAATATTTTATTAACAAGAGTAAACATATTCTTCTGCAATTCATTTGAGAAAATCCTAACAAACCATTGTGTTGCAATGTAACAAAACGTAAGTAGGGCAAAGAAAAGCTATTACATTAAATTGGTCTGTTGGCTTTCAGGCCTTCAAATGCCTGATTTTACATCCTATTTCATTTATCATAGCGGTGCCAGCTTGCATTAATTTGAAGATCTGTTTAAATTCCTCTGTCCTGCAGCACTAGTTGATTGTATAATCACTGTTCAAACAATACATCGATTACAGAGATGTGAGTTGCATAAATGAATCCTACCCCTTTAAGACTTTTCTTAATGATCTCCCAGCATCCATATACTGTTGAAGGTATTTTTAGGGATTAGTGGGGTAAATTTTTGTTGTTCCAATTAAAGATTCTTTTAAATAGATGTAAAAAAAAGTTTTGCTGACATGTAGAAATAGATTTTAAGCTAAAACTGACATTTTCCTAAAAGAATTCTACGATGCAGCTCAGGAATACATGTGGTCTTTTACAAACCTTTATTTCTGTTCTGCAATCACAAATGATTAAAATCCTTGCATTTCAGATTTAACATGGGTATAAGGCAGAGCATTTCATTTACTACTTTTTCAGTTTATAAATGATTTAGGTTTTGTTAATTAGAAAGATTCATTACTTGGAGAATTCATTAAAAAGGAAAATACTACACTTTATGACTTCAACAAAACATGTCCCCCAATCAAACTTTATGAGAGTATGACTAAGGAATTTTTAGTGGAAATGCACATTTAATAATAATGCAATAAAGATATTTTTTTTTAACATTGACTGACTAGTTAAGTCAGTCATTAATCATTACTAGAGATGACCTGGACGAAACTATTTCGTAGCAGATTTCACGGATCTACCGCAACTCAGACTTTGTGGATTTCTGAATTTTTCATATTTTACAAACCACAGAACTGTTTCCAATAATTCTTGAACCTTCGAAAATTTTCAATATTTCTAAAAATGTTCAATATTTCTAAAAATTTCTAATTTGCGAAAAATTTTGAAATTTCTAGAAATTTCGAATATACAATGCGGAAGTGGCAAGAGATAATTCAAATTATAGTGATAAAACCAATCCTTCCAATTGATTGTTTTATAGTTGTCAGGATCAGTGAAACCTTGGTAGACACATACTATGCTGATTTTTAGGTTAAAGAACAAAAGGCAGAAATTCCCCACATACAGAAAAAATATCAATAAAAGATTGCAATAAAAAGAAAAAGAACCAGATGAAAATGGATGTAGTTTACATATTGAAAGGTCACTAGTTTACATATTGAAAGGTCACTTTTAGGCAAACTAAATTCAACGGTAACCGTGGTAATCATATTTAACAGTACTGTGCATACTCTACCTCTCTTCAAATAATAATTAAACATAATGAGACTCCTACATTCAACATTTGTCCCCCTATTAAAAAAGATAAGTACTTTTTTTGCTAAATTTATCTTTAAAAGAATTCTAATGGCTTGTATTTATTATGGAAGGTCAAATGTGGGTAAATAGTCAAGGGTGATCACGTGGGAACATTAGTTATGGTTTTATGCTAATTCTCTGTACTTTATACACTTTTGCCGTACATTGCATCGGTGTTTCAATGTAAACCCCTATTATTTGTATTTTCTGTCATTATACACAAAGTAGGACACAGCAAGCAACAGAGGAACTATATTGTGGTGGGCAAACAGCAGGGGACAGTCTGTATAAAATGCACTGTCAGACTCCTCTCCGTACATAATATATCTAACTGTCTCCCCATGTGCTCATTACACTTCCTTAATGAGCCCAGTCAGAAGGCTACTTTATTCACTGTAGGGCAGCACATCATAATGCTGCTTTTACTAGGGGCATCTGTAACCTTATTGTATACCTATTAATTAGCCATTTCTGAAAAGTAAAATTTAATACAACCTTTCCGCTACATTTAACAGCACTAAGAGAACCTGAATGATGGCAGGGTTGATGGGAGATGTAGTGCAAAAAAGCATTTAACACTTTATTGACGATGATTTAAGTAAAGTGATTATCATCCCCTTTTCCCTCCATCTTTAATTCATTCTCATTTTTCTTCCTTTCCTTATCTGGCCTTTTCCTTATCTACCTCAGTTTCCACATATTTCCCCCAGTTTTGGCTTTTTCTTTTCTCCTTGTCTTCTCTACTAATCTACCCCCCCCCTTTTCCCATGATCACTCTGCTTTTCCTACATCTCTGCACCTTTCCTACATTTTGGTTTCTTCAATTTCTACATTTCCAATATTTCCCCACACTCCATTCTTATCATCAAACTCTCCCACCCTCCATTTATTCCCAGTTTGTTATATTGTTACCTTTAGCTCTTTATTCTTTGCTCCTATTTTACCCAGCCTTTTTCTGATCACCTATTTCCCTTGCCCTTAAACTTCAATTGTAACTCTTGACCCATCTGATTTATTTCTAACATTTCTGTATTTATAAAAAGTAATACAGTATATCAGTTTATTACAAATGATGGTTGTGGAAAAAAGACAACAAATATTGTTATCCCTGTGATTACTATTTTCTAAGAAAGCATGAACTCAAATACATCAGAGCTGGCAATCTCCAGGCAAGCTAATGCATTTCATTCAGTCCATTATTTTCAGTTAGAATTAAATTATATATTAATTTCATGCCCGGGTGAAATGAATGAAAATTAATATAGATAAAGCAACATGCAGCGATCAACGTGTTTCAGCCTACACGAGGCCGTCACTAGAATCCTTCCTAGGCCCCATACAATATTATATTATTTGCACACTGGCATACTTTATAAACAAAGGGGTTTAAGTATACATTACTGTGATCACATGAATGAAAAGCCTTCCAACCACGTCAAGGTAACCACAGTCTGGAAGGTCCTAACTTCTAACCTTTTAACTTTCTTTTACTTCAATTACAATTAGCAAACTTTTGCATTTCTCATAGTTGTGCACTGGATCCATATAACAGGCTTTGTCACTTCCCCCCAGCCCTTTGGCTTCTTAAAATGGGGGAAGAGGGAAGAGGCCATCCATCCAGTGCTTTATATTAAAGGCAGGACCACCCATAAAAGGGGCATGTTGGGGGTGCTATAACCACATAGAAGCTTGACCAGGCTTGACAAAAATACATACAATACAGGGATTGTGGAAGCACTCCAATTAGGCTAATTTATACATTACATTTATACAAACATAGAAAAGATAATCAATGCACATTCATAGGCCCCATACAATATCATATTATCTGCTCACTGGCATACTTTATAAACAAAGGGGTTTTAGTTTAACTACTTTGATCACATGAATGAAAAGCCTTCGAACCACGTCAACCCCATCTGGAAGGTCCTAACTTCTAACATTTTTTTACTATAATTACCATCAGCAAATATTTATATATATATATATTACTAGCAAAAGTGTGCCCGTTGGTGCACAGTAGGTTTTTATGTGTTAATTTTATATAGTTTTTTTGCTGGAGTGTTAGTTACATATATTGATTAAAATATATGTGTAAGCTACCCGCCACTTACAAGGCCCTCCATATTAGGGTAGTCCTATCTAAGAATGACATATTTTAAGTAATAATGCTGTTATTTTTGTGTAATTATTATGTATTAGATACGTTTTTTCCTAATGATAACTTCCCGCAGCACTTGGAGCCTTTCCCGGTAGTTCTGTCTTCCAGGGGTAGTTTGCGGCTGGTCGCGGCTGAAAACCAGGCTCCCAGGCCCGCCGCTAGTGTTGGGAGGCTCCGCGGGCTTCCCGTGGCACTTGGATCCCTTCCCGTAGTTCCGTCTTCCAGGGGTAGTTTGCGGTTGTCCGCGGCCGAAAACCAGGCTCCCAGGCCCCGCCGCGAGTGTTGGGAGTCTCCCGGGACTTCACGTGGCACTTGGAGCCCTTCCCGGTAGTTCCGTCTTCCAGGAGAGAGAGACAGACCAGGTGCTGTCAAGTTGTATGCATACAATACTGTACACACATTAACTCCCTCCTCCAGCATCCCCAGGGCTCTCAATCAGGAACAGGCAGTGCTAAATACCTAGCAACAGCAGGGATCGCCCACCATTTCTATAGGCAATGCCTTCTGTCCCACTTAAATGGAACACTATTGGCTTTTACCTGGATTCCGACCAATGTGGAAGGGGTTTGTTAGATGCTGTAGTTTACACACATGCGCCAGTAAGGAGGAACCTGGTGCTTGTTTAATATGGTATTCCTATTGGCTGCTAGAATACAGTTGGCCACTATTACAGTAATGGGACAATTTATAATAATTGTACTAACCTGGAAGCTGATCATTGTGAGCACTGCTGCTAACAGGACAGGAGAAAGAGACAGACAGAGAGAGACAGAGAGGGAGAGACAGAGAGAGAGAGCGAGAGACAGGAGAGAGACAGAGAGAGAGACGAGAGAGAGAGACAGAGACACAGAGAGAGAGACACAGAGAAAGAGAGACACAGAGAGAGAGAGACAGAGACACAGAGAGGAGAGAGAGAGAGAGAGAGAGACAGAGACTGTACACTAAAGCAAAAAATAACATTTAGACACTACCAGCATAAGAAGGAAACTTCCCTGGGAGCAGCCAAAACAAAGGATCCTTTAGTAAAGCAGCCTGTAGGAGAAAGGAGTCTTCAGTAAAGCAGTGTCGTTTGGCCATGCCCACCTGCTCCCACTACACAATGCATTTGGATGTGAAGCTCTCTCCCACAATGCAATACAGCCGGATGTCAGCTACACTTACTGGGAAAGCAAACTTTTTTTGATTGGCCATTAACTCGCACATGCTCACTAAGTCTCTACCACAATGCAAAGCTAAAGGATATTACTGTAAAGCATGCATTGCATCCGATTGTGATGTAAACACTGCAACTTTCTTTTCATTGCTAATAGTGCTACAGCAGCTACCAGAAGCACACCTATTGGATAATAAGGACAATAAGGAAATTACAGCAAACTTCCTTTTATTTTCCTATGGAGAATTGAATAAATTTGAAAGGTGTGTCTATAGCTCCCTTTTGACCAGTCCATTCAAACGTGGGGAGATACTGTATGTTAGTACTTTTTAATTTTTTTATTCATATGCCATTTACACACTGTTACACACTTATATGTCTTTATTTAGAACAGATTAATAAACTAATTAATGTTATACCTTTTACATTACAATATACACTGTAACCTTGTAATATTATTTTAGCCTACCCCCTCCTACATAGTACAGTCTAAAAACTCGTGTAGCCTCCACAAAAATGGAAAATATTTTTATATATAATTTAATATTATGAGGGATAGGGATAGATATATATATAAATATATATATATATATAATATTATATAATATATATATATATATAATATATTATATTATATGTATGTTATATTTTTGTATTATACTGTATAATAACTTTTATAATATATAGTTAGTTAGTTAGTTAGTTAGTTAGTTATCTCCACGAGGCACTCCTGCTTCTCATCTCCAACTGCCCGGGTGCTTATCACCCAATCCAAATCTACACTCTTATTTAAGACAGCACTCACGGGGCTTACTCCAAAAGGTATTCAAAATTTATTGTAATAAAACACTTGTGCGTTTCTGCTCTCACGGAGCCATCTTCAGAAAAGTTTTACCACCATGTGCACCTCCTCCCTTATAACACCCTCCATACACAGGCCCCACCCTAGTGCATACAAACTATTAAAAACATGTATCTAAAATTACAACAGTAACAAGTACCTGTCTACATCTCATATGCTCCGATACGGGCATGTATGTAACCATATTGCCGGTTTAACTTCCGCATATCCAGTGATCATTCATGTCCCTGTAGGCTCGTCATAGAGGAAACCTCCCCCACGAAGTGCAGACCAACCTCGGCACACTCCGTGTGCCCTGTGTCATTGCATCACCACGCCCACCAGCACAGACAGGACAAGCCACGGACTCCGGTTGCCAAGCAACCGCTTAATACAAATAAATTATAGCACACCACCCGATATCGGAGCCAAGTATATACACTCTAATGGAAAAGCAGCAGCAACTCTGACATGAGGACCTCAATATAACAATCAGTTATCCCCAATTAAGATCTATTCATACTAATAACCCTGTACTGACAACATCCCATCATATTTTTATTTAGAAAGCCTGTAAGAGCCATTGCTCATTAGGTCCCTTAGGGGAAAGAGTATCAAGTTGTATATCCACTAGCTTCCAACCGAAGCAAGGCTGTCTCTCTTTTCAACTCCCCCTCGCTCTCATCAACTGCATCAATGATCATACATTTAGCATCGCTAATGAGTGATTATGCTGTTTAAAAGTTTGGCAACAGCCATATCCCCAAATTTGCTACTGATCTCCCCTTTCTTATCCATAGCATTCCCAATAGAAGGTCTATGGTTTGCCAACCTTCCACGAAAGGTAGTGGTAGTCATACCCATGTATACCAAACTACAAGGACACGTGATAAGGTACACCACATAACTACTCGTGCATGTGAACCATTTACAGATCTGGAACCATTTGCCAGTTTGGAGGTGTGCAAAACTATTGCCCGTGATCATACTTCAACAAGTATTTTTTTTCGTAGGGGCCTTTTTTCACTAATACTGTTGGTTGATGCCAGCAAATCACGAAGACTCCGTCCCTTTTTGTAGACATGTCTCAACTGGGTGTTTGTGAAAGGTAATGTCTGTCTGCATGCCTCACCATCTCCCAATGTTTGTTCACATTATTTTGAGTTCTTTACACATGGTGGGAAAGCTGGAAATGAATTTACACTATCGCCCAAAACTTTTTTTTGTGCATCCCTCTTCACTTTCATACATGATTGAACCTTAAGGTGGCCATACATTAGGCCAATTTTATGTACAATTCGACATACAATCAGACATTTCCATCGATTGTCCAAAAAATTGTACATTTTCCCATTCTTATCATGCGACATTAGATCGTAAAATCTATCGTAATTACGATCGGGAAAGTCGTTTTTTTAAGTCGATTGGTAAAATAATTGTAGTGTTTTCTGAAGTTTCGATTAAATGTTAATGTAATGTAACCTCACAATGGACGACATTCGACTTTAATAACAAACAATTGAATGTCGAACATATTTATTGTACATCTACCTACAATTAACACTTGTAGGTATCTACAAAGTATTGGTCGGTTTAAGATCGTAATTACGATCGTAATAGTGTATGGCCTCCTTTATTCAGAGCTGAATTGATCTCAGATCTATTTTACCCTCTCACCAACAACCTGACAATAGCCTCCCCTATCTGTACATCCCTTATAATTGGATCCAAGTTATTACAGTAAATCCTCAACAATTGGGCAAATGGTACCCCTCTCTTTACAGGGGCAGGGTGGCAACTATGATTATGGAGAAAGGTATTTTTTTCTGTTGGCTTCTTAAACAGGCCGTACCAAATTTAACCCCATTTTTAAAGATTCTAAAACCCGAGATCTAAAAAACTCAATGCTTGTTGCTTGGATATTGGCCGTGAGTTTTATGATCTCACCCACAAACCTTGGGCTTCCTCCCACCCTCCTCTCCAAATAAAACATGTTATCGATATAACGGACATACAATAAAATATTAGTCTCATATTTGTGAGAATAATCTGATGTTCAAAAGTCTCTCTCTCTCTCTCTCTCTCTCTCTCTCTCTCTCTTATTATATATATAATAAAGTAAAGGGTCTGGGCACTCTCTTTACAATGGTTTATCCTTGCCCTGGTGCTACTTCAAACAATGATATCCAATAGCAGAAATATAGTGCACTCAATTTTGGTTGATTGCAGTATTTTTAAATTTAGGGGTTGTTGTTGTGCAATATAGTCACTATAATGGGGATATTGCAAAATGTCCACATTTTAGGGAATTATATTCCGGTAGTTACCCTAAAAAATAAATGAATGGTGAGATTTAATCCAATGTTAAAGTGGGAGTTGATATGATGCGCTTTAAAGTTAAAGTGTAAAAAGTTTAAAGTTACAGGGGAAGTTGATTAAATACACTTCCCCTTTAACCCCGCATCACACCAGCTTCCCCTGTAACGCGTACCACCCGACTTCCCCTTTAACGCCGAATCACACCAACTTTCCCTGTAACGCGTACCACACAAACTTTCCCTTTAACGCGCACCACACCAATTTCCCCAGTACCGCATACCACACCAACTTCCCCTTTAACCTGTATCACACCAACTTCCCCTGTAACGCGTTTCTACACCAACTTCCCCTTTAACATGTACCACACACCTTCCCCTTTAATGCTTCCACACAAACTTCCCCTTTAACGTGTACCACACCAACTTCCCCTTTAACCGCATCACACCAACTTCCCCTGTGACGCATACCACACCAACTTCCCATTTAACCCACATCACACCAACTCCCCTTTAACCCGCATCACACAAACTTCCCCTTTAATGCGTACCACACCAACTTAACCCCATCACATCAACACTCCTGTAACGCGTAACACACCAACTTCCCCTTTAATCAGTACTGCATCGATCAAGATGAAATTATTGACACACAATATCCCCCAGAAAACACAATTCAGATGCCACACTCACATAAAATGTATGCGTGCAAAAAAATGACACATGAAAGTTGAGTAAAAGAGTGTGCAATGGAAAAACTACACAATTTCTTAGCTGCTTTCTTTGACCTCTGCACCAGACTGCTGCAAACTGTGAACTCCATGGGGCCAATTAACCCAGACTTGCTGGGAAATACCAGTTTTTCTACTGTTTAACTTGACTTTAACTCATATTAAAGTTGATGCACGGGTTACGCAATAGCTGAAGTTAATCCAGCATGAGTAAACCTTACCAGGATTTACCCACATTCGCAAATGTGATATTGAATCATGGTCAGGACATTCACCAGAGCGATAGTGGCTTTGGGTAATGAGCCTGCATGAGTAGCTGCCTGACCAGCCCCCAGTACAGAGACGTATCTTGGATTGGCCAGGTTACCTCTCAATCTTGACTCTGGGTGAACCACATTTGAGGGGAGAGGGTCTGTGGTCACATGACATTGTGATATCACATGTTTTGCTGCTCCTCATTATTGACAGCTCTATCCTCCTATCACAGCAACACATAACAAGATTAAGCAAAGCATTGTACTGCCCGAACAATCTTGACATTTGGAAGGTGTGCAATTCAGTTGATTCACTCGATTCACCACCAGATGGCAGCATGTAAGTTAATTAACTTAATTAAAATGTTGAAAAAGGGGGTTATGGAGGCATTTTTAAGGGGAACTGTGGTCTCCAACAACCACCATCTATGTGCTCCACAGCCCAATATAAAGAAATTGCTGACCAGAAAGTTAAAGGGTGGAGGCTGACATGGGACATTCCTAAGACTGCTTCTCCCATCTCACCGCCGGCAAGCACAGCCTCAGACTTAGAGTGTGGGGGAGACAGGAAGTCCCTCCCCCTCCCTGCTGTGTGAAGATCCCCACAGAGAAGGTAAGGAAATCTACAGCCCTACTCTCCCACTATGTGAAAACAGCCTAATAAGGCGTTTTTCACAAAGTTTTTCGGGGGGGGGGGCGGGGTGTGTGTGTGTTCTGGTAGCCGTGAGTGGGGCGGCAAGGCACCCACGTGGCGGGGCCACATGGGGCTGTATGGGAACAATGGGGGCCTGCAAATGGAGGGGCCATGGGGTCCATGAGTGGGAGGAACCAGGGGGGCTTGCAAGAGGAGGGGGCTGCAAGGGGAAGAGGAGAACAGGGCAGATTGACTGTCATCCACTGACATGGTTTCAGAGCAGGAAGCAGGGGTGCAGGGGACCTAGTGAGCTGCTGCGCATATCACACACAAAAATGTAAATATCTTCAAAACTATGCAAAATAAACAATGAAAATAAATTTCAAAAATTATCAGGAGAGCGATTCCTATCAATTTACCTAAAGTCATTTTGGACCACAATTCCCCTTTAAAAGTTGTAAATAGCCTATGCTTTTTTCCAGATCCTTATTCATAAGTTTACCAAGTCTCATGAAAATTGTCCCAGCTGTTCGGAAGGTTTTTTGGAACATACAAACATCATACATACACACATTGACTTTTATATTTATATATATATTATCATTAATTTCTTAACTCATAGTTAAGCAATTTATTTAACTTATAGTATTTGCTTAGGTACGATTCCAACTTCTTACTTTGCAGTGTTAGATTATTGCATTATCTAACACTGCAGTTATAACCCACTGGCATCACTCACCAACTATGTTTCAATTTACAATTCTAATAATGTTCTGTTTGTAAAAAAGGCACCCTATGGACAGTCTACGTATACCAGTAGCTAAAAGCATGGACCTAAAGTTCTTAACCTTTGGAGAAATGCAGAATTTTTATGAGAATATAAGGAAGATGGCAGAAACATGCAGGAGATTCAATAAAAGTTCTTACTGTTTAAATGGTGGTAATTTTGCCCCAACCAATCAGATCTTACTTAACATTTAAATGATAACATCTGATTGGTGGGGCAAAATTAGCACCATTTTTAACAATATTTAGGGAGATTTAATAAAAGTTCTTACTGTTTAAAATGGTGGTAATTTTGCCCCAACCAATCAAATCTTATTTAACATTTGAAAGCTAACATCTGATTGGTTGGGGCAAAATTACCACCATTTTAAACATAAGAACTTTTATTAAATCTCCCTAAATATTGTGAAAATGGTGCTAATTTTGCCCCAATCCAATCAGATGGTATCATTTAATAAATTTAATGTTACCAGAATCGATTGGTTGGGCAAAATTACCACCATTTTAAACAGTAAGAACTTTTTATTGAATCCTCCCTGCTGTTTCCTGCCATCTGTCCTATATGCTCACTAAAAATTCATAAGCGCATTTCTCCAAAGGTTAAGAACTTTAGGTCCATGCTGTTTACTAACTGAGTATACGTACTCTAGACGTGTTCCATAGGGTGTGGCCTTTTTTTTACAAACGGAACATTCAAGATTGCTAAAATTGAAACTAGTTGGTGAGTGATGCCACTGGGTTATACACTGCATGTTAGATATGCAATAAATCTAACACTGCAAAGTAAGAAGTTGGAATCGTTACCTCCAAATACTATAAGTTAATAAATTGGCTTAACTATGAGTTAAGAAATTAACTGATAATATATATATAAATGATAAAGTCAATGTGTTATGTATGTATGTTTTGTATGTTCCCAAAAAAACTTCCCGACACTGGTGACAATTTTTCATGAGACTTGGTAAACTTATGAATAAGGAATCTGGAAAAAAGCATAGGCTACTTTACAACTTTTAAGGGGAATTGTGTGCCAAAATGAACTTTAGTTAAATTGATATGAAACGCTCTCCTGATAATTTTGGAAATTTCATTTTCATGTATTATTTTGCATAGTTGGTTGAAGATATTTACATTTTTGTGTGTTATGGCACCAGCATCACTAGTGTCCCCCTGCACCCCTGCTTCCTCTCTGAAACCTGTCATTGGATGACGTCCAATCTGCCCTGTTTCTCCTCTTCCCCTGTGCAGCCCCTCCTCTTGCAGCCCCCCTGGTTCCTCCCACTCATTACCCCATGGCCCCTCCTTGCATGGCCCACCATTGTTTCCCATACACCCCATTGGCCCGCCTACTCGTGGTGCTTGCCCGCCCACTTCACGGCTACTCAGAAACACACACACCCCCCGCCCCCCCCCGAAAAAACTTTTGGTGGAAAACATTCCTTATTCGCTGTTTTCAACATAGTGGGACGAGTTAGGGCTGTGATTTCCTGTACCTTCTCTTGGGACTTCACACACGCAGGAGGGGGAGGACTCCTTCTGTCCCCCCACACTCTTAAGTCTGAGGCTGTGGCTTGCCGGCGGTGAGATGGAGAAGCGTCTTAGGAATGTCCCCAGTCCCAGCCTCCCACCCTTTAACTTTTCTGGTCAGTCAATTTCTTGATATCTGTGGGCTGTTGGAGCACATAGATAGGTGGTGTGTTGGAGACCACAGTTCCCCTTTAAAAATCTCCATAACCCCCTTTTTCAACATTTTAATTAAGTAATTAACTTACATGCTTCCATCTGTGTGGTTGAATCGAGTGAATCAACTGAATTGTCACACCGCACTTCCAAATGTCACAGCATTTTCAGAGGCATCGTACAATGCTTTTGCTTAATCTTGTAGTTGTGCTGTGATAGGAGGATGAGCTGTCAATAATGAGGAGCAGCAAAACATGTGATATCACAATGTCATGTGACCACAGACCCTCCTCCCCTCACATGTGGTTCACCCAGAGTCAAGATTGGATGTAACCTGTCGCAATCAAGATACGTCTCTTGTACTGGGGGCTGGTCAGGCAGCTACTCATGCAGGCTCATTTACCCAAAGCCACTACGCTCGTGAAAATGTCCGACCATGATTCATATCACATTTTGCGAATGTGGGTAATCCTGGTAAGGGATTATCCTATTGCTGGATTTAACTTCAGCTATTGCGTAGCCCGTGCTCCCCTTTACTATGAGTTAAGTCACGTTAACAGTAAACATGGTCTGTATTTCCCTCAAGTCCTTGGGTTAATGGCTCCATGGAGTTCACAGTTGCAGCGTCTGGTGCAGAGGTCAAAGCAAGCAGCTAGAAATTTGTAGTTTTTCCATTGCACTACTCTTTTACTCACTTTCCATTTTCATTTTTTGCACCAAAATGCCCCCCATCTTTTATGGTGATGTGGCATCTGAATTGTGTTTTCTGGGGGGATATGTGTTTGTCAATAATTTCATCTCGGAGCGATTGCATACTGTAGAAGGGAAGTGGATGTGTGTTACGCGTTACAGGGAGCTGTTTGATGTGATGCGGGTTAAGTTGGTGTGGTACGCATTAAAGGGGAAGTTTGTGTGATGCGGGTTTAAAGGGGAAGTTTGGTGGAGGTGGGTTAATGGAAGTTGGTGTGGTATGCTCACAGGGGAAGTTGTGTGAGTGCAGGTTCAAGGGGAGTTGGTGTGGTACACGTTAAAGGGAAGTTTGTGTGGCAACGCATTAAAGGGAGTTGGTGTGGTACATGTTAAGGGGAAGTTGGTTAGAAACGCGTTCCAAGGGGAAGTTGGTGTGATACCGGTTAAAGGGGAATTGGTGTGGTATGCGTTACTGGGGAAATTGGTGGTGGTGCGCGTTTAAAGGAAAGTTTGGTGTGGACGCGTTACAACTAGGAAAGTTGGTGTGGATTCTTGGCGTAAAGGGAAGTCTGGCGTGGTACCGCGTTACAAGGGGAAGTCGGTGTGATGCGGGGTTAAAGGGAGAGTGTATTTATCAATTCCCTTATTAAGTTAACTTTAAACTTTTATTTTTACACTTTAACTTTAAAGCGGCTCATCAACTCCTCGACTTTAACATTGGATTATAAAATCTCACCTTCATTTATTTTTAGGTACTACCCGGAATATAATTTTTCTTCCTAAAATGTGGAAACTTTGCAATATCCCCGTTACATCGTGACTATATGCACAACAACAACCCTAAATTTAATAAATACTTCGCAACACCAAATTGAGTCACTTTATATTTTATTTCTGCATATTTGTTGATACATTTGTTTGATAGCACAGGCCAGGCAAAGCATAACCATTGTAAATAGATGTCCAGTGCCCGCCGATGAAGCCCTTTACTTTATTAGGGAAATATAATGTCCCCTACTAAATCTGGGAACAGAGATAATTGTCACACGATGCATGAAAAACCGACCAACCATAAAATATAAATTCTAAAACATAACTTTTATTACATCAAATACAATAAAATCACATGAAAATAGTACTAACACTAAGCCCCTCCCCCCTTCCCGCCTCCAAAAAACAGATCAATATATGCTAATATATTTACTTTATATATATATATATATAAGTAAGGGGTCTGGGCACTCTCTTAACAATGGTTGATCCTTGCCCTGGTGCTACTTCAAACAAATGATATCCAATAGCAGAAATATAAGTGCACTCAATTTTGGTTGATTGCAGTATTTTTAAATTTAGGGGTTGTTGTTGTGCAATATAGTCACTATTAAGGGGATATTGCAAAATGTCCACATTTTAGGGAAAATTATATTCCGGTAGTTACCCTAAAAAATAAATGAATGTGAGATTTAATCCAATGTTAAAGTGGGAGTTGATATGATGCGCTTTAAAGTTAAAGTGTAAAAAGTTTAAAGTTACAGGGGAAGTTGATATAATACACTTCCCCTTTAACCCCGCATCACACCAGCTTCCCCTGTAACGCGTACCACGCCGACTTCCCCTTTAACGCCGAATCACACCAACTTTCCCTGTAACGCGTACCACACAAACTTTCCCTTTAACGCGCACCACACCAATTTCCCCAGTAACGCATACCACACCAACTTCCCCTTTAACCTGTATCACACCAACTTCCCCTGTAACGCGTTTCTACACCAACTTCCCCTTTAACATGTACCACACCAACTTCCCCTTTAATGCGTTCCACACAAACTTCCCCTTTAACGTGTACCACACCAACTTCCCCTTTAACCTGCATCACACCAACTTCCCCTGTGACGCATACCACACCAACTTCCCATTTAACCCACATCACACCAACTTCCCCTTTAACCCGCATCACACAAACTTCCCCTTTAATGCGTACCACACCAACTTAACCCGCATCACATCAACAGCTCCTGTAACGCGTAACACACCAACTTCCCCTTTAATCAGTACTGCAATCGATCAGAGATGAAATTATTGACACACAATATCCCCCAGAAAACACAATTCAGATGCCACACTCACATAAAATGTATGCGTGCAAAAAAATGACACATGGAAAGGTGAGTAAAAAGAGTGTGCAATGGAAAAACTACACAATTTCTTAGCTGCTTTCTTTGACCTCTGCACCAGACTGCTGCAAACTGTGAACTCCATGGGGCCAATTAACCCAGACTTGCTGGGAAATACCAGTTTTCTACTGTTTAACGTGACTTTAACTCCATATTAAAGTTGGATGCACGGGTTACGCAATAGCTGAAGTTAAATCCAGCAATGAGTAAATCCCTTACCAGGATTTACCCACATTCGCAAATGTGATATTGAATCATGGTCAGGACATTTTCACAGAGCGATAGTGGCTTTGGGTAAATGAGCCTGCATGAGTAGCTGCCTGACCAGCCCCCAGTACAAGAGACGTATCTTGGATTGGCCAGGTTACCTCTCAATCTTGACTCTGGGTGAACCACATGTGAGGGGAGGAGGGTCTGTGGTCACATGACATTGTGATATCACATGTTTTGCTGCTCCTCATTATTGACAGCTCTATCCTCCTATCACAGCAACAACATAACAAGATTAAGCAAAGCATTGTACTGCCCTGAACAATCTGTGACATTTGGAAGGTGTGCAATTCAGTTGATTCACTCGATTCACCACCAGATGGCAGCATGTAAGTTAATTAACTTAATTAAAATGTTGAAAAAGGGGGTTATGGAGGCATTTTTAAAGGGGAACTGTGGTCTCCAACAACCACCTATCTATGTGCTCCACAGCCCAAGATATAAAGAAATTGCTGACCAGAAAGTTAAAGGGTGGGAGGCTGACATGGGACATTCCTAAGACTGCTTCTCCATCTCACCGCCGGCAAGCACAGCCTCAGACTTAAGAGTGTGGGGGAGACAGGAAGTCCCTCCCCCTCCCTGCTGTGTGAAGATCCCCACAGAGAAGGTAAGGAAATCTACAGCCCTACTCTCCCACTATGTGAAAACAGCCTAATAAGGCTGTTTTCACAAAGTGGTGGGGGGGGGGGGGGGGGGGGGTGTGTGTGTTCTGAGTAGCCGTGAGTGGGCGGGCCAAGGCACCCACGAGTAGGCGGGGCCACATGGGGCTGTATGGGAACAATGGGGGCCTGCAAATGGAGGGGCCATGGGGTCCATGAGTGGGAGGAACCAGGGGGGCTTGCAAGAGGAGGGGGCTGCAAGGGGAAGAGGAGAAACAGGGCAGATTGACTGTCATCCACTGACATGGTTTCAGAGCAGGAAGCAGGGGTGCAGGGGACCTAGTGATGCTGCTGCCATATCACACACAAAAATGTAAATATCTTCAAAACTATGCAAAATAAACAATGAAAATAAATTTCAAAAATTATCAGGAGAGCGATTCCTATCAATTTACCTAAAGTCATTTTTGGACCACAATTCCCCTTTAAAAGTTGTAAAGTAGCCTATGCTTTTTTCCAGATCCTTATTCATAAGTTTACCAAGTCTCATGAAAATTGTCCCAGCTGTTCGGAAGGTTTTTTGGAACATACAAACATACATACATACACACATTGACTTTTATATTTATATATATATTATCATTAATTTCTTAACTCATAGTTAAGCAATTTATTTAACTTATAGTATTTGCTTAGGTACGATTCCAACTTCTTACTTTGCAGTGTTAGATTATTGCATTATCTAACACTGCAGTTATAACCCACTGGCATCACTCACCAACTATGTTTCAATTTTAGCAATTCTGAATGTTCCTGTTTGTAAAAAAGGCACCCTATGGACAGTCTAGACGTATATCTCAGTAGCTAAAAGCATGGACCTAAAGTTCTTAACCTTTGGAGAAATGCAGAATTTTTATGAGAATATAAGGAAGATGGCAGAAACATGCAGGGAGATTCAATAAAAGTTCTTACTGTTTAAAATGGTGGTAATTTTGCCCCAACCAATCAGATCTTACTTAACATTTAAATGATAACATCTGATTGGATGGGGCAAAATTAGCACCATTTTTAACAATATTTAGGGAGATTTAATAAAAGTTCTTACTGTTTAAAATGGTGGTAATTTTGCCCCAACCAATCAAATCTTATTTAACATTTGAAAGCTAACATCTGATTGGTTGGGGCAAAATTACCACCATTTTAAACAATAAGAACTTTTATTGAATAACCCTGAAGAACTTTTATTGAATAACCCTGGTGGTGTTTGTTTTATTTTATGCCCCAAATACTAGATCCTACAGTATATGAACACCATATGAGGCATACATTTCTTTGCCACAGCCAAATATTTCTAGATAAATTATTTATTAAAGGTTACAAAGGTGTATTCATTGGAGTCCTGTATTTCATCTTTTCTTAAACTGGTAAATTTGCCCGGTGTTATGCATTAAATTAATTATGGTGGTTACCTTTGAGCAATAAATGTCTTAGGCTGAGTACACGCCTTAATAATAATTGTGCATCCCATTTACAGAAAAATGCAATTTAAAAGTAATGGTGCAAAAATAAACTTTAAACAAACTTAAACAAAGACTTTTAAAACCCTGCCACTGATTTCTTACTTGCGGAGTAGTGGCCAAAATAAAACATACAGCTTAAATGAGTGGCATTAAAATCAGGCTTGGTCTTTGCTGCATCATGTTTTGCCCTGCCATGAAATATAAAAATTTTTTGGGAGAATGTTGCCAACTTTACATTTGCCTTTATTTATGTTTTCTGTTGACTATCTAGTTATTGTCATCTTTTCTGTCCACATGATAACACTGGTGTGATAAAATAAAACATTTTTGTGGATTAACAGATCACTCTTTTACCCACTGGTGCCATGTTACTCATAATGTAATATCGAGTGTTAATCTAGGACTTCACAAATAAATTAAGGCAGAGATTACATTTTAAGGAAAATGTCCTCATTTTTATCTTTTTTCTTGTTGAATCAGATTTAAAAACTTTTCCTCATTACACTGAGTCAGGTCAAATACTTTTCATATTTTGTGTGATGAAAGGCATCACAGGCTTCCCAAATCCCCTGGATTTTGCACAGCACACTGTAGGATACCTTAGGACTAGGGCTGTAGATTTTTGTAGTTTTATTAAAAATTGGAAGCAAGAATTTGAAGGAAGTTTTCTCCCCCCAGACACCTTTCCTAATTGCTCCTGTATAGCATTGACTTGTTTTATTCCTTGAAATGTAATTAGAAGTCAAACATTCTTCTGCTCGTGTGAATATATAACAGATTTCTAGAACTCAAATCAAATAAATACATTGTATAATTCTATAAGCGGAGGTTCAATCTGCAGAGATAACCAGTCCAGTGAATTTTTAAATACTGCAAACCCCACTGGGGCTCAGTGAGGAAGTGCCAATAAATATAGAGACATATACATGACACTGCATGATACAATAACTATATCTATCATCTCTGGATTTTGCAGGTGGTAGAGTCCTGCAATGGGTCAGGAAACCATGGATAGCTGCGGGTTACCAAATTTGTGAGTTGGATTCAAGCTGTGGGTCGAGTTGGGTCAGTTAGCGGGTGAGGGTTAGGTTGCAGGTCTGTATAATTTCGGGTACTGTATGTGTGATTATGTAACCTACACCCACGGCCTGAAATATTAGACTCACGCAGGACTCTAGCAGGTGGCTCCTAGATCTAGATACATTAATTGCCCAGAGTTGTCAAGTAACTACTGTCTGACCCGCTCATGATCTTTCTTTAATTAAGACAGTTAGAAAACTAACATTATTCATTAGTAAGGATGGCTGTAGAAATTAGGAAAAGCCACAAACCTGCATTTATGTTCATTTTTGAGGTGAGAGTAGCAGCTATCAGTTAATGGGAATCTACACCCCTACTCTCCCACTATGTGAAAACAGCCTTTTCAGAGTTCTCACTCTGCCTGAAAAGGCTGTTTTTACAGTTTTATGTAGGGGGGTCTGAATGGCCCACCACAAGTGGGCAGTGCTAAGATATCACGAGTGGGCGGGGCTAAGGTACCCATGAGTGGGTGGGGCTAAGGCATCCATTAGTGGATGGAGCTAAGGCACCCACGAGTGAGCGGGGTGTAAGGGAAGGGGCCAAGGGGGGCATGCAAATGGAGAGTCCATGGGGTCCATGAGAGGGACCAGGGAGGCTGCAAGGGGAGGAGGAGACAGTGGGCACATTGACTCCACTGACATGGTTTCAAAGCAGGAAGTGCAGGGGACCTGGTGATGCTGCTGCCATATCACACACAAAATTGTAAATATCTTGCTAATGAGAGCAATTCCTATCAATTTACCTGAAGTCATTTTTGGTCCACAGTTCCCCTTTAAGCTTTAGTGTGGTTTTAGGTCTGGAAATTTATGGTTTACCGTTAGTAGCCACTGCTTTTATATACCTTGCAATAAACACATTTGCATAACAGAATGTGCAGTACAATAAAAGAGACAGAAACTTTATGCTGTGTTTATACCAAATATGAAAGTTTCAGGCATTGCTGAGATAAAATGCCTTTACATCTATTTAACATCTTGTAATCTAATCTTTATAATCTCCAGTGACTTTGCCATGTTGTCTATAGTTTCAGATGCTGATCCAACTACATTGTTTCACACAGCTTTAAAATGAGGAATGTTTATCAAAAGGAGGTTTAAAAGATGAGAAAGCAGCTGTGAGCAGCTTAAATGTTATCCTGGTAAACTGGTAGAAACAAGACATACGAGTTTAGGCATAAAAAGAATCAGAGCATAACTAACTTTCCTCCTACATCACAGATTTATTTTAACTATGGTAAATATTATCTTTGCATCAGCTTTGAAAAGTATTCATACATAAAAATCTTTGGGGGAGTTTTCCCAATTACCTTGTAATTCTGTTTTTTTGTGTGCGCTATTTAATCTCCGCAGCCAATCCTCACAGTTTTCTGCACCAAATGACGCACTGAAATCAGATTGACCTTTGCTTCTAATTCATTCTGCTTCTTTTACAGGAAAACTAAAATCTTACAATGAATTTTTAAAAAATTGCTAAATATTTTGCTATGAAGACTTATTCCAGGTACTTTACCACATATACTCGAGAATAAGTGTGTCTGAGTATAAGACAAGGTACTTATTTTTACCTAAAAAACGAATAAAACTGACTCGAATATAAGCCGAGGGTTGAAAAAGGGGTGTGTATATCTTTAAGATTTTTTTGTATGTGCATTTCACTTTATTTTATTTTTTTAATCATTCCCAAAGATAATCATCATATCATCTTAGGGAATGATAACAAACTTGGAATACAGCAAAAATGCCCGTTTTCCAAGTCAAAATCCGATTGAAAAAATCACTTCCCAGAACAAATTTTCCAGGAAGTGATTTTTCATTCATTGGCAAAGATCAATAATTAGGATCTCTGCCCCTAAATCAGTCTTTGCTAAGTAGCAAAAAATCCATTTTGCGAATGGATCACTGAGTTCCATTTACAAATACAGAAAGCTGTCATTCACTGTACTGCTATCTGATTGGAGATCACAGTGCAGTACCCCAAGTATACCACCAGGGGCAAAGCACACTTGTAAGGAAAGATCCCAGTGAAGGGAAAAGCCTGGTAACATCACCGGGGTCTCCCTTTCCGGCGATCTCCTCTTCACAGCGTGCGACTGGCAATGGCTATGCGGTCATGGCTTTAGGGTGTGCTAGCTCCTGATCCCCACATCGGTTTGGACAATCAAGGGGACTAGGGATATGGATTGAGGGGGCTAGGCAGGCACTTGAATGCCCTAACCCAATGATAACTCCACCCCGTCTCATGATCCATCCCACCCGCTTCCGTGTCATAGCCAGCAGAATCCAGCAACCCTCATTAGAATACAGCCAAAGGAGATTTGCTTATTACTTTGAATAGGCTAATCCTGTAATGTTTTGTCCTGCCTGCTTCAGAGTTCAACCTGGTATTTTACAAATTCCTGATTGGCTGTTATTTCCTGGGTGCCTGTTGTAAAATTTGGCTAGTCCTCTCTGCTTGTGGTGGGATCTGACTCTGATTTCCTTTACCAACTCTTTCTTTGCTCTCTGACTTTGATTCCTACCTCATGAAATTACCCCAGCCTGATTTTCTAGTCAGATTATGCTAACTGACCTCCTGTGTATGACCTCTGGCTCAATTCCTGACCTTGTCTCTGTTTATCCCTATGTACCCATTTCTTTGATTCTATTGCTGACCATCCTGTGCTCTGCTTTATTTAAGGTGGTCTGAAACTCTCAAGAATACTCAGCCTCAGTATAAATATCTTGTGCTACATACTATTATTTGTTCCTATCATACTATTATTTGTTCCTATCATACTATTATTTGTTTCTATCCATCCCTCAGCACAGAGAGAACACAAATATGCTGCCTAGGAAACCGCAAGGCACCAAATCAGACCTAACAGAATTTTTCCCGCCATCAACGCCACGAGGCCTTCAAGATGGTGCCGGGCCCACGGAGGACTCCCCAGACATGACCCCATGCACAAGGAGGAATCTGGATGCCTTATATACTAATATTGAAAAAATCATCCATACCTCTCAGATGAAAATAATCCACAAAGTGAAAATGGAGATTGCCTCCCTAGGAGAGTCGCCACACTTGAAGCATCCTCGGACCAAATATACGCATACTGCCAACAGACAGAAACCGAAATTGCAGAGATAAGGAGGGATATATACTTACTGAGAGATCAGCAGGAAGACACTGAAAACCAAGCCCAAAGAAGCAATATCCGCATCAGGGGAGCCCCAGAGGAAATAGAGGAAATTGAGGCCTACCTGAAACACTTGTTCCAGCACCTGCTCCCAGAGAACTCAGATCACGACCTGCTCCTGTAAGCTGCATTATTATAAATCAAAGGACCCAATCATGACGGCAACACGCAACAAAGATCAGATCGTTTTTGAAAACACCCACATCAAACTCTTTAATGATCTATCAGCGACGACACTATCAAGGAGACGTGACATGAAGCCCATCACAGATATCCTGAACAAAAATCGAGTGAGATACAGATGGGGATACCCATTTAAACTCACCATACTCAAAAACGGCCGACCAGTATCCATTTCATCCCCAGAGGAAGGCAAGGATCTCCGACATAGATTGGGCCTAATCACAAGATCGCCGCCGTCACAGCACACAATGAACTCCAGAATCTCACCCCCTAAAGCAGCGTGGCCCCCGGCAAATCCCAAACCACAACGGTCCCTGATCCGGAGTCAGAAGGAACCTACACCCGCCTGAACAGAGGGTCCAACGGTCCATGCAAGTATTACGAATCCAATAATGTTCCCAACCCCACAGCATGGGGCACGCACGAATTTTACAGGCCAACTGGGTCTAAACTCTGTCATTATACCTAGGTACAACCATGAAGAAAAATGTTCACCATTTGGGTCTCAGTTTGAATTATTACTCCCCGATAACACTCAGGCAATGACCCCTGAATCCCCACCTATGCTCCCCCTATAACTCTAACAAAATACAACTGCATACGACCCATCAAAGTGAACTGGGCAAATGCACTAGAATACTAAAAGATTATGGGGGAGATTCAATATATGGCTTTTCCGTCTAAAACCCACGTTAATCCGAAAAAATTTCGGGTTAACGTGGGTTTTAGACGGAATTTAGAGCACAGTGCCATTTCCAAATGTTTTTGGAAATAGCGCTGTGCTAACGATCCAAAACCACTGCCGTTAAGATTTGCGCTACCTCGTAGCGCGAAACTTAATGGTAAAGTTTTGGCAGCGTTAAGGTCGCGCTCCTTACCTTAGCCCGATCTCGCGATGCAATAACTGACGTAATCTCGTTTACGTCAGTTATTGTATCGTGGGATCGGGCTAAGGTAAGTAATGCAGCGTGGGATATTGGATCTCCCCGTATATGTTGTAATTATGTTTATTAGTTGACTGATGTGTACGATGTTTCACAATAAGAGCAATTATTTAATATTTAATATTATATTGCTAAAATGTTATAACCTGGTATATAAAAACTAATACTGCCAAGAGCTATTATAAATATAACAAAGTTATATCAAACAATTGTTTGGGTGCTATAACTAAGGACCCAATGACGGGTCAGGTACAACAGCATAAAGATCTGTGGGTGCTGTGGGTGGGTCTAGAGGGCCATGAATGCACTGAGAATTCGATAATGTCCCCAACCCCACAGCTTGAATCACACATAACCTTTACTAAACCCACAGGGTCTAAACCCTGTTTTTCTATCAATGATCATTCAAGGAAATCAGTATTTACTGCATGGGCCCCAAAACGTCTTATTTCCTCCCGATAATGCTCAGGCAGTGGTCCATGAACCCCCATCCACGCCCCCCCAGTGATAGAATGTTAAAAATTATATGTTTAAATGTGATTGTCAATTGATTGCTAAGTATGATGTTTCACACCAAACGCAAACGTTTAATAGTATATCGCTAAAATGTTATTATCTTGTATACTGAATTGCAAATTGTCAACAACTATTATGAATATCTTAAAACCACAACAAACAACTGTTTAGATGCTAAAGCCAAAAGCCCAGTCACAAATCATACACACATAGCAAATGCGACAGGACAGATAAATGCAACATCAGAATGAAGAATTATGAGTGTTTAGGGTATACATAACAAAGTACTTAACACACTGGAAAGCCAATCTTGAGGGATACAGATGAGAATAAAAACAATACTGTATCAGTATTAGCAGAATGATATGACCTTGATGTGTGACCCCGAGGCATGGACCCTAACTTAAACCAAAGAATAAGCACCTTAAAATGAAACTATACCATACCAAAGAAGAATCAGCACTATATTACACCAGTTAAAAAGGCGATAAGCAATACCTGTATATATTTTATATATATATCATCTAAACAATACATGGTATACAAGGTATATACCAAACAGCTCAAATACAAATAGGATAATATGTATATAGTATTAGCAATGTTTAACAACAAAATGAATATGTCAGTTTTCTCAGAAAGAGAGATAAACACGCCAAAACGTGGACCATAACATATATAAGCTAATCCCCACTACAGACACCCCCAATAACACTTACCCCTTAACAGACCCCCCTGCCAACATTAGGCAGGAGTCTGTTATCTAGTACCGACCGCAAAGTTGTGAACCAAAAAGCCCCATATGGTAAAACACAAACACATTAGCAGGATCAACCCCACCAGACCCCACCAGGTGGAACGCTCAAAACACCCTGTGCCACAGTAAGAAATCACAATCCCCTGTTAAATAAACAAAAGTACAGTCAGAATCCGTTGACTCCCCCAATGGACACCCCTAGAAACCTGATAGGAATAGACATACCCCCCAACACAAAGGTGCCACCTCTGGAACCACCTTACCTAAAAAACCAAAGAGAGACTCGAACAGAGTCTTCTCCCAGATGCCATCGAAAAATGATGTCATCCCAACCCATGACAACTTCATCAATGTATATAGTTATAAATGTTATTAATTTGTATTATTTTATTTCAAGACACAGAAACCAAACAATTTTTTTGGCTACTTACAGATCAAGAAAAGTATCTAACAACAGGAACTGTTTAAGAAAGACAACGGACGGCATCCCTGCAGTACCCCCTCGGCATCCATCCATAACAACCACCATACAAAACACACCCACGACCAAAATCACAAGTAATTGCTCGACCACACAATAAGCAACTAACACAAAGTGTATCCCACCATGCCTGCTGACACATTCATAATAACACATAATGTTACAAAGGTACTGAACTCTCCACAAAAGCGAATAATGGCCCTACAGTACTACAACAAACCCAATCCCAATATCATCCTACTCCAGGAAACACACTTTAAAAAAGGACATGAACCTAGGTATTGGGACAAAAAATACTCTCAAACATACTTTGCTTCAGCCCCAACAAAGAAGGCTGGGGTGGCGGTGCTAGTTAGGGCATCATTAGGATTCATAGTAGACTCCACCCTCTGTGACCCTCAAGGCCACTATATCATACTCAATGGACAGATTCAGTCCACCAAGATCACGATAGTGAACATATACACGCCAAACAGGGCACAAAAATCATTTTACCGTGCCTTGAAAGTACAAATAACACAATTCGCCAAAGGCCCAATATTAGCTGGAGGGGATTTTAATGCAACCTTGCACCCGGCCATGGACAGATCAGCACCCCGCGGACCACGCTCTACCCAACCGATACCCAGAAGTCTCACAACTTTTCTGAGATCTGTAAATCTTGTAGATATCTGGTGAATCCACCATCCGAACCTAAGGGAATACTCCTTTTCCTCTGCGGTCCATAAGGTGTACACGAGACTCGATTATATATTCATAGCCCCCCAACTAGTACCCTCAGCCACCAACACGTATATATTTGAAATATCCTGGTCAGACCACGCATATGTTAAAATAAACCTGACAAGCTTGAAAAGCAACAGACCCCCTCCTATATTGCGCCTAAACGAAGCGCACTTAGCAAACGAAACAGAGAAGAAATCTCACAAACCATCCAACACTTCTTCAAAGAAAACGCTTCACCAGAGATCTCCTCAGCTCTGCTCTGGACGACACATAAAGCGGTAATCAGGGGCAAGTGCATACAAATAGCGGCCAAAATAAAAAAAATAAGAGAATCAAGAACACAGGAATTACTCACCCTCATTAAAAAAACAGACCAACATCTCAGCAGAAATTAGGATGAAACACTCCACAAACTCTCGGTCAAATATAAAAGAGAGTTAACACAACTACTATCTATAAAAGCAGAGTAACCCCTTAGATTTACAAGCCAATACCTATACTGTAACTATAATAAACCAAGTACCATGATGGCTAACAAATTGAATGACGGACAATAAATTCTTGCCCATAAGGGACCGTCAAGGCCAATTACAATATGACCCACGTATAATCACCAATCAATTTGCCAAATACTACCAAAACCTATATAATACCCATACATCCCAACAAAACCAAGATCACGAACAGAACATGAACTCCTTTTTAGCAAAGCTGAACCTACCACAGATTTCAATAGACCAAGCCCAAAAACTGATATCACGACCGAAGAAATCCAACAAATCCTAAAAGAATCTAAACCACACAAAGCCCCTGGCCCTGATGGATTCACCACCCAATATTATAAAACCTTCCTGAAGCTAATACTCCCAAACCTTACCAAACTTTTCAATGGTATACTCACAGGAACCGAATCCCTCCCAGCAGAAATGCTTGAAGCACACATTATAGTAATCCCCAAACCCGACAGAGACACGACACAAGTCAATAATTAGAGGCCAATATCATTAATTAATACAGATGTAAAAATATTCGCCAAAATTCTAGCCAACAGATTGAAACACATATTACCAACCATAATTTACTACGATCAGACAGGGTTAGTTAGGAACAGACAACCAACCGACAATATCCGAACAGCGCTAAATCTAATGCAATCAGCCATAATTGAAGAGACGCCTGCAATGCTTCTTTCATTAGATATAGAAAAAGCATTCGACAGGGTGAACTGGCAATATCATTAGCGGAGAGCATCAGAGGGAACGCCGAAATCACAGGTATTAAAATAAAACACATGGAAACAAAAGTATCTATGTTCGCAGACGATACCCTCATATACCTTACTAACCCACTCCAATCCCTCCCGGAAATATATAAAATACTACAAACATTCGGAGAATTTTCAGGCTTCAAAACAAACAACTCCAAATCCATTGCCTACAGCTTATCCATCCCCCTACCGATCCGCGACACATTAAGCACATAATTCCACTTCAAATGGACAGAAAAATCATTCCGATACTCAGGGATTCAATTGAGTGCAGACCCACACATCTTGTATATATAAACTACTACAAATTAATCTCACAACTAATGAAACTACTAAAGGAATGGTCCCCATAACAACTTTCTCTGGCAGGCAGAATAGCAGCAATCAAAATGAATATATTACCCAAAATTCTGTATTTATTCAGGGCTCTCCCCCTGAATTTCAAACCAAAGGACTCCAAAAATCTACAAAGTGAAATCAGGAAATTCATATGGCAAAACAAAGAGACCCAGAATTAAATACACTTATCTAGCCAGAGCAAAAGAGAAAGGAGGATTCGCCCTACCAAACTTACATTCATATCATCTAGCCGCCAGACTGGCTCAAATATTACAATGGACACAAGGGACAAACCAAATACGATGGGTAGATCTGGAAAACTGTTACTTGTCACCTCTGCACTCTTATTCAGTCCTCTGGACCCAACCCCACACCAGAAACCTAAAGCTACCCCACAGAGAATATATAATCCAGACCTCACTGCAAATATGGGACCAATGCAACAAAAAACTTAAATTGATACCAAGCCCCTCCGCACTAATGCCCTTGTTCCACACTCCTTATTTCGGAGGAGAACCGTCAGTGATCTATGATGAAACATGGACAAATATGGGAATATACAGAATATCAGATGTTGTGGACCACCCGGGGGCGCTATTGTCCTGGTCGTAAGCACAGGCAAAATATAAACTCCCTCACACACTCTGGTACTCGTATACCAGAATTTTGTCATACGCTAGAACAACACTCACAAAATGCACCACACGCAACCCCTCTCCATGTGAGAGACTAAGCACAGGCCTGACTCCACAGAAGGGAGTGATATCACTTTTATACAAACTTATTTGGCATGATACTTTGCCAATCAAAGGCCCTGGAAATGGGAATCCAGACTCCACGTCAACCTAGAAGAAACTCAATGGTTAAAAATATTCGCCCAATCAGCAAAATACACCTCAAATGTATTGATTAAGGAAAAAACCTATAAGTTATTCTATGATTGGTACACCACCCCAGCCTTCTTACTCAAAGCAATACCAACGATCCCACCACTCTGCTATAGAGGCTGCCAAGAAATAGCCGATCAATATCATTGCAGGTGGGGATGTAACGAAGTAAGGAAAATATGGCAGATCTGTGAACAAATAATAAAAGAAATCTTTAACCCATCATATAAATTAACACCTATGACAGCACTATTTAACCACCCCCCAGAAGGATTTAATACACAAGCTAGTAGATTAATTTCCATCATCTGTGGGGTCACAAGAGGCCTCATAGCAAAAACTTGGAAAGGAGGCACGGTAACTAAAGATGAGATAATCAGCAGGTTATGGTGGATACACAATGGCGAGCACATGGCAAGTACAATACACAATAATATAAAGGGATGGTCCAAAGTGTGGGATATCTGGATACTGAAAATGCAACGTTAATATCTCTTTCCGACAAAATGTTGCAGGGGGCTGCGGGATCCCGTCCGGCCGTCCATAACTATGGTAATACTGTTTTCCTTCTTGTTTCTTTAGATCTTCCTTCTTTTTTCTTTTTTTTTTCTTCTCTCTCCTCTTTCATGTATGTATAAAATACCAACCTATAATATGACTGTTCACTAAAAGAATTTTATGTAATATGTATACGAAAACCTGACAATAATTATAAGGAACCTATTATAGACAAACAATCGTAATATGCGGGAGGGGAGGAGGAGGGAGGGAGAATGCCAATGCTGTGTTTATTGTTTCATTTTACTCATGATAGACATTTGTTCTTTTATGTTAAATATATATAATGTCTGTTATCTTTGAAAAATTTAATAAAAAATTAATGAACAAAAAAAAAATACATTATTCAGAATTTTTTATATCAAGTTAAAATAGTAATTACAATACATCCTATGGTTTGTGCCTAAGGAAGGTCAAATAGTTTTGGCCTTATTCAATAAGAAGGGCATAATGTTCTTAAGCTTCATACACATGTGACATTTTGTGGGATGACAAAAATACGGTACATGGAGATTCTCCAGATTCCTGCACCTCTGTTGTAGGTATATATTTTTATCAGGCGTTCGAGTGACTTTCACAGACTCACCCAACATGATATGAGAATCCTTAAAATAAATGAAATCAATAGAACATGTGATATGTGATATTAGAGGGTCAACTTTGAATGTCTTTTCTAATGAGTTATTGCCAGGGACAGGTATTTCTATCTTATTTACAATTTATGATCATTGCCAGTCTGCTCCTAAGCCAAGTTGACTTAGCTGACTTAGCTGCTAGCTGTGATTTTCTAGCTCAGCATTACTTTACCAGTTAGAAATTACCTCAACAACCTTAGAGCTTTAGAGCTGGCCCACCATCAATTAACCAGCCAAGGTCATCAGTCTCCCAAGCATAGTTGATTCACCGTCCCACCCTTTTGGGTGATATTTTGCATTATAGCACCAATGCCGCTGTGAAGTGTCCTGTCTTTCTTCTTTCTCATTATTGACATTTATTTTGTCATTAATATTAAATTCAGGGAGAGCTAGAAAAAAATATTTTAAAAAAATTTGTTGTTACTATTGCTGTCCTGCTGTAGATTTATTACTTTTTTTTATAAATTACTTAGTGTTCATTCACTTGGATAAATATAACACATATTGATACTTAATTATATAGATAACATTCTACAACTGGAACTATCTCATTATGATTATAATTCCCAACTAACTAAGATCAGGAATGAAATCAGTATTACTTTGGATTAAAAATCTGTGCAATTAAATCAAACTGCAGTAAGAGAATTTTTACTACACAATGCAGCTGATTAAAGTGGTTGATTGACATAGAATTGACGCCATGTCAATGATGCAGGGTGAAAATCCTGCTCACAACATGGTAATCCCATACATTACAAATCAATGGTGACCCTCTTCCGTTATTGAGACCAAAGAAAATATTTTTAATTTTCCTTTTAAATATGAAAATAAACAATAAAGTCCCTAGGTCCAATCTCTTTTTCTACCTTTAGCTCCACTGGTCTTCTAAATTAGAACAAGAAATATTTTAGAGGAAATAAACCACAAATGTATGTGATAAAGACACAGAATACCTGCACTGTAGTACAAATTATAGAGAGAGCTGTGGAAGGCTAGTTTGATGACTATATACTTACTTACTTATACTTATAGAGCGGTGGATCTCAAACCTTTACAGACCATGGCACACATGGCAATGCAATGCACACATGTATTCTTAATGTTAGAGGATTGAGGGTCCCCTTTGTATATTACATTCAGTCCTTTAAAGGATAACTATACTGTAAAAATTAGCTTTTTAGAAATTTACTTTTTATTACCTGGGGCAGGGAGGTAGAATTGATTATTCCCACCCTCAAGTACTGTTTTGTTGAGGAGCTACAGCACATAAAGTTTTCATCTCCCAGGTAAGGGCCCTGGGCCTTTCTATATCAAAAATAGTACCGCAAGACCCTAGACACTCATATCGAAACAGTGTTTTTGTAACTAAAATGTAGAACTGGTATTAATAGGTATACTATAATTCCCAAAACACACCACTAGACCACAATGCACAGCAAGACCCCCCCACACACACACACACACTCATTTATAGTAATAAAAATAATAAGATAAATCATTTTTTGTATTACGTTAGGCAGGTAAATTACAATTCCCATTGTCCCCAAAAGGCCTTCACTTATCACATCATCATATTATCATATTATTAATTATGTCTAATATTGTAAAAGGAAAATTGAACTCCAAAACCCACAATGTCATACCCCCATCAGCACTGCTGTTTTGGGGTCATAATTTTAAAAGGTGTTGTGTGTCAACCTCCAATATTTCTGATACATGCACTGTAGGTAAAGTTAGTGGTGAAGATCAGAAAATCTGGTAAGGGGCTATGTATAAAGAATCACTTCTTTGTAGTTTTGGACATATATTGGGGAAGATAAAATAAAATAATAGGTTAATATAAGTTTAAAATACTAAAAACAAGTCATATATTAAATGGATACTATTGGTACAGAAGAATAGGAAATTAGTAGGAGGAGCCACTGGCAGTTTATCACATAAAAAGTTGTTTTGCAGTTTAAAATTCTGCCTGTGGCTCCTCCAACTAATTTCTTATGCTTTCAAAATTCTGACCACCAGGGAGTGGTATCTGAGCCAGTTAATGAACTGATTGAACTGTGAGTAACTACAATCTCTTACTGTACTAATAGTACACGTTATTGTGCTGATCCAAACAGTAACTCATCACATCTGGTCGAAATTAGTTTTAAAGTGCTTTATTAGTAGGAATTAAAACAACAAAGGTGCATAAAAAAGTCACCACAACCTGTGTTTCATCTGTTGTTTGTATTTCAGCTGCCATTTTATTTTTTTATTTTAAAAAAATTAAAATTTTTGTTCCTGTAGTGCCCGTAGTATAAGTGACCTCACCGGAAATTCCATTCATCCTACGGCATTCAAAAAATTTTAAGTTTATTTTATAGCAGCAATCATGGTTTCTAGATTATTGCCTTATCTTACTCCAAAGTTAATATTTGTACATTGTTTCTCTTTTAAAAATACAGGAAAATCATGGAAAAATGAGAATAAGCAAACTTGGCACTTACCCAGAGCCGCAGATTCACCAGCGGCTGTGCACCACTTCAGTGATTTACAGTCAAATAACTGGAGCCATACAGCTGCTGGTGAATTGCTTGCTGTATCTTCAAATGGTTTTAGCAAGAGACAGCCACCGCAAGCCGCGCTAGTCGGCAGTGAATAGCTTGACACGACTTTAACCAAGGCTCACGTGTATTGCGGCTCCCTGTGAATTTTCCAAAACTGGTTGATTTTCTATAAAACAATGCACTGAATTGACTTTTTTACCAAGAGCATGCAATTCATCTTCCTATTGTTTTAATCCATCTTAGCTCAGCTACAGTATTGCGACACATTTCTTAAATGTTTAAATTATCGAGACAAACATTTTTATTTTCCCGAACCATTTTTAAACTAACAAGAACCTGGGTTATCCTGACCGTATAAGCAGCCACACTGCTCCAAACAGATCTGTTTTATCAGGTAAACCTCACAGAAGTTATTTATCTGATGGTACGAAATAATTAGCTACATTGTTTTTTACTCTGGTTCAGAGTAAATATAAATAAGTATAACTATGTGCGGGGCTGCCAGTCAAATCAAACCTTTGTCCTCATTATCCTGCATCCATTTCTGTGTCCAAAGGGCCAAGGGGGACTGGGGTAAGGAATAATGAGCAAATTCTAAACACAATAATTAAGAATAGTTCATTATTGCAAATAACTTCATCTTCCCTTGAAATCATCAATGTTTCTAAAATTCTATCACTTGTTAACAGCTTAAATGTACAAACTATCAAAATATGGGCCTACTGTATACATAGCGCCAGAACTTTTGGTTGCGCTTTACAATTACATGTACACATTCGCATCAGATCTTGCCCTAAGAAGCTTAGAATCTAAGCACATTAACACTTGCAACCTATCAGGCTGTCCTTGCAGATGTGTCCAACAGTGGAATTGAACTCAAGGTGGCGTTACTAACCAGTGAGCCACCGTGCTGCCCCACATTTTGATGTTTTAAAACAACACGATGAGCAGGTTGAAAGAAGTTGGGGTCAGTGTAAAGTCTAACGCGTTTACTCCTAACTTCTTTCAGCCTGCTCATAATGTTTTAAACTAATTGGAAATAAAAGGTTGCTTTTAACTAACCCATCTTTGAATTGAACTCAGAACTGCAAGGCAGCAGTGCTAACCATTTTGCCACTGTGCTGCTCCATATATTAGATGCTTATAAACAACAGGATGAGCAGGCTGTTGGGGTCAGTGTATAGTAAGGAGTGCAGATTCCAAGAATATATAGTTTGTGGGGGGTACGTTTACCCCAACTTTCCTGCTCATCATGTTTTAAACCAATTGGAAATAAATATTTGCTTTTATCCAATCAAGCCTGGTGTCCGATATACTAGTGGTTCAGCAGAAACAGCAGTTCTTTTGCTGACCTAACCATGCACTTCAGGCCTGCAAGCAGCAGTGGTAATCACTGAGCCACTGTGATTTTTTTTTCATAAAATGAAGAACTGGGCTCACAACATTGATGGTAGAAATAAAAAGCTATGTGGCTAGTCTATATATAGTGCCAGAATTTTTGGTTGCTCTTTACTAAGCATTAACACGTGCAGCCTATCAGATTGTCCTTGCAGATGTGCCCAATGGTGGAATAGAGCACAGGACTTCAGTGTTGCAGGACAGTGTTGCTAACCACTGAGAACAAGATGAAAAAAGTTGGGGTCAGGGTACAGTCTAAGGCGTTTCTAAATGTGCGCCCACAACATTGATGGTATGAATGGATGAACTACAGGGTTACGTAGCTAAAGGTGTGTAGATTCCAAGAATATATAGTTTGTGGGGGGTACGTTTACCCCCACTTTTTAAGCCTGCTCATAATGCTTTAAACTAACTGGAAATAAATATTTGCTTTTAACTAACCAAGCCTGGTGTCCAATATACTAGTGGTGCAGCAGAAACAGCAGTTCTTTTGCTGACCTAACCATGCACATCAGGGCTGCAAGGTAGCAGTGGTAACCACTGAGCCACTGTGATTTTTATTCAAAACATCTGCATGTTTCTATGAAGAACTGGGCTCACATCATTGATGGTAGAAATAAAAAACTATGTGGCTAGTCTATATATAGCACCAGAATATTTGGTTGCTCTTTAAAATTACTAAGCATATTAACTCTTGCAGCCATCGGATAGTCCTTGCAGATGTGCCCAATGATGGAATGGAGCTCAGAGCTTCAGTGTTGCAGGGTGGTGTTGCTAACCACTCAGCCAACTTGCTGCCCAAGTTTTAGATTTTTTTTAAGAAATACAAAGATCAAGATGAAAAAAGTTGGGGTCAGTGTATAGAGTAAGGTGTTTCTAAAAGTGCACCCACAGTTATGATATGAATTAACAAACAACAAGGTTATCGTAGCTGAAGGTGTGTGGATTTCAGTGTTGACCTTGTGGATGTGCCTAATGGTGGAATTGAGCTCAGTGCTTTGGTGTTGCAGAGTGGTGTTGCTAATCACTGAGCCACCTTGCTGTCCCCAGCTTTAGGTGTTTTTTTAAGAAATTCAATTATCAAGATGAAAAAAGTTGGGGTCAATATATAGTCTAAGGCGTTTCTCTTGATTAGTTAAAAGCTAACATTTATATCCAATTAGTTTAAAACATGATGAGCAGGCTTAAAAAAGTGGGGGTAAACGTACCCCCACAAACTATATATTCTTGGAATCTACACACCTTTAGCTACGTAACCCTGTAGTTTGTTCATTCATACCATCAATGTTGTGGGCGCACTTTTAGAAATGCCTTAGACTATACACTGACGCCAACTTTTTCATCTTGATCTTTGTATTTCTTAAAAAAACATCTAACACTTGGGGCAGCAAGGTGGCTCAGAAGTTACTGACTTGCAGCGCTAAAGTCCTGAGCTCTATTCCACCATTGGGCACATCCACAAGGACAACATGGCATATACACACCTTTAGCTACATAACCTTGTTGTTTGTTAATTCATACATCAGTGTTGTGAGCACACTTTTAGAAACACCTTAGACTATATACTGACCCCAACTTTTTTCATCTTGATCTTTGTATTTCTTAAAAAAAACATTTAAAGTTGGGGCAGCAAGGTGGCTCAGTGGTTAGCAACACCTACTTGCAAACACAGAAGTCCTGAGTTCAATTCCACCATTGGGCACATCCACAAGGGCAACATTGGAACATACACACCTTTAGTTACATAACCTTGTAGTTTTTTTATTCAAACCATCAATGTTGTGGGCGCACTTTTAGAAACGCCTTAGACTATATATTGACCCCAACTTTTTATTCTTGATCTTTGTATTTCTTAAAAAACACCTAAAACTTGGGGCAGCAAGGTGGCTCAGTGGTCAGCAACACTGCTCTGCAACACCAAAGTTCTGAGTTCAATTCCAGCATTGGGCACATCCACAAGGTCAAGATTTGAATCTAAACACCTTTCTACATACCCTGTTGTATGTTAATTCCTACCATCAATGTTGTGGGCACACTTTTAGAAAACCTTAGACTATATACTGACCCCAACTTTTTTATCTTGATCTTTGTATTTCTTAAAAAAAACATTTAAAGCTTGGGGCAGCAAGGTGGCTCAGTGGTTAGCAACACCTACCTGCAACACAGAAGTCCTGAGTTCATTCCACCATTGGGCACATCGCAAGGGCAACATTGGAATATACACACTTTAGCTACATAACATTGTAGTTTTTATATTCATACCATCAGTGTTGTGGGCGCACTTTTAAAAACGCCATAGACTATACTCTGACCCCAACTTTTTTCATCTTGATCTTTGTATTTCTTAAAAACATCTAAACTTTGGGCAGCAAGGTGGCTCAGTGATTAGCCACCCTCTGCAAACCCAATGCTCTGAGTTCAATTCCACTATTGGGCACATCCACAAGGTCAACATTAGAAACTACAAATAAAAATGTGTAGTAAAGAGAACCAAAAACTCAGACAACCCCACAGGTATTGCTATAAACAAACGTGCATTTATTGTGCACACCACGACATTTTCGGACAGTCTAGGTCCACTTGAGAGGACCTAGACTGTCCGAAACATGTCGTGGTGTGCACAATAAATGACGTTTGCTTATAGCAATACCTGGGGCTGTCTGAGTTCTTGGTTGCTCTTTACTGCACATTTTATTTTGAATTTATGTCCAGGACAGACATCTGGGCAACCAAAGTCTATAGGAGATGTGGTGAGCTGAATTGCATCAACATTAGAAACACACACCTTTAGCTACGTAACCTTGTTGTTTGTTAATTCATACCATCAGTGTTGTGAGCACACTTTTAAAACGCTTAGACTATATACTGACCCCAACTTTTTTCATCTTGATCTTTGTATTCTTAAAAAAACATCTAAACCTTTGGGCAGCATGGTGGCTCAGTGGTTAGCAATACCTACTTGTAATGCTAATAGTCCTGAGTTCAATTCCACCATTGGGCACATCCTCAAGGACACTTTGAAATATGCACACTTTTAGCTACAAACCTTGTAGTTTTTTTTATTCATACCATCAATTTTGTGGGCGCACTTTTAGAAATGCCTTAGACTATACACTGACCCTAACTTTTTTCATCTTGATCTTGTATTTCTTAAAAAACATAAAAACTTGGGGCAGCAAGGTGGCTCAGTGGCTAGCAACACTGACTTACAATACTAAAGTCCTGATTCTCTTCCACCATTGGGACAATCCTCAAGGACAACATTGGATGTACACACCTTTAGATACATAACCTTGTAGTTTTTTTATTCATACCATCATGTTGTTGGCACACTTTTAGAAACGCCTTAGACTATAAACTGACCCCAACTTTTTTCAACCTCATCTTGTGATTTCTTAAAAACATCTAAAACTTGGGGCAGCAAAGTGGCTCAGGGGTTTGCAACACCAAAGTCCTGAGCTCTATTCCACCGTTGGGCAAATCCGCAAGGACAACATTGGAATCTACACACCTTTAGCTACGTAACCTGTCGTTTTTTATTCATACCATCAATGTTGTGGGCGCACTTTTAGAAACACTAGACTATATACTGACCCAACTTTTTTCATCTTGATCTTTGTATTTCTTAAAAAAACATCTAAAACTTGGGGCAGCAAAGGGGCTCAGTGATTAGCAACACCACCCTGCAACACCAAAATCCTGAGCTCTTATCCACCATTGGGCACATCTGCAAGGACAAAATTTGAATTACACACCTTTAGCTACGTAACGTTGTGTTGTTAATTCTATCATTAATGTTGTGGGCGCATTTTAGAAAAACCTTAGACTATAACTGACCCCAACTTTTTTCATCTTGATCTTTGTATTTCTAACAAACACCTAAAACTTGGGGAGCAAGGTGGCTCAGTGGTCAGCAACACCGCTCTACAACACCAAAGTTCGGGTTCAATTTCAACTATTGGGCACATCCACAAGGACAACATTGGATCTACACACCTTTAGCTACGTAGTCTTGTAGTTGTTAATTCATACCATCAATGTTGTGGGCACACTTTTAGAAACACCTGAGACTATATACTGACCCCAACTTTTTTCCTCTTGATCTTTGTGTTCTTAAAAAACACCTGAAACTTGGGGCAGCAAGGTGGGCTCAGTGGTTTACAACAATGCTCTGCAACACCAAAGCTCTTAGTTCAATTCCACCATTGGGCACATCCACATGGCCAACATTGGAATATACACACCTTTAGCTACATAACATTGTAGTTTTATATTCATACCATCAATGTTGTGGGCGCACTTTTAAAAATGCCTTAGACTATACTCTGACCCCAACTTTATTCATCTTGATCTTTGTATGTCTTAAAAAACACCTAAACTTCGGGCAGCAAGGTGGCTCAGTGGTTAGCAACATGCTCTGCAACCCCAAGCCCTGAGTTCAATTCCACCATTGGGCACATCCACAAGGTCAACATTGGAAACTACAATCTTTTAGCTATGTAACCTTGTTGTTTGTTAATTCATACAATCAAGTTGTGGGCACACTTTTAGAAACGCCTTCGACTCTATATTCTTAAAAAAAATCTAAAACTGGGGCAGCAAGGTGGCTCAGTGGTTAGCTACACCAACTTGCAATGCTAACAGTCCTGCATTCTATTCCACCATGGCCACATCCACAGGGACAACATTGGAATCTACTCACCTTTAGTACATAACCTTGTTTTTTTATTCATACCATCAATGTTGTGGGTGCAATTTTAGAAACGCCTTAGACTATATACTGACCCAACTTTTTTCATCTTGATCTTTGTATTTCTTAAAAAAAATATCAAAAACTTGGGGCTGCAAGGTGGCTCAGTGGTTAGCAATACCAACTTGCAATGCTAAAGTCTGAGTTCTATTCTACCATTGAGCACATCCACAAGGACAACATTGTAATCTACTCCCTTTAGCTACATAACCTTGTGTTATTTTATTCATACCATCAATGTTGTGGGCGCACTTTAGAAGCGCCTTAGACTATACACTGACCCCAACTTTTTTCATCTTGATCTTGTATTTCTTAAAAAACACCTAAAGCTTGGGCAGCAAGGTGGCTCAGTGGCAAGCAACACCACCCGCACACAGAAGTCCTGATGTTCTTACCATTGGGCACATCCACAAGGATAAAATTGGAAACTACACACCTTTAACTTCATAATTTTTTAGTTTGTTCATTCATACCATCAATGTTGTGGGCGCATTTTTCTAGTTTCCAATTTTATCCTTGTGGATGTGCCCAATGGTGGAATTGAACTCAGGACTTCTGTGTTGCAGGGTGGTGTTGCTTGCCACTGAGCCACCTTGCTGCCCCAAGCTTTAGGTGTTTTTTAAGAAATACAAAGATCAAGATGAAAAAAGTTGGGGTCAGTGTATAGTCTAAGGCGCTTCTAAAAGTGCGCCCACAACATTGATGGTATGAATAAAATAACTACAAGGTTATGTAGCTAAAGGAGAGTAGATTACAATGTTGTCCTTGTGGATGTGCTCAATGGTAGAATAGAACTCAGAACTTTAGCATTGCAAGTTGGTATTGCTAACCACTGAGCCACCTTGCAGCCCCAAGTTTTTGATATTTTTTTAAGAAATACAAAGATCAAGATGAAAAAAGTTGGGGTCAGTATATAGTCTAAGGCGTTTCTAAAATTGCACCCACAACATTGATGGTATGAATAAAAAAACAAGGTTATGTAGCTAAAGGTGAGTAGATTCCAATGTTGTCCCTGTGGATGTGGCCAATGGTGGAATAGAATGCAGGACTGTTAGCATTGCAAGTTGGTGTAGCTAACCACTGAGCCACCTTGCTGCCCCAAGTTTTAGATTTTTTTTAAGAAATATAGTCGAAGGCGTTTCTAAAAGTGTGCCCACAACATTGATTGTATGAATTAACAAACAACAAGGTTACATAGCTAAAAGATATGTAGTTTCCAATGTTGACCTTGTGGATGTGCCCAATGGTGGAATTGAACTCAGGGCTTTGGGGTTGCAGAGCAGTGTTGCTAACCACTGAGCCACCTTGCTGCCCGAAGTTTAGGTGTTTTTTAAGACATACAAAGATCAAGATGAATAAAGTTGGGGTCAGAGTATAGTCTAAGGCATTTTTAAAAGTGCGCCCACAACATTGATGGTATGAATATAAAAACTACAATGTTATGTAGCTAAAGGTGTGTATATTCCAATGTTGGCCATGTGGATGTGCCCAATGGTGGAATTGAACTAAGAGCTTTGGTGTTGCAGAGCAGTGTTGTAAACCACTGAGCCACCTTGCTGCCCCAAGTTTCAGGTGTTTTTTAAGAAACACAAAGATCAAGAGGAAAAAAGTTGGGGTCAGTATATAGTCTCAGGTGTTTCTAAAAGTGTGCCCACAACATTGATGGTATGAATTAACAAACTACAAGACTACGTAGCTAAAGGTGTGTAGATTCCAATGTTGTCCTTGTGGATGTGCCCAATAGTGAAATTGAACCCAGAACTTTGGTGTTGTAGAGCGGTGTTGCTGACCACTGAGCCACCTTGCTTCCCCAAGTTTTAGGTGTTTGTTAAGAAATACAAAGATCAAGATGAAAAAAGTTGGGGTCAGTATATAGTCTAAGGTTTTTCTAAAAGTGCGCCCACAACATTAATGATATGAATTAACAAACAACAAGGTTACGTAGCTAAAGGTGTGTAGATTCAAATGTTGTCCTTGCAGATGTGCCCAATGGTGGAATAGAGCTCAGATTTTGGTGTTGCAGGGTGGTGTTGCTAATCACTGAGCCACTTTGCTGCCCCAAGTTTTAGATGTTTTTTTAAGAAATACAAAGATCAAGATGAAAAAAGTGTGGGTCAGTATATAGTCTAAGGTGTTTCTAAAAGTGCGCCCACAACATTGATGGTATGAATAAAAAAACGACAAGGTTACGTAGCTAAAGGTGTGTAGATTCCAATGTTGTCCTTGCGGATTTGCAACGGTGGAATAGAGCTCAGGACTTTGGTGTTGCAAACCCCTGAGCCACTTTGCTGCCCCAAGTTTTAGATGTTTTTTAAGAAATACAAAGATGAGGTTGAAAAAAGTTGGGGTCAGTTTATAGTCTAAGGCGTTTCTAAAAGTGTGCCAACAACATTGATGGTATGAATAAAAAAACTACAAGGTTATGTATCTAAAGGTGTGTACATTCCAATGTTGTCCTTGAGGAGTGCCCAATGGTGGAAGAGAACTCAGGACTTTAGTATTGTAAGTCAGTGGTTGCTAGCCACTGAGCACCTTGCTGCCCCAAGGTTTTTATGTTTTTAAGAAATACAAAGATCAAGATGAAAAAAGTTAGGGTCAGTGTATAGTCTAAGGCATTTCTAAAAGTGCGCCCACAAAATTGATGGTATGAATAAAAAAAACTACAAGGTTATGTAGCTAAAAGTGTGCATATTTCAAAGTGGTCCTTGAGGATGTGCCCAATGGTGGAATTGAACCAGGACTATTAGCATTACAAGTAGGTATTGCTAACCACTGAGCCACCATGCTGCCCAAAGGTTAGATGTTTTTTAAGAAATACAAAGATCAAGATGAAAAAAGTTGGGGTCAGTATATAGTCTAAGGCGTTTGTAAAAGTGTGCTCACAACACTGATGGTAGAATTAACAAACAACAAGGTTACGTAGCTAAAGGTGTGTAGTTTCTAATGTTGATGCAATTCAGCTCACCACATCTCCTATAGCTTTGGTTGCCCATGTCTGTTCGGACAAATTCAAAATAAAAATGTGAGTAAAGAGCAACCAAGAACTCAGACAGCCCCACAGGTATTGCTATAAGCAAACGTGCATTTATTGTGCACCACCGACATGTTTCGGACGCTAGGTCCTTTCTCAAGTGGACCTAGACTGTCCGAAACATGTCGGGGTGTGCACAATAAATGCACGTTTGTTTATAGCAATACCTGTGGGGTTGTCTGAGTTTTTGGTTGCTCTTTACTACACATTTTTATTTGTAGTTTCTAATGTGACCTTGTGGATGTGCCCAATATGGAATTGAACTCAGAGCATTGGGGTTGCAGAGCGGTGTTGCTAATCACTGAGCCACCTTGCTGCCCAAAGTTTAGATGTTTTTAAGAAATACAAAGATCAAGATGAAAAAAGTTGGGGTCAGAGTATAGTCTATGGCGTTTTTAAAAGTGCGCCCACAACACTGATGGTATGAATATAAAAACTACAATGTTA
Source organism: Hymenochirus boettgeri (assembly GCA_019447015.1). Taxonomy (NCBI): domain Eukaryota; kingdom Metazoa; phylum Chordata; class Amphibia; order Anura; family Pipidae; genus Hymenochirus; species Hymenochirus boettgeri. The sequence continues at coordinate 72,378,000 of CM033470.1, read as the reverse complement.
TGTAGCTAAAGGTGTGTATATTCCAATGTTGCCCTTGCGGATGTGCCCAATGGTGGAATTGAATCAGGACTTCTGTGTTGCAGGTAGGTGTTGCTAACCACTGAGCCACCTTGCTGCCCAAGCTTAAATGTTTTTTTTAAGAAATACAAAGATCAAGATGAAAAAAGTTGGGGTAGTATATAGTTAAGGAGTTTCTAAAAGTGTGCCCACAACATTGATGGTAGGAATTAACATACAACAGGGTATGTAGCTAAAGGTGTGTAGATTCAAATCTTGACCTTGTGGATGTGCCCAATGCTGGAATTGAACTCAGAATTTGGTGTTGCAGAGCAGTGTTGCTGACCACTGAGCCACCTTGCTGCCCCAAGTTTTAGGTGTTTTTTAAGAAATACAAAGATCAAGATGAAAAAAGTTGGGGTCAATATATAGTCTAAGGCGTTTCTAAAAGTGCGCCCACAACATTGATGGTTTGAATAAAAAAACTACAAGGTTATAACTAAAGGTGTGTATGTTCCAATGTTGCCCTTGGATGTGCCCAATGGTGGAATTGAACTCAGGACTTCTGTGTTGCAAGTAGGTGTTGCTAACCACTGAGCCACCTTGCTGCCCCAAGCTTTAAATGTTTTTTTTAAGAAATACAAAGATCAAGATGAAAAAAGTTGGGGTCAGTATATAGTCTAAGGTGTTTCTAAAAGTGTGCTCACAACACTGATGGTATGAATTAACAAACAACAAGGTTTTGTAGCAAAGGTGTGTATATGCCAATGTTGTCCTTGTGGATGTGCCAATGGTGAATAGAGCTCAGGACTTTAGCGCTGCAAGTCAGTAACTTCTGAGCCACCTTGCTGCCCCAAGTGTTAGATGTTTTTTTAAGAAATACAAAGATCAAGATGAAAAAGTTGGCGTCAGTGTATAGTCTAAGGCATTTCTAAAGTGCGCCCACAACATTGATGGTATGAATGAACAAACTACAGGGTTACGTAGCTAAAGGTGTGTAGATTCCAAGAATATATAGTTTGTGGGGGTACGTTTACCCCCACTTTTTTAAGCCTGCTCATCATGTTTTAAACTAATTGGATATAAAGTTAGCTTTTAACTAATCAAGCCTGGTGTCCGATTTTCTAGTGGGTGCAGCAGAAACAGCAGTTCTTTGGCTGACCTAACCATGCACTTCAGGGCTGCAAGGCAGCAGTGGTAACCAATGAGCACTGTGATTTTTTTTTTCAAAAAATCTGCATGTTCTATGAAGTACTGGGCTCACAACATTGATGGAAAAATAAAAACTATGTGGCTAGTCTATATATGGCGCCAGAATTTTTGGTTGCTGTTTACAATTACACTTCAGGTCGTGCGCCAAAGGAGCTTACAATCTAAGCACATTATTGCTTGGAACCTATCAGGTTGTCCTTACAGATGTGCCCAATAATGGAATAGAGTTTAGGACTTGGGTGTTTGCAGGGTGGTGTTGCTAACCGCTAAGCCACCTTGCGTCCCGTGTTTTAGAGTGTTTTAAACAATACCATGAGCAGGATGAAAGAAGTTGGGGTCAGTGTATAGTCTAGGTGTTTCTAAAAGTGTGAGTTTCTACAAAGAACTGCACCACCAATATTGTGGTATCAATAACAAACTACAGAGTTACGTAGCTAAAGGTGTGTAAATTCCAACAATATATAGTTTGGGGGGTACATTTACCCCAACTTTTTAAAGCCTGCTCATCATGTTTTAAACTTGGAAAAAAATGTTTTTAACAACCAAGCTGTCACGAACTTACCTGCCGCTCTGGTCCTGCGCTGCACATGACGTCACGACGCCAACACGCCGGGCAGCATGAGAATTCTGGACCTGGTGCCTGATAGTAGCATTAGCTACCTCCCCAGCTCCTTCTACTTACCTGCCCTGGATCCTGTTCCTACCTGCACCAATTACTTACCTAGCCTGCCCCAGGAATTGCCTTGTCTGTTTCAGAGACTCCTTGCCATACCTGTACCAACTACTTACCTAGCCTGCTCCAGAGACTACCTTGCCTGTTCCAGAGACTCCTTGCATATCAGTACCAGTTACTTACCTAGCCTGTTCCTGAGACTTACCTTGACTGTTCCAGAGACTCCGTGCCATACCTGCACAACTACTTACCTAGCCTGCTCCAGAGACTTACCTTGCCTGTTTCAGAGACTCCTTCCATACCAGCACCAGTTACTTACCAGCCTGTTCCAGAGACTTACCTTGCCATACCAGCACCAGTTACTTACCTAGCCTGCTCCTGAGACTTACCTTGCCTGTTCCAGAGACTCCTTGCCATACCCCAACCAGTTACTTACCTATCCTGCTTCAGAGACTTACCTTGCCATACCAGCATCTGTGTGTTACCTTGCCTGTTCCTGAGACTCCTTGCCAGTTGCAGTATCCTGCCTTCTCTCCAGCAGCACCTAGCCGTCATTCCTCAGTTACAGTCCCAGCAGTCTCTTGTATCCGTTCTGCAATCCCACCAGCCATCGAGCGCCTCCTCCTAAAGCGTACCCATTTGTTCCCGGCCTCCCGGCCGATTATGACACAAGCCAGGTGTCCAATATACTAGTGGTGCAGCAGAAACAGCAGTTCTTTTGCTTACCTAACCATGCACTTCAGGGCTGCAAGACAGCAGTGCTAAACACTGAGCCCACTGTGCTGCTGTGCTGATTACCCCTAACTTCTTTCAGCCTGCTCATCATGTTTTAAACTAATTGGAAATAAAAGTTTGCTTTTAACTTACCCATCTTGGAATTGAACTCGGGATTTCAGGGCAGCAGTGCAACCATTTAGCCACTGTGCTGCTCAGTGTATAGTCTAAGGCATTTATAAAAGTGTATGATTCTACAAAGAACTCCGCCCACAACATTGATGGTATGAATAACAAACTAAGGTTACGTAGCTAAAGGTGTGTAGATTCCAAGAATATATACAGTCTTGTATTTTGTGAAAGGGTAACTAAAGGCTCCAAAGTAATTGTAGTAAAGTTCATGGCACGTTGTGCTTTGGACTTTCCACATTTTTATTATGTATTTATGTATTTGCCCCTTAATTATAATTCTGACAAGACCCCCTGAAAACACATTTAGATAATGGGCTTTTTAAAATAAAAGGGCTTGTCTACTCCCAAATATCACAAAAACTGTTACTAGATAGACAAAATTTAGAAATGTAAAAATTCCTAAAGCTGTCTTTCCACTTTTTTGGGGAGCCATTAAAGGGCATCTATAGTGGTAAAAAAATACTCCCAACCCCCAGAGTGCCTTTATTTTTAGATTCCCTCTCTGTCCTGAGATATACAAATTAGAAGAGTGATTGCATCCCCTACTGTACTGTCAATCAAATCCCTGTGACGTGACCCTCTTCCCTGCTCAAGTCCCTCCCTCCTCCATGCTCTGTAATAAACATAGAGATAAGAGCATTAGCAGGGGAAGAGATGTAGCTTTGATGGCAGAGATAAGGCTGCACCTGAGCAGAGATGAGGCTGCACCTGACCCCCCTTCTTGATAATGTTCACTGCTTGATGATGGTCATATTGCAGCAGTAAACTACTGTTTTCACTTCTCTTCCATGTCTCCAGGACAGCTTGCTTTCTATTGGCCACTGTGCGTGGGTTTGTTTTTCAGGATGTTGAACTTTAACTCCTGCTGGGGAGGGGGAAGGGGGTTAGTGCAATAAGAGAGATCTGACACCATGAAAAAAAGAGTCACTGACAGAGGTAGGAGAAAGGCAGCACAGAGTACATTATTTTAACTTTGCAATGGGCAATTTGTATTTTTCACTATAGAGAAGAATATTCACAAGCCAATCAAGGTACCTAAAGGGTAGGTATATATTACTTGCTCTTGCTATACTTCTAATTAAAACGCATCCTTTCCACACAGAAAGGTGTGCAGCAGTCCTTTTTTTTAATGGCCTGATTCAATCCGATTTGTTAAAAAAAACGTACAGCAACAAACATTTATGTTTGAAAACGGACAGAGACAGGTCTAGTGTGAACGAAGCCTTAGGCTAGCAGAGGAACTGAGTGTTCATGTTTCTTTCCTGTAACTACCAACATTATTTACTTACTCAGCTATGTAACTGCAGGGGCCTAGGGCCCCAGCAAGAGGAGGCAGTTATGTGCCCGTGCTTATCTATGCATTTTGTCCTAGCTACTTGGAACTGTTAACCAGCTTTGAGTGTTAAGCCTATGTCTGAGATTGATAACATCTATTTTCAGCCTTAAGTCTGGCCATAATTCCTATGATCCTCTATGTTATAAGTTAAGACCCCCAGAGGATTGACACAAGGGAGGACTCAAGGGGCTAGATGGGGCTGTGACTGAGTTGTAACTGTGTATGAATATTACAATCTGATGTTTTAAATAGTTACCGTAGTTACTTCTTATGTTAGTTAGACTAATCTATATTCTGTATTACATTGATTGTCTCCATTGGGTCAGTAAAATAATTGTGTAACTATAAATTTGGAGTATCTATGGTTTTTCTTTGGGTCCAGTTGACCTCAGGTACATTTGCTATCATTAAATAGGGTCTAATACACTTCAGGGGGCCAGTTTCAGTTTTAGAGCCCATACTGCCAAGGGCACTGTATGATCTTTATACATCTATGATTCTGCGCATAATTCTGAAAAGAATCAACCCCAGACACCTGGGTTTCTTCATGTTTGCATTTATTTTCAAAACAATGATTTGTTACATAAAGCACCTTCTAATGTAGTTTAGTCTGAGCCATGTGTTATTACAGTTAATTAGTAAAAATAAAAGTAAATGTAGGCCAAAGTGGTGAACACATTAATTTTTAATAAAGATATGAGATCTGATTAGCCAACATAGCAATAGCCAATTTAATTAATTGCTGTAACTTTCAAAGTACAGAGAAATAAAATGAGGCCCTAATCTAATGCGGGAGATGCGGTAGATACTCAAACCAGGAACTAGGTACTTGTGGTTTTAATAAGGAATGGGATGTGTCTTATATGTTTGTGGTTTAAAGCATCTATTATTATTCTTATTTCTTTTAATACTGGTTTTGTATCTATTAATTGGATCCTAACACCTTTGAATAGGAGGGTACAGGAAGTAGGTGTAAGGTGTTCTTTATCTATGCCTGCCTGTAATAAAAAAAATTACAGTATGCAGCCATTGGTCTACAGTTGTTGTGTCTGCTTTGTATTTTAATGTTTAAAATGTATATATGTAGAAAGCTGGGAAATAGCTGGACTAATATGTAGCAAAGTATAAAACCAAGACCATTTACAGGAGTCATATAATATATAAAAAAAAAGAGCTTTGTTAGGTTATGCCAAAACGATTTGTCGATAAACATACTATAGTGGCTATGACCACCTTCTAAAACATGCTTGCTGATAATTAGAGATGGCCGAAACTGTTTTCGGATTTATGGATCTCGGGAAACGAAACATGCTTTTGGGATTTCGGAACCTATCTTGATGATTAGCAAAAGTTTAAGCTATGTCGATAATCCTCGAAAATACCCTTGATTGTTCGATAATCCTCGAAATACGATTGGAAACTACTTCGAGTTTCTGATCGTATTTTCAAGGATTATCAAATGTTCAATGGTATTTTCCAGGATTAACAAAAATAGCATAACATTCAATAATCATCGAAATGGGATCCGAAGTCTCAAAATCCAACGATCCGTCCGGTTTCAGATGGAACATTCGGATTTCAGAACCGAGGGGTCTCTACTGATAATCTGTGTATTGATTATTCCACATAAGGATTTTCTGACATGAAACAAAATTAAATGCTCTATGACATTGCATTGTCATTATACAGTCAACATTTACTGACAACATATTTATAATTATTAGCAATATAATATATGAGCCACAAATTATTATATGACAAGTAGAAAGAAACAGCCTTTTTGCTTCCTGTCCATGTTCCTTTGCATGCATAAAAAAATCAGAATATGGGCCACAGAATAACACAAAGGGATTCAGAAAAGAGCACAAAACAAATCACGCCAATCACGCACAGGCATAGAGAGCAACCAGGCTACTATTGTTTGTTTGTGTCTGAGCTCTAAAACGGATATTCGTGGAATCATAAGTTAGAAATAAAACATTAAAATGTTTTCCCTGTGTGTAATGTTAACTTGAATGCAATCCATATATTATTATTACCCGTAATACTGTTAACATGTGCTAACGAATTATTAATCAGGGCAAAGCTTACTGTAAATTCCAGATGAAAGGTGCTCCCTATTTTACCGGAACTGTCATGTCTTGACATGTCATACATGTGGTGTGAGGCATTTTCATACCATAAAACTCAAAAATATGGCAAACATATTGGTTGCGAGCCTGCAAGAAAGGCTGGATGGAAGGGGGACAGAATGGATGGAAAACTTGGTCCAGATTGGATGAAGGGTGATAAATATAGGAAAATAGATAGTAGCAAAGGTAGAATACCAGAGAGAAAAAAAATAATATATAATAGGAGAGCAGTTCAAGTGTATTATGCCAAGGTTTTTAAGGGTACTGTGGTAATTAACAGAATTGTCTGAGTATTTGCAGTTTATATCACCAGATCCCCATGCACTTCCTGCGTCCTATCTGAAACCATGTGATGCACTGTTCTGTGGGAGGCATAAAAGAAAGACAAAAATGTGCACACAAATGTACAACACTGCTATGGGCTGTGCTGTGCTGTTCTCCCCCCTCCTCCCTTTCAGTCCTCCTTCAGTTACTGTAACTTGATTTCTTCCTGGTTTCTTCTGCTTTCTCCTGCATTGAGCATGTGCCAACTGCAGATTAGAAGAGGAGGAACTACTATTTGTGACCACAGTTCAGAACCTCCCACCCCCAACTTTTTGATCGTAATTTCTTCTTATCTTGGGCTGTGCAACAGTAGAGAGGTGGTTGATGGCTCATTTTAAAGGTAGGAACCTGGTCTTACATGAAAAAATATTAAGGCTGATGAATAATAATTGAAACATGGCTCCATGCTATTACTTGTAACAACCAATAGATGTTAGGTTTTACGGGTTATGCAGATAGGTTAGATCTGAGAGGTACTGAATGTGATTCTGAAAAGTAGAATATTCACAGACTGCATTCCTTTTGCCAGTTTTAGCAAAGGGAATATAGCCAAAATGCGATTAAAGTGGATGGGATTTTTTTAATTTATACAACATATGTATAAGCTTTTTATTTGGATCACAGTGGGACAAAAGGACAATCAAAAGAGTAGGGGAGGAGGCTGAATGGCTGATTAAATGGGAAATGTTAAAAGTATTTTTTAATTGAGAGAGTTGACTAAGCCATGCCTATGTGTTGTTGGGATTGTGTGCTGCATAGTAGGCTAATAATTATAAGCAGTGATCAAGGTTGGCTAAACATTTACCTCGAGCCCTAATTGCATTTCTTGTGTTTTCGGTATTAAGGTTAATATTATAGCCCATAAATTAAGCAATTCATCTACTACAGTTTCCACAATAATCCATACGTATTTGATAATGTCAAAGTTCGGTAGAAACCCCAATGATTACATTATTTATTATTATTATATTATTATATGATTATTGTGGATTTATTTATCGTAATTGTAGATTTACGATCCCCATAGAATGCAATTGAAGTATTTTACTACCGCATGGTATTCTAAGGCAGAACGTTTGTTAATTAATGAACGTTCGCCGTAAATGTATCATCGCTGCTGTACATTTAGGTTGCATTAGTGATATCATTATTGTACATTAGTGATATCACTATGTTGTACATTAGTGATATCACTAACTTGCGAAACCGCGTCAACCACTGGAAGAGCAGGAATATTCATTGAGGCAACTTAGGCAGCTGCCAAAGGCCCTGTAAATTTTAGGGCCCCCTGATTCAGTACTACAGCCATAAAATACAAGATCAAAAGGCCCCAAATGTCAATCTTTTCAGGGTCCAATTTGATCTAAATCCATCTCTGGTTACTGGGGATTCCAAAACCCTCATGGAGGCACCTGATACCCCTGTGAAGCAGACACCAGATTACAGTCCTAAAGAAAACTAAAAGCATAGTCAAGAAACTGTGTTTGTCAAGCGTGGTAGAAAGGTTTAGCAATGATAAAAGGTTGGAGCAGACAGCAGAGGCTCAAAAGTTAGTAATCCAGGCAACAGGTCAGGGAAGGCAAAGAATCAGAGGTTCAGCAAACAAAGCAGGGTAACCAAAGGTAACAGGAATCAAGATAAAGCTCACCAGTCGCAAGTAACAACCAGGAAGCTGATCTGATGAAACAGCAATGCTGGAGACCGTTAGGGGGTTAAATAGGCAAATCACAAGAAGCCCCCATCCATCCATCATCATCAGAATAAATAGTGCTGCAAATGCCTATCTGCTCCCATGCATGTACCATGGTAGTATTCCTGAAAAATATTGCACATGTGTTGTTACCACCAATTTGCGCCGAATACCAACAAGGATATTCTGATTGTTGGTGTATCCATTAACACTTGCTAAACAGCAGCTATTGGCTGGCTTTAGGTGCACTATTAGTTGTTCTCTTGATATCTTGGCACATAAAAGCTATGGAAGAGTAGACCATATGCCCTGAGCCTTATGGCACACCTTGAAGACAACGCACCAGGATTCAGATAATTCCTAAAAGTTGGCTAATCACCACAGGTAAAAAACTATAGAGTGATAGAGTAACAGCTAACCCGGTTTCCCAAGAAAAGTATGATACAATCAAAAACATAAAATATTCAGATGCCTTTTTCCACATCATTTGCAAAGACAAAACATGTAGACATAAAAGTCACATTAATACTTTAAGAAATGTTCATTCTTCTTTATAAATGTAATATGAATAAATATAACAACAGCTTGTGATGATAAAAAGCACAACACTAAACACATTTAAATACTCCAATTTGCTTTCAGATTTTATTCCCGGTCACATAAGTCACTCTGAGGTCAAACCTTACCTGATTTTGCAACACATTGCAGTATTGTAATACTTGATGTTCAGTGTTTAAAACTAAGCAGTACAATCCCCACCAATCCTAGCTACTGTACATGTACTCCCATTAGTATCTTTAAAAACATTTATTTCCATACAATAGTCTGTTTTTGAGACAGTCTAAAACATAGGTGATCACAAACAAAATGATGTACAATAGTATTGTGAACGCCAGTTATACTGTCAATATAATATATCAATATAGCCGGAAATATATTTACACCCTTGCGATAAAGGAAAAAACCCAAATTCAGAAGTGATGCTTTTAGTTGCTAAGATAAAGCATTAGAAAAATGCATTCAACAGTGGGCTAATTCAGCTGCATTTACACAAAACTCAGAATAATGTAATAATAGGAACAATTACATGGCACAGTCTGTCACGTGCCTAATGGGCAGTAAGAGCACTGAAACAGAAATTGGAGAGAGGTAGAGAGAAAGGTCATATAGACAAGCAATATAGTCCAATCTTCAGCAGTTATTGTAGATATTTGGATGCAAGAAAACTATTTCCCATTCACAGAGAACTGGTAAGGTTCTATCTAGAATATGTAGTGCAGTTTTTAAATCCTGTATGTAAAAAGATTATAAATATTCCCCTCAGTTTAATAGATAATGAGGGGATCACCTTTGAATATATGCTAAATAAAGTAGGTTGTTCACAACGTGCTTGGGAATAGTGCATGATGGAACCAAATGCAATGTTTATCACGTAATTAAAGATGTTTTAATTAATTAAAGGGTATGTCCACCTTAAAACAAAAAAAAAAAATGTGTGACTTATTACATGCATTTGTAACCAGAATTTAAAAATGGAAAGTTCTTTCCATCTGGATAATATCTGCCTCCTCCCTCTGCTCAAAAGCTTTTTAAACTTGAGCATATGCAAAGGAGGCAGCAGGGAAATCCAGCAGTCAATCATTGGGTGTGATGTCAGCAGTCACAGCCTTGATTGACTACATGGAGGGAGAAGCTTACTCTACCCGAACGGAGACAATAATTATACTGGTAAATATAAACATCTGGTATAAAAACATCTAATAATTTGCAGAATAATCAGTTGGGGGACAGATAATTAACATGTGACCTTTTTTTAACATACAGGGTTATTCAATAAAGTTCTTATCATTAAAAATGGTGCTAATTTTCCCCAACCAACCAGATATTAGCTTTCAAATGTTAAATAAGATCTGATGGTTGGGGAAAAATTAGCACCATTTTTAAGGATAAGAACTTTTATTGAATCTCCCTGGTGATCTACTTATCATCCTTATTACATACAGAATTACTATTAATGATATCGACAAGAGAAATGTAATAGTCAGTCTCAATCCTCTATATGTCCATTTCTTTGTATTCTTAATTTACGGTAGTCAAATAGTCCTACTACTGCAGCCCATTGGTTGCTTTCCCCGATGTTTACTGTACATTTTTGTCATGAAAAAGGTTCATTCACATCTTTTTACAACCATCCAGAACTAAGTAAAATCTTGCACTGACGTTTTCACTGTAGAATGAGCCATTGGAAATGGCCTCTTACCAATACGACATGTCACTGATTTCCAAATGAATTGAACTGGGCTTTGTGTAAGGATTTTGACACAGAGTTGTTTTTGCTGTCAAGTCTCAATATATTGTATCTGTTTTATAAACTTTTAAAAGAAAAACTTATTATTATTTCCCTGTCTTAAAACTTTTGTCGCTGTTGGAAACACTTTCTCCCATTGTCTCAATAAAATACAATTCTGTTATTCTACAATAAGACGTCTCAGTAGATGTTTACTTGGATATAAATGAAATTGCAGCTACAAAAAAAAACAATACATTATTCCAAAACAATTCTTACTTATCCACATAAACAATATCTTTTCGATCGTTACATAACAATACTAATTATTCTGTTTGTTTCTGAAAGCGCATTTCAGGTACAAAAAAACATCTCTGTAGGAAAAGTAAATAGAAAAAAAAAAACTTAAAGTTTTTACACCTATTAAATTCCATCTTGTAAGAACAAAACAAAATATACAGCAAAAATAGAAGAGATGAAAAAGAAAAAAGAGAGAACTGGGGAAGAATCAGCAGAGATACAGAATAAGGAAAAATGAGAAAGAATTGTTCACTTGTTGATAAATGAGGTCTACAGTATGTAGTGGTGGAACAAGCCATCTGGACACGCACTACGACTGACTTTCATTATTCATGGTCATGTCAGGTTGTAAACATGATTTTCTCTGGTAAGAGAAACTGTAAGTTGAGGTATGAAAGGATCGGCAGCAGGCAGTGTTTTAAACAAAAATTTGTATAATCCTCCATATATTGATGTTTAATGGACATGTCCACCCTTAAAACAAAAACCTGGTTAAGTTACCTGCCCCTAACCCCAACTGATTATATTTGTACGTTATTACTTGCATTACAACCAGTAATAGAGATTAAGTCCCTTAAAGGATTGAAAGGATTGAGGGACTGCGTCAAAAAAAAAGATCAAAATCTAAAATGAATATCAAAGATGTACTGTATTAGATAAAGCATTTATATTTTAAGAATAATATATATTATATTATATATATTATATATATATTGATTTTGGAGAGACAGGCATCAGAGTCTTACAATCCATGTGTTTACTTACCGTTAAATCCAGGACTGCACAGATCATAAAAATAATTTTGTTCTTTCTTGTTTTTTTTAGTGCATAGCAATGAAATTGGACCACTGTTATATTGTGATTTTCCATAAACAAATTACTGAAACCAGTGTTCCCAAAATGAGGCAGCCCAGATCATATCTCTGTCAACTTACCGATGAAAGAATACTTATGTATCCTGTGAAATTTCACTAACCTCCTGCATGTGAATAGGTCTGAGTGTGGGGCACCCCCATCTAAGCTTTATTTTTAACATTTTTTAATATTGTGTTTTAAAGGCATGTCCACCCCAAAACTATAATCCCCAACTACTGGCCCCATCATGTAGTGTGTAGTTTAATCCTTACCTCACACACCAGCTCCATAGGGTTCTCCTGTAGTCCCCCCCAAAGTCCCCAAAACTGCCCACCAGGAGGCTAGCAGGTCCATATAGGACACTGCCTGCTAGGTGGCCTCAGGTAGATTTTTGCCATGCGTACTGCAGCCTTCTCCCCCCTCCCTCCCCCTCCCTCTCCCTCCCTCTCCCTCCCGTTCTGCTATCCCCCCCTAGCATAAAACCCCTTTTATACACTATTCCCCATGTTTCCAGCCCCAACCACATATTTTTATTTTTAGAAAGCTCCCCAAACTCTTACTTACCTCTCTCTTTTCCTCCGGCGAAGTGAGCTGCCGGCAGCCGCGTCTGTGATTGGCTGTGCGCTCAGCCAATCACAGACGCGGCTGCCGGTCCCGCCCCTCTGCTTGCATTTCCTGCAAGCAGAGGGCCGGGAGCGCGGGGAGGAAAGAGGGGAGGTAAGTAGAGTTTGGGGGGCTTTCTAAAAAAAAAAATTATAGCGGTTGGGGCTGGGAGCCCAGGGGGGACCTTATATAAAAAAGTTCAATTTTTAGGGTGGACATACCCTTAAGATATATCTGTTTTTATATTTGGTCTACTAAGACACCTGTAAAAATTAAACCAGTTATTTATACCATATCGATGTACAGTTACTCACAAAAATTATAGTTATAATTATATTAGCATAAACAGCAAATTACAGTAAATTACTTTTGGAACAGTGCTTCTCTTGATGTCATTAACCCAGACAACAGTATTTTATACCATATTAATATTGCAGTTGGAGATTTTAATAGTTTATGAATCAGAAGCAGCATGCAAATGATGATTTGTGCACATTAACCATAGCTGCAAATTTTTATATTTATAACAAAGACTATAAGAAACTAGAAAGGGAAAGTTTAAGTATAACAACTTTGAATTTGGCTTGAAAGACTGCATTTTGGAAGGGAATTTGTGGTTTGTGCTGCAGATTTTAAAACTCAATAATGTCAATGAAGGGACATTGTTGTTTTTATTACCCTTTAAATATGTTACATGCATTAAAGGTAGGTCCGTTGGGTTGTGTGTATTCATATCAGGTTGGGGGATAAAATACTAACTGTTTGATGATTGGTCAAAATGAGTTCTTTACTTTAGTTACCTTTACGTATGGCTGCCATAGTAATGGATAAGTAGATCAGTAGATGTGTGTACCCGTGCGGGTTGAGAGTTAAAAAAAAAACTTTTTTGAGATTGGTCAAAATTAGTTTTTTTACTTTAGTTACCTTTAAGTATAGCTGCAACCGTAATGGAGGGGTAGGTCAGTAGTGTTGATCATGTATCACGTTGGGGGTTAAAAAAACAACATTTTTATATTGATCAAAATTTTCTTTTTTGACTTTAGTTACCCTTTAAAGTATGGCTTACACATAATGGATAAGTAGATCAGTAGTGTGTGTGTACTGGGTCTGGTTGAGGGGGTATGTCTTTTTGTGTTTACAACCATAAAACTATCTTTATTGAGGTAAAATCTAAATTTGTTTTTTTGACTTTAGTTACCCTTTAAATATGGCTTCCATGGGAATGGAAGGTAGGTCAGTTAGTAGGTGGACCTGGGTCTGTGGGGGGGGGGGTAGGGTATCACCTTTGTATTTATGACCATGAAAAAAAACTGTTTTGAAATATCCACATTTGAGGATTATTACCATTATAGTCTATAGGAAAAAATGTCCGGAAATTCACCAATAACGCCGTAACACTTCAGGGATTCCTTAGCTAGAAGATAGCTTCTCTACATGCCCCGCACGTCTGTAAGAATTTCATGTCTCTAGCTCAAAAACTGGGAGAAGAGATACGGTCCAAAAAAGTGGAAGAATAAAAGACGAAAGAAAAAGAAGAAGAAATAGAAAGAACAGTTAATTTGGCTTTCTCAAGCCAAATTAATTAAGTTCTGAAATGTGTATGAGGGCTAGGCCACACTGCTGGTTTTTTTTGCGTTGCGCTGTGTTTGCGCTTGCGTTTGCACTTGCATTTTTAAAAAATCATTGAAAACCGGCAACGCAAAAAAAGCACATTTTTCGGTGCGTTGTGATTGCGGTTTGTGTTCTGCATTTTTAATCGCAATCGCATACATTTTCCTATACTTATTGAAGAAATCGCAAGCGCAAACGCAAAAAAATCGTACATGAAATCGCATGCGATTGCATTTGCGTTTGCGTTGCAGTGGGGCCGTGTCCTTATTCAGTTTGTAAACCTGATTCTTTCAGAAAGATTGATTGGTATGCTTTCTGGAAGAAGTGTATTGTAACCAATCAGAATTAGTTACAAAAGATTATTTTTGAAATAATCTGATTGGTTAGTAACCATCAAATTCTTTTCAATCAGAATAATCAGGGCCGGATTTACACCTTAGGAGTCTGTAGGCCCAAAGAGCCTGGCGCCCTTAGCCCCACCCCTAAACACAGACACCCCCCTAAACCACACCCATTTTCTCTTTTTTGGGGAAGAAACTCAAACTATAAAGGGGTTGGATGGTAGAAGGGAGATTGACAGTCGCCCTCCAACCTCGGGCGCCCCAGGAGCGTGCCTAATGTGCCTAATGTAAATCCGGCCATGGAATTGGTTACAATCAGATTATTTAAGAAAGAATCTAATTGTCTTTTCCCCAAACCTTTTGTTCGTCCCAAAACTATTTACAGGAAGTTACTGTATAATTTGTACAAAATGTTCAAAAATTACTTGAAATTTTCTTCGAATTTGCAATCGCATCTCGAAAAAATCTTGCAAAGCGGAATCACGCAAAACCTGTGAATCACGAATCTGTGCGGAACTGGGTTCAGATCCGCGATCCAGTCCATCTTTATTCTGATATATTTATTGTAACATGTATAGATGTGATCGTTCAGTAGAAACACCACCGTGAAATACAACTGTTGTGCAGAGCTTGAAATCAATCTCACACCTTCAATTTCCAACCAATAATGATCAATAGCAGATCCATGGTTCATTCTATATATTAAAGTTATCTATCTGTCTTCAATACTCACCCTCCCCATTAAGGCCGGGCCACACTACAACGCACCAAATCATGCACACAATCACAAGCGTAATTGCACGCGATTTTGTGCATGATTGTTGTGCGTTTTTGCTGCAATTTTGCCGTTTTCCATTACGGAAACGCATGCGTTAATGCACCAAAAATGGTGAACACATTCATTACCTAAACGTGAACGGACGCACAATCGCATGCACATCAGAAATTGCTGGAATTTTCGTGTTCCCGCGATTCCCATTTTAGCAAAAATGCAGGCGCAATCGCGAGAGAAAAATCGTGCGCAAACACGTGAAAAGCACACTACTGTGGCCTAGCCCCCACAGCTGTCACCAGGATTAGTTAGAGAGGGATCACTATTGGTAAATGTGTTAGAGGGATCACTATTGGTAAATGGTTAGAGAGAGATCATTATTGGTAAATGTGTTAGAGAGGGATAACTATTGGTGATGTGTTAGAGAGGGATCACTATTGGTAAAATGTGTTAGAGAGGGATCACTATTGGTAAATTTGTTAGAGGGATCACTATTGGTAAATATGTTAGACAGGGATCAATATTGGTAAATGTGTCATGTTTCAATCTTATTACATTATCAGTTCAGGAAACATGGCTCTATGGGGTCTATTGCTTAAAATAATGGAATAAACGATTAATAAACGCATACCTCCAAACTGTACCGATTGGCCGGTACTGTACCGTTTTTCAAAGACTGTACTTTGCCAAAATGCTCCTACGGTGTTGTACCGGATTTTCTGTCAATGTACGGTCAGGTCCATTAATCCTATCGCAGCGTGCAGCTTTATCTCCGTCACTGTTTAGCTACAGGACTTTGGCTCCTCCCATCCTCCCCCTTCCCTCTCAGCAAGCCGAGGGTTTCTTCCCTCACCTAGTTACCAGCGTTTGGTGGGAGGAGGAGCGTCTCTGGGACTCCTGGCAGCTATATAGGAAAGAGCCAAGGCAAAGCCAGTAAGTGAATCATATATTCCCAACACACTGTGAGTGAGTAGAGAAGCTGCAGCAGCTGGGTTGGGGAGAAGGAGGCTAGGGGAGAGTGACACTCAGTACTGTGCTGTCTTCCAGAAAGGACATGGTTGGGACAGGTTCAGCACTGACAGTGTCCAATTGTTGTGCTGGTTACAGATGTTATTAATTTGGCTTGAAAAAGCCAATTACTGTTCTTTCTGTTTTTCTTCTTTTCTTCTTCTTCTCTTGCTTGTGGAAGGTTCTCATTCATCCAGGTCATGGTATATTTGTGTATTCAATTAGATCAACGGACTTGAAGTTTAGTTCTTGAAGACGTTTCGCTAGTCATTCGACTGGCTTTCTCAATTCAGAATGACTGTACAAGAATCTGTGGCACTTATGTACCCTGGAAAATCCCAATTAGCATATCACAGCCAGGTGTTAATGGCGTGATTAGATAGTGGCTAAAGGGTGTTATAGGAACGCCCAGAGTAAGGTGTCAAAAACAGCATTGTACATGGCAGACAGATGGTGTCGAACCCCCCCACCTCTATTTAGGCTTGGTTCTTTATTTTCACATAAATGGCCTCCTTAACACCTCTCTTGAACCAGTACGTTCCTTGCCAATATGTTAACATTACAATCTTCAAAGGTATGTCCTTATCCTTAAGATGCAGGTACACGGCTGAGTCCGTGATATTGGTCTCTTCTTCTTTTTCTTCTTCTTTTCTTCCGTTTATTCTTCCGCTTTTTGGACCGTATCTCCTCCCACAGTTTTGAGCTATAGATATGAAATTCGGTACAGATGTGCGGGGTGCATTAGGAGAAGTGTGCTATCTTCTAGCTAAGGAATCCGCGGAAGCGTTACGGCGTTATCGGCGAATCTCCGGACATTTTCCCATAGACTATAATGGTAACAACCTTAAATGTGGATATTTCAAACAGTTTGTTTCATGGTCATAAATACAAATGGTGATACCCCCAACCCCACACACAGACCCAGGTACACCCACCTACTGACCTACCTTTCCATCAACATGGAAGCCACATTTAAAGAGTAACTAAGTCAAAAAAACAAATAATTTAGATTATCCTCAAAAAAAGATAGTTTTATGGTTATAACACAAAAAAGGCATACCCCCTCAACCAGACCTACTAATCTACTTTTCACATACTGTGGCAGCCATACTTAAGGGTAACTAAAGTAATAAAAAAAAACTAATTTAGATTATTCTCAATAAAAAGATAGTTTTATGGTTGTAAACACAAAAAAGACATACCTCCCTCAACCCGACACGGGTACACACACACTACTGATCTACTATCCATTACTGTGGCAGCCATACTTTAAAGGGTAATAAAGTCAAAAAACTATTTAGATTATCCTCAATAAAAAATAGTTTTATGGTTTGTAAACACAAAAAAGGAATACCCCTCAACCAGACCCAGGTAAACACACCACTACTGATCTACTTATCCATTACTGTGGCAGCCATACTTTAAAGGGTAACTAAAGTCAAAAAAGCAAATTTTGATCAATAATCAAAACATTTTTTTTTGTAAACTTCAACCTGACACGGGTACAACACCTACTGATCTACTTACCATTACTGTGGCAGCCATACTTTAAAGGGTGTAACTAAAGTCAAAAAAGCAAATTTGACAATAATCACAAAAACTTTGTTTTTTTACCCCCAACTGATACAGGTATACACAGCTACTGACCTACCCCTCCATTACAGTTGCAGCCATACTTAAAGGGTAACTAAAGTCAAAAAAACGAATTTTGACCAATCATCAAAAAAGTTTTTTTATTAACTCTCAACCCGACACGGGTACACACACCTACTGATCTACTTATCCATTACTGTGGCAGCCATACTTTAAGGGGTAACTAAAGTCAAAAAAGCAAATTTTGATCAATAATCAAAAAACTTTATTTTTTTTTAACCCCAACATGATACAGGTATACACAGCTACTGACCTACCCCTCCATTACTGTTGCAGCCATACTTAAAGGGTAACTAAAGTCACAAAAAACAAATTTAGATTTATCCTCAATAAAAGATAGTTTTATGGTTGTAAACACAAAAAAGACATACCCCTCAACCAGACCCAGGTACACACACATACTGATCTACTATCAATTTCGTGGCAGCCATACTTTAAAGGGTAACTAAAGTCAAAAAAAGCAAATTTTGATCAATAATCAAAAATTTTTTTTTAAACTCTCAACTTGACAGGGTACACACACTCACTGATCTACTTATCCATTACTGTGGCAGCCATACTTTAAAGGGTAACTAAAGTCAAAAAAGCAAATTTTGATCAATAATAAAAAACTTGTTTTTTTAACCCCCAACGTGATACAGGTATTACACAGCTACTGACCTAACCCTCCATTACTGTTGCAGCCATACTTAAAGGGTAACTAAAGTCAAAAAAACAAATTAGATTTATCATCAAAAAGATAGTTTTATGTTGTTGTAAACACAAAAAAGACATACCCCCTCAACCAGACCCAGGTACACACACTACTGATCAACTATCCATTACAGTGGCAGCCATACTTAAAGGGTAACTAAAGTAAAAAAAATAGTTTAGATTTTCCTCAATAAAAAAAGTTTATGGTTGTAAACACAAAAAAGACATTACCCTCAACCAGACCCAGGTATAACACAACTACTGATCTACTTATCCATTAATGTGGCAGCCATACTTTAAAGGGTAACTAAAGTCCAAAAAAGCAATTTTGATCAATAATCAAAAAAGTTTTTTTTTTTAACTCTCAACCTGACACGGGTACGCACACTACTGATCTACTTATCATTACTGTGGCAGCCATCTTTAAAGGGTAACTAAAGTCAAAAAAGCAATTTTGATCAATAATCAAAAAACTTTGTTTTTTTTCCCCAACATGATACAGGTACACAGCTACTGATCTACCCTCCATTACTGTTGCAGCCATACTTAAAGGGTAACTAAAGTCAAAAAAACGAATTTTAACCAATCATCAAAAAAGTTTTTTTTTAAATCTCAACCCGACATGGGTACACACACCTACTGATCTACTTATCCATTACTGTGGCAGCCATTACTTAAAGGGTAACTAAAGTCAAAAAAAGCAAATTTTGATCAATAATCAAAAAACTTTGTTTTTAACCCCCAACGTGGATACAGGATACACAGCTACTGCCCACCCCCACCCCCCATTACTGTTGCCTTACTTAAAGGGGTAACTAAGTCAAAAAACAATTTCAACCAATCATCAAAAAAAAAAATGTTTTAAACACAACCAACCCAACAACCGCACGGGTACACACATCTACTGATCTATTTATCATTACTATGACAGC
This sequence comes from Hymenochirus boettgeri, assembly GCA_019447015.1. Classification (NCBI taxonomy): domain Eukaryota; kingdom Metazoa; phylum Chordata; class Amphibia; order Anura; family Pipidae; genus Hymenochirus; species Hymenochirus boettgeri. Next base: position 72,358,675 of record CM033470.1, on the reverse strand, counting down.
CATACGTTAAGGGTAACTAAAGTAAAAAAAACTAATTTTGACCAATTATCAAAAAAGTTAGTATTTTATCCCACACACACCAACTGACCTACCTTAAGCATGTGACATTTAAAGGGTAAGTAAAAAGCAAACAATATCCTCATCATTGACATTATTGAGTTTTATCCTTAAGATGCAGATACACGGCTCAAGAGCCAATTCCTCGGGTCAGGACTCAGCCGTTTATCTGCATCTTAAGGAATAAAGGACATACCTTTGAAGATTGTAATGTAACATACTGGGAAGGAACGTGACTGGTTCAAGAGAGGTGTTTAAGGAGGCCATTTAGTGAAAATAAAGTAACCAAGCCAATAAGGTGGGGGGGTTCGCCCACCAACTGTCTGCCATGTACAATGCTGTTTTTAACACCTTACTCTGGGCGTTCCTATAAACACCTCTTAGCCACTATCCAATCACACCCTTAACACCTGGCTGTGATATGCTAATTGGGATTTTCCAGGGTACATAATTGCCACAGATTCTTGTACAAGTCATTCTGAATTAGAAAGCCAGTCGGATGACTAGCGAAACGTCTTCAAAGACACACCAAGGCCAGGGGACAAGAATGACAACAGACGTAGACCAGACCGGAGAAGGAGAACCGGCACAAGCCGATGCGTAGGCAGCGAGCAGTCGAGCGAGCGCGAGGCATGACAGCGAGCAAGCAGCGAGCGAGCGTAGCAGCGAGCGAGCAGCAGCGCGAGGCAGACGATAGCGAGCGAGGCGAGCGCTGAAAGCAAGCGAGGCGAGCGAGAGCGAGCGAGCGAGCGAGCGAGCGAGCGAGCGACGACGACGAGCAGCAGGAGAGCGAGCGAGCGAGCGAGCAGGTCCAGCGAGCAGCGATACGATCGACGAGCTACAGCAGACGAAGCACACACTACGACAGCGAAGCTAGCCGATGTCAGAGCGATCAGCATACATCACACACTACACAAGCCGATTGCAACACGACAACACACATCAGCTACCCTCATCTACATCACTACGTAGCATCCTTTCATCACGATATCTATTACGATCTATCTATCATCTACCATCTATCGATCTTCTTCTATCGATCTATCTATCTACTATTCTATCGATCATCATCTGATCGTCATCTTATCTATCTTCGATCTATTATCTATCATCTACTAGCTATCCTTTCTATATCTATCTATCTATCATCTCTATTAGCTCTATTTATAGTGGTCCAGCAACATGCTATCATTAACCTTCTTTAAATATACATGTCTGCCGACAACAACTTTTAACTCTTATTTACATTTAGAAATAATTGGCAGATTAATATCAGATTTGGGCGGAGCCATATATAATTGGGGGTGGGGTGTGGGAGGAGTTTGGGTGGTACAAGGGGGTGGTCCAAGTGTACCTTTTTTGGTCTTTGAAATGTTTGAGGGTATGTAAACGCACTGCATTGTCTCAGACAAATGGGCAAGGGATGTTCAGTCCCCCATCATATAGAGCCAGGGATAAGCAACCAGTAGATCCTCCAGATGTTTGAACTACAAAATCCCAGCATTCTATACAAGCACTCTGAAGTTAGGGAAATCAAACTACACGCTCCCAGCATTTTCCTCTCCAAGCACTCTGATATTCGGGAATTCTGGGAGTTGTAGTTTCCAAAAACATTGGAGATCTACTGGTTGCTATCCCTGATACTGTATATAGATATCTGTTCCTGTCCAAGCAAACAGCAGGTGAGGGACTGTCACATGTTTACAAAGGAAGTTGACATATAAGTTCTTGCAACTTCCTACTAACTTCCTAATTTCTAATAACCCTAACAATGCCTGTCAATCTAAATTAAGCACACCATTTATACAACACTAAAGGGAAATGAAGAAAATGTCCTGTAAGCTCATTGCCTCCCTGAAGATACCATTACAAAACAGAGTGGGGATACTAAGTACTTTTATTATTTATAGATTTTGCCTTATTACATTCTATATACTTTAACCCGTTCAGTGCCAGCAGAATTTCAATTTTTTTTTTTTGCGTTAAGTGCCAGCAGAATTTTCAGGTTTTTGCCCTTAATAGCTTTAGACTATTTTACAGTAGGAAACCTTGCAGTAAATCAGGAATATTATACATTGTTTTTTTCAGCACAGAGTGTACTTTAACATGGTAACAGAATTTTTTGTAATTACTGGATTTTGACTGGATTATGGGTAAAATTGTAAAATAAAAAATGAAAAATTTGTAAATTTAATGGATATTTCCCATTTTAGTTATTCTTAAGGTAACACAAAAATCTTACTGTTTCTAAAATGTCTGATTACTCACAGAGTACAACGATACCAGATAATGTAGTTACCCCACTTTTCTTGTACCAGGAGACCCCCCCAAACTAAAACGGCACCTTCAAGAAGTATTACACAAATATAAGTATAAACCACTTCTGACGGTTTAACATAAGAATATCTTCCAAATTAAACTAAAAAATCCCCACAAGTGAGCATATTTTTAGAAAATACATACCCGAAGGATTAGTGAGGTTAGTGTTCGATACACCGGACGCAAGCATTCGTCCAATTGAAGTTTTTTTTTTTCTCACATTTTTCCCTTTTTTTCCCTCAAGCTGTAAAATCAGAGTACAAAACCAAGATGCGAATGTTATAGATAAAACGTGGAGGAAAGTTCAAACGCATTCAAATATGAAGCCTAACTTCTCCCAAAATAAAACGGTAGCCACATTCATGGGTATACCCAGGAGGGACATGGCACTAACTAAACCCAAAGTGGGAACATCGGTCAAATGTTCAGTAGCAAGCAAAAAAAAAATTACCAGTTTTGTATTTGACAGTCTGCAGTGTTTACACAAAACACCCCCACAACTCAGAAATACCCTGGACAAAACTATATATCCTCAAATCATTACACCTTTCAGTAGTAAGGCGGGTAGTTCGTTCATTATACCATCAATGTGTGTGTGTGTGTAGTTCTTCATATAGAAGTTTGCCATTTACAGATTTTCAAAAACAATTAACACAAACAAACAATAAAAAGGAGAATCAGGCCAACAAACCTATGGAAGTAAATATTAATTCACAAATGTTCTAATCAAACAGTATGCCATATGTGTGGTTAAACATGTACGTGGAAGCGGGAAAGCCAGCGAAGGGAGACAGGCATCAGATGGCCTCGAGAAACAGCGAAAATATTTCGGCATTCTAAATGTTGATCGGGCTGCAGTTGTTTCACAAAACCCCCCGTAACTCAGAAGAAAACATACACAAACTATGATATTCTGACAATCTACACACCTTCAGCTATCTAAACACTGTTAGTTTGTCTCATCACACATCAATGGTTTGGGGCGCACAGTTCATTCGAAGAAGTTTGCACTTTTCTGAAAAAATTTAACAAAAAACAACTTCAAAGTTAAGAAAATCATGCCAAAAACTGAGGGAAGTGTAAAAAAAAGTTACTAAATATCAATATCCCAGATTGGTCCTGAATCACACGGTATGCATATGTGTGGTTTAACACATGTTGGACGTTAGGGATGGCCGGTCGCGGGTAATACGTTTTCCTTTTGTTTCTTAGATCTTCTTTTTTTCTTTTTTTTTTTCTCTCTCCTCTTTCATGTATGTATAAAATACCAACCTATAATATGACTGTTCACTAAAAGAATTTTATGTAATATGTATACGAAAACCTGACCTAATTATAAGGAACCTATTATAGACAAACAATCGTAATATGCGGGAGGGGAGGAGGAGGGAGGGAGAATGCCAAGTGTGTTTTATTGTTTCATTTTACTCATGATAGACATTTGTTCTTTTATGTTAAATATAATAATGTCTGTTATCTTTGAAAAATTTAATAAAAAATTAATGAACAAAAAAAAAATACATTATCAGAATTTTTTATATCAAGTTAAAATAGTAATTACAATACATCCTATGGTTTGTGCCTAAGGAAGGTAAATAGTTTTGGCCTTATTCAATAAGAAGGCATAATGTTCTTAAGCTTCATACACATGTGACATTTTGTGGGATGACAAAAATACGGTACATGGAGATTCTCCAGATTCCTGCACCTCTGTTGTAGGTATATATTTTTATCAGGCGTTCGAGTGACTTTCACAGACTCACCCAACATGATATGAGAATCCTTAAAATAAATGAAATCAATAGAACATGTGATATGTGATATTAGAGGGTCAACTTTGAATGTCTTTTCTAATTAGAGTATTGCCAGGGACAGGTATTTCTATCTTATTTACAATTTATGATCATTGCCAGTCTGCTCCTAAGCCAAGTTGACTTAGCTGACTTAGCTGCTAGCTGTGATTTTCTAGTCAGCATTACTTTACAGTTAGAAATTACCTCAACAACTTAGAGCTTTAGAGCTGGCCCACCATCAATTAACCAGCCAAGGTCATCAGTCTCCCAAGCATAGTGATTCACCGTCCCACCCTTTGGGTGATATTTTGCATTATAGCACCAATGCCGTGTGAAGTGTCCTGTCTTTCTTCTTTCTCATTATTGACATTTTTTTGTCATTAATATAAATTCAGGGAGAGCTAGAAAAAATATTTTAAAAAAATTTGTTGTTACTATTGCTGTCCTGCTGTGATTTATTACTTTTTTTTATAAATTACTTAGTGTTCATTCACTTGGATAAATATAACACATATTGATACTTAATTATAAGATAACATCTACAACTGGAACTATCTCATTATGATTATAATTCCCAACTAACTAAGATCAGGAATGAAATCAGTATATATTGGATTAAAATCTGTGCAATTAAATCAAACTGCAGTAAGAGAATTTTTACTACACAATGCAGCTGATTAAAGTGGTTGATTGACATAGAATTGACGCCATGTCAATGTGCAGGGTGAAAATCCTGCCACAAACATGGTAATCCCATACATTACAAATCAATGGTGACCCTCTTCGTTATTGAGACCAAAGAAAATATTTTAATTTTCCTTAAATATGAAAATAAACAATAAAGTCCCTAGGTCCAATCTCTTTTTCTACCTTTAGCCCACTGGTCTTCTAAATAGAACAGAAATATTAGAGGAAATAAACCACAAATGTATGTGATAAAGACACAGAATACCTGCACTGTAGTACAAATTAGAGAGAGCTGTGGAAGGCTAGTTTGATGACTATATACTTACTTACTTACTTATAGAGCGGTGGATCTCAAACCTTTACAGACCATGGCACACATGGCAATGCAATGCACACATGTATTCTTAATGTAGAGGATTGAGGGTCCCCTTTGTATATTACATTCAGTCCTTTAAAGGAAACTATACTGTAAAAATTAGCTTTTTAGAAATTTACTTTTATTACCTGGGGCAGGGAGGTAGAATTGATTATTCCCACCCTCAAGTACTGTTTTGTTGAGGAGCTCAGCACATAAAGTTTTCATCTCCCAGGTAAGGGCCCGGGCCTTCTATTTCAAAAATAGTACCGAAGACCCTAGACACTCATATCGAAACAGTGTTTTGTAACTAAAATGTAGAACTGGTATTAATAGGTATACTTAATTCCCAAAACACACCACTAGACCACAATGCACAGCAAGACCCCCCCCCCACACACACACACTCATTTATAGTAATAAAATAATAAGATAACATTTTTGTATTACGTTAGGCAGGTAAATTACAATTCCCATTTCCCCAAAAGGCCTTCACTTATCACATCATCATATTATCATATATTAATTATGTCTAATATTGTAAAAGGAAAATTGAACTCCAAAACCCACAATGTCATACCCCATCAGCACTGCTGTTTTGGGGTCATAATTTTAAAAGGTGTTGTGTGTCAACCTCCAATATTTCTGATACATGCACTGTAGGTAAAGTTAGTGGTGAAGATCAGAAAATCGGTAAGGGGATAGTATAAAGAATCACTTCTTTGTAGTTTTGGACATATATTGGGGAAGATAAATAAAATAATAGGTTAATATAAGTTTAAAATATAAAAACAAGTCATATATTAAATGGATACTATTGGTACAGAAGAATAGGAAATTAGTAGGAGGAGCCACTGGCAGTTTATCACATAAAAAGTTGTTTTGCAGTTTAAAATTCTGCCTGTGGCTCCCCAACTAATTTCTTATGCTTTAAAATTCTGACCACCAGGGAGTGGTATCTGAGCAGTTAATGAACTGATTGAACTGTGAGTAACTACAATCTCTTACTGTACTAATAGTCACGTTATTGTGCTGATCCAAACAGTAACTCATCACATCTGGTCGAAATTAGTTTTTAAAGTGCTTTATTAGTAGGAATTAAAACAACAAAGGTGCATAAAAAAGTCACCACAACCTGTGTTTCATCTGTGTTGTTGTATTTCAGCTGCCATTTTATTTTTTTATTTAAAAAAATTAAAATTTTTGTTCCTGTAGTGCCCGTAGTATAAGTGACCTCACCGGAAATCCATTCATCCTACGGCATTCAAAAAATTTAAGTTTATTTTATAGCAGCAATCATGGTTTCTAGATTATTGCCTTATCTTACTCCAAAGTTAATTTGTACATTGTTTCTCTTTTAAAAATACAGGAAAATCATGGAAAAATGAGAATAAGCAAACTTGGCACTTACCCAGAGCCGCAGATTCACCAGCGGCTGTGCACATTCAGTGATTTACAGTCAAATAACTGGAGCCATACAGCTGCTGGTGAATTGCTTGCTGTATCTTCAAATGGTTTTAGCAAGAGACAGCCACCGCAAGCGCCGCTAGTCGGCAGTGAATAGCTTGACACGACTTTAACCAAGGCTCACGTGTATTGCGGCTCCCTGTGATATTCCAAAACTGGTTGATTTCTATAAAACAATGCACTGAATTGACTTTTTACCAAGAGCATGCAATTCATTTCCTATTGTTTTAATCCATCTTAGCTCAGCTACAGTATTGCGACACATTTCTTAAATGTTTAAATTATCGAGACAAACATTTTTATTTTCCCGAACCATTTTAAACTAACAAGAACCTGGGTTATCTGACCGTATAAGCAGCCCACACTGCTCCAAACAGATCTGTTTTATCAGGAAACCTCACAGAAGTTATTTATCTGATGGTACGAAATAATTAGCTACATTGTTTTTTACTCTGGTTCAGAGTAAATTAAATAAGTATAACTATGTGCGGGGCTGCCAGTCAAATCAAACCTTTGTCCTCATTATCCTGCATCCATTTCTGTGTCCAAAGGGCCAGGGGGACTGGGGTAAGGAATAATGAGCAAATTCTAAACACAATAATTAAGAATAGTTCATTATTGCAAATAACTTCTCTTCCCTTGAAATCATCAATGTTTCTAAAATTATCACTTGTTAACAGCTTAAAGTACAAACTATCAAAATATGGGCCTACTGATTACATAGCGCCAGAACTTTTGGTTGCGCTTTACAATTACATGTACACATTCGCATCAGATCTTGCCCTAAGAAGCTTAGAATCTAAGCACAATTAACACTTGCAACCTATCAGGCTGTCCTTGCAGATGTGTCCAACAGTGGAATTGAACTCAAGGTGGCGTTACTAACCAGTGAGCCACCGTGCTGCCCCACATTTTGATGTTTTAAAACAACACGATGAGCAGGTTGAAAGAAGTTGGGGTCAGTGTAAAGTCTAACGCGTTTACTCCTAACTTCTTTCAGCCTGCTCATAATGTTTTAAACTAATTGGAAATAAAGGTGCGTTTTAATCAACCCACTTTGAATTGAACTCAGAACTGCAAGGCAGCAGTGCTAACCATTTTGCCACTGTGCTGCTCCATATATTAGATGCTTATAACAAACAGGATGAGCAGGCTGTTGGGGTCAGTGTATAGTAAGGAGTGCAGATTCACGAATATATAGTTTGTGGGGGGTACGTTTACCCCAACTTTCCTGCTCATCATGTTTTAAACCAATTGGAAATAAATATTGCTTTTACCAATCAAGCTGGTGTCCGATATACTAGTGGTTCAGCAGAAACAGCAGTTCTTTGCTGACCTAACCATGCACTTCAGGCCTGCAAGCAGCAGTGGTAATCACTGAGCCACTGTGATTTTTTTTTCATAAATGAGAAAACTGGGCTCACAACATTGATGGTAGAAATAAAAAGCTATGTGGCTAGTCTATATATAGTGCCAGAATTTTTGGTTGCTCTTTCTAAGCATTTAACACGTGCAGCCTATCAGATTGTCCTTGCAGATGTGCCCAATGGTGGAATAGAGCACAGGACTTCAGTGTTGCAGGACAGTGTTGCTAACCACTGAGAACAAGATGAAAAAAGTTGGGGTCAGGGTACACTAAGGCGTTTCTAAATGTGCGCCCACAACATTGATGGTATGAATGGATGAACTACAGGGTACGTAGCTAAAGGTGTGTAGATTCCAAGAATATATAGTTTGTGGGGGGTACGTTTACCCCACTTTTTAAGCCTGCTCATAATGCTTTAAACTAACTGGAAATAAATATTTGCTTTTAACAACCAAGCTGGTGTCCAATATACTAGTGGTGCAGCAGAAACAGCAGTTCTTTTGCTGACCTAACCATGCACATCAGGGCTGCAAGGTAGCAGTGGTAACCACTGAGCCACTGTGATTTTTATTCAAAACATCTGCATGTTTCTATGAAGAACTGGGCTCACATCATTGATGGTAGAAATAAAAAACTATGTGGCTAGTCTATATAAGCACCAGAATATTTGGTTGCTCTTTAAAATACTAAGCATATTAACCTTGCAGCCATCGGATAGTCCTTGCAGATGTGCCCAATGATGGAATGGAGCTCAGAGCTTCAGTGTTGCAGGGTGGTGTTGCTAACCACTCAGCCAACTTGCTGCCCAAGTTTTAGATTTTTTTTAAGAAATACAAAGATCAAGATGAAAAAAGTTGGGGTCAGTGTATAGAGTAAGGTGTTTCTAAAAGTGCACCCACAGTTATGAGAATTAACAAACAACAAGGTTATCGTAGCTGAAGGTGTGTGGATTCAGTGTTGACCTTGTGGATGTGCCTAATGGTGGAATTGAGCTCAGTGCTTTGGTGTTGCAGAGTGGTGTTGCTAATCATGAGCCACCTTGCTGTCCCCAGCTTTAGGTGTTTTTTAAGAAATTCAATTATCAAGATGAAAAAAGTTGGGGTCAATATATAGTCTAAGGCGGTTCTAAAAATGCGCCCACAACATTGATGGTATGAATGAACAAACTACAAAATTATGAAGTTAAAGGTGTGTAGTTTCCAATTTTATCCTGTGGGATGTGCCCAATGGTGGAATGAATCAGAACTTTGGTGTTGCAGAGTGGTGTTGCTAACCTGAGCCACCTTGCTGTCCCCAGCTTTAGGTGTTTTTTTAAGAAATTCAATGATCAAGATGAAAAAAGTTGGGGTCAATATATTCTAAGGCGTTTCTAAAAATGCGCCCAAACATTGATGGTATGAATGAACAAACTACAAATTTGAAGTTAAAGGTGTGTAGTTTCCAATTTTATCCTTGTGGATGTGCCCAATGGTGGAATTGAACTCAGGACTTCTGGTTTGCAGGGTGGGTGTTGCTTGCATGAGCCACCTTGCTGCCCCAAGCTTTAGGTGTTTTTTAAGAATACAAAGATCAAGATGAAAAAAGTTGGGGTCAGTGTATGTCTAAGGCGCTTCTAAAAGTGCGCCCACAACACTTGTGGTATGAATAAAATAACTACAAGGTTATGTAGCTAAAGGAGAGTAGATTACAATGTGTCCTTGTGGATGTGCTCAATGGTAGAATAGAACTCAGAACTTTAGCATTGCAAGTTGGTATGCTAACCACTGAGCCACCTTGCAGCCCCAAGTTTTTGATATTTTTTTAAGAAATACAAAGATCAAGATGAAAAAAGTTGGGGTCAGTATATAGTCTAAGGCGTTTCTAAAAATGCACCCACAACATTGATGGTATGAATAAAAAAACAGGTTATGTAGCTAAAGGTGAGGATGATTCCAATGTTGTCCCTGTGGATGTGGCCAATGGTGGAATAGAATGCAGGACTGTTAGCATTGCAAGTTGGTGTAGCTAACCACTGAGCACCTTGCTGCCCCAAGTTTTAGATTTTTTTTAAGAAATATAGTCGAAGGCGTTTCTAAAAGTTTGCCCACAACATTGATTGTATGAATTAACAAACAACAAGGTTACATAGCTAAAAGATATGTAGTTTCCAATGTTGACCTTGTGGATGTGCCCAATGGTGGAATTGAACTCAGGGCTTGGGGTTGCGAGCAGTGTTGCTAACCACTGGCCACCTTGCTGCCCGAAGTTTAGGTGTTTTTTAAGACATACAAAGATCAAGATGAATAAAGTTGGGGTCAGAGTATAGTCTAAGGCATTTTAAAAGTGCGCCCAACATTGATGGTATGAATATAAAAACTACAATGTTATGTAGCAAAGGTGTGTATATTCCAATGTTGGCCATGTGGATGTGCCCAATGGTGGAATTGAACTAAGAGCTTTGTGTTGCAGAGCAGTGTTGTAAACCACTGAGCCACCTTGCTGCCCCAAGTTTCAGGTGTTTTTTAAGAAACACAAGATCAAGAGGAAAAAAGTTGGGGTCAGTATATAGTCTCAGGTGTTCTTAAAAGTGTGCCCACAACATTGATGGTATGAATTAACAAACTACAAGACTACGTAGCTAAAGGTGTGTAGATTCCAATGTTGTCCTTGTGGATGTGCCCAATAGTGAAATTGAACCCAGAACTTTGGTGTTGTAGAGCGGTGTTGCTGACCACTGAGCCACCTTGCTTCCCCAAGTTTTAGGTGTTTGTTAAGAAATACAAAGATCAAGATGAAAAAAGGGGTCAGTATATAGTCTAAGGTTTTTCTAAAAGTGCGCCCACAACATAATGATATGAATTAACAAACAACAAGGTTACGTAGCTAAAGGTGTGTAGATTAAATGTTGTCCTTGCAGATGTGCCCAATGGTGGAATAGAGCTCAGGATTTTGGGTTGCAGGGGTGTGTTGCTAATCACTGAGCCACTTTGCTGCCCCAAGTTTTAGATGTTTTTTTAAGAAATACAAAGATCAAGATGAAAAAAGTGTGGGGTCAGTATATAGTCTAAGGTGTTTCTAAAAGTGCGCCCACAACATTGATGGTAGAATAAAAAAACGACAAGGTTACGTAGCTAAAGGTGTGTAGATTCCAATGTTTGTCCTTGCGGATTTGCCAACGGTGGAATAGAGCTCAGGACTTTGGTGTTGCAAACCCCTGAGCCACTTTGTGCGCCCAAGTTTAGATGTTTTTAAGAAATACAAAGATGAGGTTGAAAAAAGTTGGGGTCAGTTTATAGTCTAAGGCGTTTCTAAAAGTGTGCCAACAACATTGATGGTATGAATAAAAAAAAACAAGGTTATGTATCTAAAGGTGTGTACATTCCAATGTTGTCCTTGAGGATGTGCCCAATGGTGGAAGAGAACTCAGGACTTTAGTATTGTAAGTCAGTGTTGCTAGCCACTGAGCCACCTTGCTGCCCCAAGGTTTTTATGTTTTTTTAAGAAATACAAAAGATACAAAGATCAAGATGAAAAAAGTTGGGGTCAGTATATAGTCTAAGGTTTTTCTAAAAGTGCGCCCACAACATTAATGATATGAATTAACAAACAACAAGGTTACGTAGCTAAAGGTGTGTAGATTCAAATGTTGTCCTTGCAGATGTGCCCAATGGTGGAATAGAGCTCAGGATTTTGGTGTTGCAGGGTGGTGTTGCTAATCACTGAGCCACTTTGCTGCCCCAAGTTTTAGATGTTTTTTTAAGAAATACAAAGATCAAGATGAAAAAAGTGTGGGTCAGTATATAGTCTAAGGTGTTTCTAAAAGTGCGCCCACAACATTGATGGTATGAATAAAAAAACGACAAGGTTACGTAGCTAAAGGTGTGTAGATTCCAATGTTGTCCTTGCGGATTTGCCCAACGGTGGAATAGAGCTCAGGACTTTGGTGTTGCAAACCCCTGAGCCACTTTGCTGCCCCAAGTTTTAGATGTTTTTTAAGAAATACAAAGATGAGGTTGAAAAAAGTTGGGGTCAGTTTATAGTCTAAGGCGTTTCTAAAAGTGTGCCAACAACATTGATGGTATGAATAAAAAAACTACAAGGTTATGTATCTAAAGGTGTGTACATTCCAATGTTGTCCTTGAGGATGTGCCCAATGGTGGAAGAGAACTCAGGACTTTAGTATTGTAAGTCAGTGTTGCTAGCCACTGAGCCACCTTGCTGCCCCAAGGTTTTTATGTTTTTTTAAGAAATACAAAGATCAAGATGAAAAAAGTTAGGGTCAGTGTATAGTCTAAGGCATTTCTAAAAGTGCGCCCACAAAATTGATGGTATGAATAAAAAAAACTACAAGGTTATGTAGCTAAAAGTGTGCATATTTCAAAGTGGTCCTTGAGGATGTGCCCAATGGTGGAATTGAACTCAGGACTATTAGCATTACAAGTAGGTATTGCTAACCACTGAGCCACCATGCTGCCCAAAGGTTTAGATGTTTTTTTAAGAAATACAAGAGCAAGATGAAAAAAGTTGGGGTCAGTATATAGTCTAAGGCGTTTGTAAAGTGTGCTCCAAAACCTGATGGTATGAATTAACAAACAACAAGGTACGTAGCTAAAGGTGTGTAGTTCTAATGTTGATGCAATTCAGCTCACCACATCTCCTATAGACTTTGGTTGCCCAGATGTTCCTGGACATAAATTCAAAATAAAAATGTGCAGTAAAGAGCAACCAAGAACTAGACAGCCCCAAGGTATGCTATAAGCAAACGTGCATTTATGTGGCAACCACGACATGTTTCGGACAGTCTAGGTCTTTCTCAAGTGGACCTAGACTGTCCGAAACATGTCGTGGTGTGCACAATAAATGCACGTTTGTTTATAGCAATACCTGTGGGGTTGTCTGGTTTTTGGTTGCTCTTTACTACACATTTTTATTTTGTAGTTTCTAATGTGACCTTGTGGATGTGCCCAATAGTGGAATTGAACTCAGAGCATTGGGGTTGCAGAGCGGTGTTGCTAATCACTGAGCCACCTTGCTGCCCAAAGTTTAGATGTTTTTAGAAATACAAAGATCAAGATGAAAAAAGTTGGGGTCAGAGTATAGTCTATGGCGTTTTTAAAAGTGCGCCCACAACACTGATGGATGAATATAAAAACTACAATGTTATGTAGCTAAAGGTGTGTATATTCCAATGTTGCCCTTGCGGATGTGCCCAATGGTGGAATTGAACTCAGGACTTCTGTGTTGCAGGTAGGTGTTGCTAACCACTGAGCCACCTTGCTGCCCAAGCTTTAAATGTTTTTTTTAAGAAATACAAAGATCAAGATGAAAAAAGTTGGGGTCAATATATAGTCTAAGGCGTTTCGATGAACCTTAAGTGTGGCCATACATTAGGCAATTTTATGTACAATTCGACATACAATCAGACATTTCCATCGATTGTCCAAAAAATTGTACATTTTCCCCTTTATCATGCGACATTAGATCGTAAAATCTATCGTAATTCGATCGGGAAAGTCGTTTTTTTAAGTCGATTGGTAAAATAATTGTAGTGTTTTCTGAAGTTTCGATTAAATGTTAATGTAATGTAACCTCACAATGGACGACATTCGACTTTAATACAAAACAAATTGAAGTCGAACAAATTTATTGTACATTACCTACAATTAACATTGTAGGTATCTACAAAGTATTGGTCGGTTTAAGATCGTAATTACGATCGTAATAGTGTATGGCCTCCTTTATTCAGAGCTGAATTGATCTCAGATCTATTTTAACCTCTCACCAACAACTGACAATAGCCTCCCTCTCTGTACATCCTTATAATTGGATCAAGTTATTACAGAAATCCTCAACAAATTGGGCAAATGGTACCCCTCTCTTTACAGGGGCAGGGTGGCAACTATGATTATGGAGAAAGGTATTTTTTCTGTTGGCTTCTTAAACAGGGCCGTACCAAATTAACCCCATTTTAAAGATTCTAAAACCCGAGATCTAAAAACTCAATGCTTGTTGCTTGGATATTGGCCGTGAGTTTTATTGATCTCACCCACAAACCATTGGGCTTCCTCCCACCCTCCTCTCAAATGAAAAACATGTTATCGATATAAAGGACATACAATAAATATTAGTCTCCTATTTTGTGAGAATAATCTGATGTTCAAAAGTCTCTCTCTCTCTCTCTCTCTCTCTCTCTCTATATATATATATAAAGTAAAGGGTCTGGGCACTCTCTTACAATGGTTTTACCTTGCCTGGTGCTACTTCAAACAAATGATATCCAATAGCAGAAATATAAGTGCACTCAATTTTGGTTGATTGCAGTATTTTTAAATTAGGGGTTGTTGTTGTGCAATATAGTCACTATTAAGGGGATATTGCAAAATGTCCACATTTTAGGGAAAATTATATTCCGGTAGTTACCTAAAAAATAAATGAATGTGAGATTTAATCCAATGTTAAAGTGGGAGTTGATATGATGCGCTTTAAAGTTAAAGTGTAAAAAGTTTAAAGTTAAGGGGAAGTTGATATAATACACTTCCCCTTTAACCCGCCCATCACACCAGTTCCCCTGATACGCGTACCACGCCGACTTCCCTTTAACGCCGAATCACACCAACTTTCCTGTAACGCGTACCACACAAACTTTCCCTTTAACGCGCACCACACCAATTTCCCCAGTAACGCATACCACACCAACTTCCCTTTAACTGTATCACACCACTTCCCCTGTAACGCGTTTCTACACCAACTTCCCCTTTACATGTACCACACCAACTTCCCCTTTAATGCGTTCCACACAAACTTCCCCTTTAACGTGTACCACACCAACTTCCCTTTAACCTGCATCACACCACTTCCCCTGTGACGCATACCACACCAACTCCCATTTAACCCACATCACACCAACTTCCCCTTTAACCCGATCACACAAACTTCCCCTTTAATGCGTACCACACCCACTAAACCGCATCACATCAAGACTCCTGTAACGCGTAACACACCAACTTCCCTTTAATCAGTACTGCAATCGATCAGAGATGAAATTATTGACACACAATATCCCCAGAAAACACAATTCAGATGCCACACTCACATAAAATGTATGCGTGCAAAAAAATGACACATGGAAAGGTGAGTAAAAAGAGTGTGCAATGGAAAAACTACACAATTTCTTAGCTGCTTTCTTTGACCTCTGCACCAGACTGCTGCAAACTGTGAACTCCATGGGGCCAATTAACCCAGACTTGCTGGGAAATACCAGTTTTCTACTGTTTAACGTGACTTTAACTCCATATAAAGTTGGATGCACGGGTTACGCAATAGCTGAAGTTAAATCCAGCAATGAGTAAATCCCTTACCAGGATTTACCCACATTCGCAAATGTGATATTGAATCATGGTCAGGACATTTTCACAGAGCGATAGTGGCTTTGGGTAAATGAGCCTGCATGAGTAGCTGCCTGACCAGCCCCCAGTACAGAGACGTATCTTGGATTGGCCAGGTTACCTCTCATCTTGACTCTGGGTGAACCACATGTGAGGGGAGGAGGGTCTGTGGTCACATGACATTGTGATATCACATGTTTTGCTGCTCCTCATTATGACAGCTCTATCCTCCTATCACAGCAACAACATAACAAGATTAAGCAAAGCATTGTCTGCCCTGAACAATCTGTGACTTGGAAGGTGTGCAATTCAGTTGATTCACTCGATTCACCACCAGATGGCAGCATGTAAGTTAATTAACTTAATTAAAATGTTGAAAAAGGGGGTTATGGAGGCATTTTAAAGGGGAACTGTGGTCTCCAACAACCACCTATCTATGTGCTCCACAGCCCAAGATATAAAGAAATTGCTGAACAGAAAGTTAAAGGGTGGGAGGCTGACATGGGACATTACAAGACTGCTTCTCCATCTCACCGCCGGCAAGCCAAGCCTCAGAATTAAGAGTGTGGGGGAGACAGGAAGTCCCTCCCCCTCCCTGCGTGTGAAGATCCCCACAGAGAAGGTAAGGAAATCTACCGCCCTACTCTCCCACTATGTGAAAACAGCCTAATAAGCTGTTTTCACAAGTTTTTCGGGGGGGGGGCGGGGGTGTGTGTGTTCTGAGTAGCCGTGAGTGGGGGCCAAGGCACCCAAGATAGGCGGGGCCACATGGGGCTGTATGGGAACAATGGGGGCCTGCAAATGGAGGGGCCATGGGGTCCATGAGTGGGAGGAACCAGGGGGGCTTGCAAGAGGAGGGGGCTGCAAGGGGAAGAGGAGAACAGGGCAGATTGAATGTCATCCACTGAAATGTTTCAGAGCAGGAAGCAGGGGTGCAGGGGACCTAGTGATGCTGCTGCCATATCACACACAAAATGTAAATATCTCAAAACTATGCAAAATAAACAATGAAATAAATTTCAAAAATTATCAGGAGAGAGATTCCTATCAATTTACCTAAAGTCATTTTTGGACCACAATTCCCCTTTAAAAGTTGTAAAGTAGCCTATGCTTTTTTCCAGATCCTTATTCATAAGTTTACCAAGTCTCATGAAAATTGTCCCAGCTGTTCGGAAGGTTTTTGGAACATACAAACATACATACATACACACATTGAATTTTATATTTATATATATATTATCATTAATTTCTTAACTCATTGTAAGCAATTTATTTAACTTATAGTATTTGCTTAGGTACGATTCCAACTTCTTACTTTGCAGTGTTAGATTATTGCATTATCTAACACTGCAGTTATAACCCACTGGCATCACTCACCAACTATGTTTCAATTTTAGCAATTCTGAATGTTCCTGTTTGTAAAAAAGGCACCCTATGGACAGTCTAGACGTATATCTCAGTAGCTAAAAGCATGGACCTAAAGTTCTTAACCTTTGGAGAAATGCAGATTTTTATGAGAATATAAGGAAGATGGCAGAAACATGCAGGGAGATTCAATAAAAGTTTTACTGTTTAAAATGGTGGTAATTTGCCCCAACCAATCAGATCTTACTTAACATTTAAATGATAACATCTGATTGGATGGGGCAAAATTAGCACCATTTTTAACAATATTTAGGGAGATTTAATAAAAGTTCTTACTGTTAAAATGGTGGTAATTTTGCCCCAACCAATCAAATCTTATTTAACATTTGAAAGCTAACATCTGATTGGTTGGGGCAAAATTACCACCATTTTAAACAATAAGAACTTTTATTGAATAACCCTGAAGAACTTTTATTGAATAACCTGGTGGTGTTTGTTTTATTTTATGCCCCAAATACTAGATCCTACAGTTATGAACACCATATGAGGCATACATTCTTTGCCACAGCCAAATATTTTAGATAAATATTTATTAAAGGTTACAAAGGTGTATTCATTGGAGTCCTGTATTTCATCTTTTCTTAAACTGGTAAATTTGCCCGGTGTTATGCATTAAATTAATTATGGTGGTTACCTTTGAGCAATAAATGTCTTAGGCTGAGTACACGCCTTATAATAATTGTGCATCCCATTTACAGAAAAATGCAATTTAAGTAATGGTGCAAAAATAAACTTTAAACAAACTTAAACAAAGACTTTAAAACCCTGCCACTGATTTCTTACTTGCGGAGTAGTGGCCAAAATAAAACATACAGCTTAAATGAGTGGCATTAAAATCAGGCTTGGTCTTTGCTGCATCATGTTTTGCCCTGCCATGAAATATAAAAATTTTTGGGAGAATGTTGCCAACTTTACATTTGCCTTTATTTATGTTTTCTGTTGACTATCTAGTTATTGTCATCTTTTCTGTCTGCCACATGATAACACTGGTGTGATTAAAATAAAACATTTTTGGATTAACAGATCACTCTTTACCCACTGTGCAATTACTCATAATGTAAATCGAGTGTATTAATCTAGGACTTCACAAATAAATTAAGGCAGAGATTACATTTTAAGAGAAAATGTCCTCATTTTTCTTCTTGTTGAATCACGATTTAAAAACTTTCCTCATTACACTGAGTCAGGTCAAATACTTTTCATATTTGTGTGATGAAAGGCATCACAGGCTTCCCAAATCCCTGGATTTTGCACACACACCTGTAGGATACCTTAGGACTAGGGCTGTAGATTTTTGTAGTTTTATTAAAATGGAAGCAGAATTTGAAGGAAGTTTCTCCCCCCAGACACCTTTCCTAATTGCTCCTGTATAGCATTGCTTGTTTTATTCCTTGAAATGGAATTAGAATGCAAACATTCTTCTGCCTGTGTGAATATATAACAGATTTCTAGAACTCAAATCAAATAAATACATTGTATAATTCTATAAGCGGAGGTTCAATCTGCAGAGATAACCAGTCAGTGAATTTTAAATACTGCAAACCCCACTGGGGCTCAGTGAGGAAGTGCCAATAAATATAGAGACATTAATGACACTGCATGATACAATAACTATATCTATCATCCTTGGATTTTGCAGGTGGTGAGTCCTGCAATGGGTCAGGAAACCATGGATAGCTGCGGGTTACCAAATTTGTGAGTTGGATTCAAGCTGTGGGTCGAGTTGGGTCATTAGCGGGGAGGGTTAGGTTGCAGGTCTGTATAATTTCGGGTACTGTATGTGTGATTATGTAACCTACACCCACGGCCTGAAATATTAGACTCACGCAGGACTCTAGCAGGTGGCTCCAGATCTAGATACATTAATTGCCCAGAGTTGTCAAGAACTACTGTCTGACCCGCTCATGATCTTTCTTTAATTAAGACAGTTAGAAAACTAACATTATTCATTAGTAAGGATGGCTGTAGAAATTAGGAAAAGCCACAAACTGCATTTATTCATTTTTGAGGTGAGAGTAGCAGCTATCAGTTAATGGGAATCTACACCCCTACCTCCCACTATGTGAAAACAGCCTTTCAGAGTTCTCACTCTGCCTGAAAAGGCTGTTTTTACAGTTTTAGTAGGGGGGGTCTGAATGGCCACCCACAAGTGGGCAGTGCTAAGATATCACGAGTGGGCGGGGCTAAGGTACCCATGAGTGGGTGGGGCTAAGGCATCCATTAGTGGATGGAGCTAAGGCACCCACGAGTGAGCGGGGTGTAAGGGAAGGGGCCAAGGGGGGCATGCAAATGGAGAGTCCATGGGGTCCATGAGAGGGACCAGGGAGGCTGCAAGGGGAGGAGGAGACAGTGGGCACATTGACTCCACTGACATGGTTTCAAAGCAGGAAGGTGCAGGGGACCTGGTGATGCTGCTGCCATATCACACACAAAATTGTAAATATCTGCTAATGAGAGCAATTCCTATCAATTTACTGAAGTCATTTTTGGTCCACATTCCCCTTTAAGCTTTAGTGTGGTTTTAGGTCTGGAAATTTATGGTTTACCGTTAGTAGCCACTGCTTTATTATACCTTGCAATAAACACATTTGCATAACAGATGTGCAGTACAATAAAAGAGACAGAAACTTTATGCTGTGTTTATACCAAATATGAAAGTTTCAGGCATTGCTGAGATAAAATGCCTTTACATCTATTTAACATCTTGTAATCTAATCTTATAATCTCCAGGACTTTGCCATGTTGTCTATAGTTTCAGATGCTGATCCAACTACATGTTTCACACAGCTTTAAAATGGGAATGTTTATCAAAAGGAGGTTTAAAGATGAGAAAGCAGCTGTGAGCAGCTTAAATGTTATCCTGGTAAACTGGTAGAAACAAGACATACGAGTTTAGGCATAAAAAGAATCAGAGCATAACTAACTTTCCTCCTACATCACAGATTTATTTTAACTATGGTAAATATTATCTTTGCATCAGCTTTGAAAAGTATCATACATAAAATCTTTGGGGGAGTTTTCCCAATTACCTTGTAATTCTGTTTTTTGTGTGCGCTATTAATCTCCGCAGCCAATCCTCACAGTTTTCTGCACCAAATGACGCACTGAAATCAGATATTGACCTTTGCTTCAATTCATTCTGCTTCTTTACAGGAAAACTAAAATCTTACAATGAATTTTTAAAAAATTGCTAAATTTTTGCTATGAAGACTTATTCCAGGTACTTTACCACATATACTCGAGAATAAGTGTGTCGAGTATAAGACAAGGTACTTATTTTTACCTAAAAAACGAATAAACGACTCGAATATAAGCCGAGGGTTGAAAAGAGGGGTGTATATTTAAGATTTTTTTGTATGGCATTTCACTTTATTTTATTTTTTTAATCATTCCCAAAGATAATCATCATATCATCTTAGGAATGATAACAAACTTGGAATACAGCAAAAATGCCCGTTTTCCAAGTCAAAATCCGATTGAAAAAATCACTTCCCAGAACAAATTTTCCAGGAAGTGATTTTTCATTCATGGCAAGATCAATAATTAGGATCTCTGCCCCTAAATCAGTCTTTGCTAAGAGCAAAAAATCCATTGCGAATGGATCCTGAGTTCCATTTACAATACAGAAAGCTGTCATTCACTGTACTGCTATCTGATTGGAGATCACAGTCGAGTACCCCAAGTATACCACCAGGGGCAAAGCACACTTGTAAGGAAGATCCCAGTGAAGGGAAAAGCCTGGTACATCACCGGGTCTCCCTTTCCGGCGATCTCTCTTCACAGCGTGCGACTGGCAATGGCTATGCGGTCATGGCTTTAGGGTGTGCTAGCTCCTGATCCCCACATCGGTTTGGACAATCAAGGGGACTAGGGATATGGATTGAGGGGGCTAGGAGGCACTTGAATGCCCTAACCCAATGATAACTCCACCCCGTCTCATGATATCCCACCCGCTTCCGTGTCATAGCCAGCAGAATCCAGCAACCCTCATTAGAATACAGCCAAGGAGATTGCTTATTACTTGAATAGGCTAATCCTGTAATGTTTTGTCCTGCCTGCTTCAGAGTTCAACCTGGTATTTTACAAATTCGATTGGCTGTTATTTCCTGGGTGCCTGTTGTAAAATTTGGCTAGCTCTCTGCTTGTGGTGGGATCGACTCTGATTTCCTACCAACTCTTTCTTTGCTCTCTGACTTTGATTCCTACCTCATGAAATTACCCCAGCCTGATTTTCTAGTCAGATTATGCTAACTGACCTCCTGTGTATGACCTCTGGCTCAATTCCTGACCTTGTCTCTGTTTATCCTATGTACCCATTTCTTTGATTCTATTGCTGACCATTGTGCTCTGCTTTATTAAGGTGGCTGAAACTCTCAAGAATACTCAGCCTCAGTATAAATATCTTGCTACATACTATTATTTGTTCTATCATACTATTATTTGTTCCTATCATACTATTATTTGTTTCTATCCATCCCTAGACAGAGAGAGAACAAATATGCTGCCTAGGAAACCGCAAGGCACCAAATCAGACCAACAGAATTTTTCCCGCCATCAACGCCACGAGGCCTTCAAGATGGTGCCGGGCCCACGGAGGACTCCCCAGACATGACCCCATGCACAAGGAGGAATCTGGTGCCTTATATACTAATATTGAAAAAATCATCCATACCTCTCAGATGAAAATAATCCACAAGTGAAAATGGAGATTGCCTCCCTAGGAGAGTCGCCACACTTGAAGCATCCTCGGACCAAATATACGCATATGCCAACAGACAGAAACCGAATTGCAGAGATAAGGAGGGATATATACTTACTGAGAGATCAGCAGGAAGACCCTGAAACCAAGCCAAAGAAGCATATCCGCATCAGGGGAGCCCCAGAGGAAATAGAGGAAATTGAGGCCTACCTGAAACACTGTTCCAGCACCTGCTCCCAGAGAACTCAGATCACGACCTGCCTCCTGTAGCTGATTATTATAAATCAAGGACCCAATCATGGACACGCAACAAAGATCAGATCGTTTTTGAAAACACCCACACAAACTCTTTAATGATCATCAGCGACGACCCTATCAAGGAGACGTGACATGAAGCCCATCACAGATATCCTGAACAAAAAATCGAGTGAGATACAGATGGGGATACCCATTTAAACTCACCATACTCAAAAACGGCCGACCGTATCCATTTCATCCCCAGAGGAAAGGCAGAGATCTCCGACATAGATTGGGCCTAATCACAAGATCGCCCGCCGTCACAGAACACCATGAACTCCAGAATCTCCACCCCTAAAGCAGCGTGGCCCCCGGCAAATCCCAAACCACAACGGTCCCTGATCCGAGTCAGAAGGAACCTACAACGCTGAACAGAGGGTCCAACGGTCCATGCAAGTATTACGAATCCAATAATGTTCCCAACCCCACAGCATGGGGACGCACGAATTTTACAGGCAAACTGGGTCTAAACTCTGTCATTATACCTAGGTACAACCATGAAAAAAATGTTCACCATTTGGGTCTCAGTTTGAATTATTACTCCCCGATAACACTCAGGCAATGACCCCTGAATCCCCACCTATGCTCCCCCTATAACTCTAACAAAATACAACTGCATACGACCATCAAAGTGAACTGGGCAAATGCACTAGAATACTAAAAGATTATGGGGGAGATTCAATATAGGCTTTTCCGTCTAAAACCCACGTTAATCCGAAAAAATTTCGGGTTAACGTGGGTTTTAGACGGAATTTAGAGCACAGTGCCATTTCCAAATGTTTTTGGAAATAGCGCTGTGCTAACGATCCAAAACCACTGCCGTTAAGATTTGCGCTACCGTAGCGCGAAACTTAATGGTAAAGTTTTGGCAGCGTTAAGGTCGCGCTCCTTACCTAGCCCGATTCGCGATGCAATAACTGACGTAATCTCGTTTACGTCAGTTATTGTATCGTGGGATCGGGCTAAGGTAAGTAATGCACGTGGGATATTGGATCTCCCGTATATGTTGTAATTATGTTTATTAGTTGACTGATGTGTACGATTCACAATAAGAGCAATTATTTAATATTAATATTATATTGCTAAAATGTTATAACCTGGTATAAAAAACTAATACTGCCAAGAGCTATTATAAATATAACAAAGTTATATCAAACAATTGTTTGGGTGCTATAACTAAGGAACCAATGACGGGTCAGGTACAACAGCATAAGATTGTGGGTGCTGGGGTGGGTCTAGAGGGCCATGAATGCACTGAGAATTCGATAATGTCCCCAACCCCACAGCTTGAATCACACATAACCTTTACTAAACCCAACAGGTATAACCCTGTTTTTCTATCAATGATCATTCAAGGAAATCAGTATTTACTGCAGGGCCCCAAAACGTCTTATTTCCTCCCGATAATGCTCAGCAGTGGTCCATGAACCCCCATCCACGCCCCCCCAGTGATAGAATGTAAAAATTATATGTTTAAATGTGATTGTCAATTGATTGCTAAGTATGATGTTTCACACAAACGCAAACGTTTAATAGTATATCGCTAAAATGTTATTATCTTGTATACTGAATTGCAAATTGTCAACAACTATTATGAATATCTTAAAACCACAACAAAACAACTGTTTAGATGCTAAAGCCAAAAGCCCAGTCACAAATCATACACACATAGCAAATGCGACAGGACAGATAAATGCAACATCAGAATGAAGAATTATGAGTGTTAGGGTATACATAACAAAGTACTTAACACACTGGAAAGCCAATCTTGAGGGATACAGATGAGAATAAAAACAATACTGTATCAGTATTAGCAGAATGATATGACCTTGATGTGTGACCCCGAGGCATGGACCCTAACTAAACCAAAGAATAAGCACCTTAAAATGAAACTATACCATACCAAAGAAGAATCAGCCATATTACACCAGTTAAAAAGGCGATAAGCAATACCTGTATATATTTTTATATATATACATCTAAACAATACATGGTATACAAGGGATATACCAAACAGCTCAAATACAAATAGGATAATATGTATATAGTATAGCAATGTTTAACACAAAATGATATGTCAGTTTCTCAGAAAGAGAGATAAACAGCCCAAAACGTGGACCAAACATATATAAGCTAATCCCCACTACAGACACCCCCAATAACACTTACCCCTTAACAGACCCTGCCAACATTAGGCAGGAGTCTGTTATCTAGACCGACCCCAAAGTTGTGAACCAAAAAGCCCCATATGGTAAAAACAAAACACAATTGCAGGATCAACCCCACCAGACCCCACCAGGTGGAACGCTCAAAACACCTGTGCCACAGTAAGAAATCACATCCCCTGTTAAATAAACAAAAGTACAGTCAGAATCCGTTGACTCCCCAATGGACACCCCTAGAAACCTGATAGAGATAGACATACCCCCAACACAAAGGTGCCACCTCTGGAACCACCTTACCTAAACCAAAGAGAGACTCGAACAGAGTCTTCTCCCAGTGCCATCGAAAAATGATGTCATCCCAACCCATGACAACTTCATCAATGTATATAGTTATAAATGTTATAATTTGTATTATTTTATTTCAAGACACAGAAACCAAAAACATTTTTTTGGCTACTTACAGATCAGAAAAGTATCTAACAACAGGAACTGTTTAAGAAAGACAACGGACGGCATCCCGCAGTACCCCCTCGGCATCCATCCATAACAACCACCATACAAAACACACCACCCGACCAAAATCACAAGTAATTGCTCGACCACACAATAAGCAACAACACAAAGTGTATCCCACCATGCCTGCTGACACATTCATAATAACACATATGTTACAAAGGTACTGAACTCTCCACAAAAGCGAATAATGGCCCACAGTACTACAACAACCCAATCCCAATATCATCCTACTCCAGGAAACACACTTTAAAAAAGGACATGAACCTAGGTATTGGGACAAAAAATACTCTCAAACATACTTTGCTTCAGCCCACAAAAGAAGGCGCTGGGGTGGCGGTGCTAGTTAGGGCATCATTAGGATTCATAGTAGACTCCACCCTCTGTGACCCTCAAGGCCACTATATCATACTCATGGACAGATTCAGTCCACCAAGATCACGATAGTGAATATACACGCCAAACAGGGCACAAAAATCATTTACCGTGCCTTGAAAGTACAAATAACACAATTCGCCAAAGGCCCAAATTAGCTGGAGGGGATTTTAATGCAACCTTGCACCCGGCCATGGACAGATCAGCACCCCGCGGACCACCTCTACCCAACCGATACCCAGAAGTCTCACAACTTTTCTGAGATTGTAAATCTTTAGATATCTGGTGAATCCACCATCCGAAACTAAGGGAATACTCCTTTTCCTCTGCGGTCCATAGGTGTACACGAGACTCGATTATATATTCATAGCCCCCCAACTAGTACCCTCAGCCACCAACACGTATATATTTGAAATATCCTGGTCAGACCACGCATATGTTAAATAAACACTGACAAGCTTGAAAAGCAACAGACCCCCTCCATAATTGCGCCTAAACGAAGCGCACTTAGCAAACGAAACAGAGAAGAAATTCACAAACCATCCAACACTTCTTCAAAGAAAACGCTTCACCAGAGATCTCCTCAGCTCTGTCTGGACGACACATAAAACGGGTAATCAGGGGCAAGTGATACAAATAGCGGCCAAAATAAAAAAAAAAAGAGAATCAAGAACACAGGAATTACTCACCCTCATTAAAAAACAGACCAACATCTCAGCAGAAATTAGGATGAACCACTCACAAACTCTGGTCAAAATAAAAGAGAGTTACACAACTACATCTATAAAAGCAGAGTAACCCCTTAGATTTACAAGCCAAAACCTATACTGTAACTATAATAAACCAAGTACCATGATGGCTAACAAATTGAATGACGGACAATAAATTCTTGCCCATAAGGGACCGTCAAGGCCAATTACAATATGACCACAGTATAATCACAATCAATTTGCCAAATACTACCAAAACCTATATAATACCCATACATCCCAACAAAACCAAGATCACGAACAGAACATGAACTCCTTTTTAGCAAAGCTGAACCTACCACGATTCATAATAGACCAAGCCCAAAAAATGATACGATCACCGAAGAAATCCAACAAATCCTAAAAGAATCTAAACCAACACAAAGCCCCTGGCCCCGATGGTCACCACCCAATATTATAAAACCTTCCTGAAGCTAATACCCAAACCTTACCAAACTTTCAATGGTATACTCACAGGAACCGAATCCCTCCCAGCAGAAATGCTTGAAGCACACATTATAGTAATCCCCAAACCCGACAGAGACACGACACAAGTCAATAATTAGAGGCCAATATCATTAATTAATACAGATGTAAAAATATTCGCCAAAATTCTAGCCAAAAGATTGAAACACATATTACCAACCATAATTTACTACGATCAGACAGGGTTAGTTAGGAACAGACAACCAACCGACAATATCCGAACAGCGTAAATCTAATGCAATCAGCCATAATTGAAGAGACGCCTGCAATGCTTCTTTCATTAGATATAGAAAAAGCATTCGACAGGGTGAACTGGCAATATCATTAGCGGAGAGCACAGAGGAACGCCGAAATCACAGGTATTAAAATAAAACACATGGAAACAAAAGTATCTATGTTCGCAGACGATACCCTCATATACCTTACTAACCACTCCAATCCCTCCCGGAAATATATAAAATACTACAAACATTCGGAGAATTTCAGGCTTCAAAACAAACAACTCCAAATCCATTGCCTACAGCTTATCATCCCCCTACCGATCCGCGACACATAAGCACATAATTCCACTTCAAATGGACAGAAAAATCATTCCGATAACAGGGATTCAATTGAGTGCAGACCCACACATCTTGTATATAATAAACTACTCCAAATTAATCTCACAAATAATGAAACTACTAAAGGAATGGTCCCCATAACAACTTTCTCTGGCAGGCAGAATAGCAGCAATCAAAATGAATTATATACCCAAAATTCTGTATTTATTCAGGGCTTCCCCCTGAATTCAAACCAAAGGACTCCAAAAATCTACAAAGTGAAATCAGGAAATTCATATGGCAAAACAAAGAGACCCAGAATTAAATACACTTATCTAGCCAGAGCAAAAGAGAAAGGAGGATTCGCCCTACCAAACTTACATTCATATCATCTAGCCGCCAGACTGGCTCAAAAATTACAATGGACACAAGGACAAACCAAATACGATGGGTAGATCTGGAAAACTGTTACTTGTCACCATCTGCACTCTTATTCAGTCCCTGCGACCAAACCCACACCCAGAAACCTAAAGCTACCCCACAGAGAATATATAATCCAGACCTCACTGCAAATATGGGACCAATGCAACAAAAAACTTAAATTGATACCAAGCCCCTCGCCACTAATGCCCTTGTTCCACACTCCTTATTTCGGAGGAGAACCGTCAGTGATCTATGATGAAACATGGACAAATATGGGAATATACAGAATATCAGATGTTGTGGACCACCGGGGGCGCTATTGTCCTGGTCGTAAGCACAGGCAAAATATAAACTCCTCACACACTCTGGTACTCGTTACCAGAATTTTGTCATACGCTAGAACAACACTCACAAAATGCACCACACGCAACCCCTCTCCATGTGAGAGACAAGCACAGGCCTGACTCCACAGAAGGGAGTGATATCATTATACAAACTATTTGGCATGATACTTTGCCATCAAAGGCCCTGGAATGGGAATCCAGACTCCACGTCAACCTAGAAGAAACTCAATGGTTAAAAATATTCGCCCAATCAGCAAAATACACCTCAAATGTATTGATTAAGGAAAAAACCTATAAGTTATCTATGATTGGTACACCACCCCAGCCTTCTTACTCAAAGCAATACCAACGATCCCACCACTCTGCTATAGAGGCTGCCAAGAAATAGCGATCAATATCATTGCAGGTGGGGATGTAACGAAGTAAGGAAAATATGGCAGATCTGTGAACAAATAATAAAAGAAATCTTTAACCCATCATATAAATTAACACCTATGACAGCACTATTTAACCACCCCCAGAAGGATTTAATACACAAGCTAGTAGATTAATTTCCATCATCTGTGGGGTCACAAGAGGCCTCATGCAAAAACTTGGAAAGGAGGCACGGTAACTAAAGATGAGATAATCAGCAGGTTATGGTGATACACAATGGCGGCAGCAATGGCAAGTACAATACACAAAATATAAAGGGATGGTCCAAAGTGTGGGATATCTGGATACTGAAAATGCAACGTTAATATCTCTTTCGACAAATGTTGCAGGGGGCTGCGGGATCCCGTCCGGCCGTCATAACTATGGTAATACTGTTTTCCTTCTTGTTTCTTTAGATTTCCTTCCTTTTTTCTTTTTTTTTTCTTCTTCTCCTTTTATGTATGTATAAAATACCAACCTATAATATGACTGTTCACTAAAAGAATTTTATGTAATATGTATACGAAAACCTGACAATAATTATAAGGAACCTATTATAGACAAACAATCGTAATATCGGGGAGGGGAGGAGGAGGGAGGGAGAATGCCAATGCTGTGTTTATTGTTTCATTTTACTCATGATGACATTTGTTCTTTTATGTTAAATATATATAATGTCTGTTATCTTTGAAAAATTTAATAAAAAATTAATGAACAAAAAAAAAAATAATTATTCAGAATTTTTTATATCAAGTTAAATATGTAATTACAATACATCCTATGGTTTGTGCCTAAGGAAGGTCAAATAGTTTTGGCTATTCAATAAGAAGGGCATAATGTTCTTAGCTTCATACACAGTGACATTTTGTGGGATGACAAAAATACGGTACATGGAGATTCTCCAGATTCCTGCACCTCTGTTGTAGGTATATATTTTTATCAGGCGTTCGAGTGACTTTCACAGACTCACCCAACATGATATGAGAATCCTTAAAATAAATGAAATCAATAGAACATGTGATATGTGATATTAGAGGGTCAACTTTGAATGTCTTTTCTAATGAGTTATTGCCAGGGACAGGTATTTCTATCTATTTACAATTTATGATCAGCCAGTTGCTCCTAAGCCAAGTTGACTTAGCTGACTTAGCTGCTAGCTGTGATTTTCTAGCTCAGCATTACTTTACCAGTTAGAAATTACCTCAACAACCTAGAGCTTTAGACTGGCCCACATCAATTAACCAGCCAAGGTCATCAGTCTCCCAAGCATAGTTGATTCACCGTCCCACCCTTTGTGGTGATATTTGCATTATAGCACCAATGCCGCTGTGAAGTGTCCTGTCTTTCTTCTTTCTCATTATTGACATTTATTTTGTCATTAATATTAAATTCAGGAGAGCTAGAAAAAAATATTTAAAAAAATTTGTTGTTACTATTGCTGTCCTGCTGTAGATTTATACTTTTTTTTATAAATTACTAGTGTTCATCACTTGGATAAATATAACACATATTGATACTTAATTATATAGATAACATTCTACAACTGGAACTATCTCATTATGATTATAATTCCCAACTAACTAAGATAGGAATGAAATCAGTATTACTTTGGAAAAATCTGTGCAATTAAATCAATGCAGTAAGAGAATTTTTACTACACAATGCAGCTGATTAAAGTGGTTGATTGACATAGAATGACGCCATGTCAATGAGCAGGGTGAAAATCCTGCTCACAACATGGTAATCCCATACATTACAAATCAATGGTGACCTCTTCCGTTATTGAGACCAAAGAAATATTTTAATTTTCCTTTTAAATATGAAAAAAACAATAAAGTCCCTAGGTCCAATCTCTTTTTCTACCTTTAGTCCACTGGTCTTCTAAATTAGAACAAGAAATATTTTAGAGGAAATAAACCACAAATGTATGTGATAAGACACAGAATACCTGCACTGTAGTACAAATTATAGAGAGAGCTGTGGAAGGCTAGTTTGATGACTATATACTTACTTACTTATACTATAGAGCGGTGGATCTCAACCTTTACAGACCATGGCACACATGGCAGCAATGCAAACAGTATTCTTAATGTTAGAGGATTGAGGGTCCCTTTGTATATTCATTCAGTCCTTTAAAGGATAACTATACTGTAAAAATTAGCTTTTTAGAAATTACTTTTTATTACCTGGGGCAGGGAGGTAGAATTGATTATTCCCACCCTCAAGTACTGTTTTGTTGAGGAGCACAGCACATAAAGTTTTCATCTCCAGGTAAGGGCCCTGGGCCTTCTATATCAAAAATAGTACCGCAAGACCCTAGACACTCATATCGAAACAGTGTTTTTTTAACTAAAATGTAGAAATGGTATTAATAGGTATACTATAATCCCCAAACACACCACTAGACCACAATGCACAGCAGAACCCCCCCCCACACACACACACACTCATTTATAGTAATAAAAATAATAAGATAAATCATTTTTTGTATTACGTTAGGCAGGTAAATACAATTCCCATTGTCCCCAAAAGGCCTTCACTTATCACATCATCATATTATCAATTATTAATTATGTCTAATATTGTAAAAGGAAAATTGACTCCAAAACCCACAATGTCATACCCCCATCAGCACTGCTGTTTTGGGGTCATAATTTTAAAAGGGTTGTGTGTGTCAACCTCCAATATTTCTGATACATGCACTGGTAGGTAAAGTTAGTGGTGAAGATCAGAAAATCTGGTAAGGGGCATGTATAAAGAATCACTTCTTTGTAGTTTTGGACATATATTGGGGAAGATAAAATAAAATAATAGGTTAATATAAGTTTAAAATACTAAAAACAAGTCATATATTAAATGGATACTATTGTACAGAAGAATGAAATTAGTAGGAGGAGCCACTGGCAGTTTATCACATAAAAAGTTGTTTTGCAGTTTAAAATTCTGCCTGTGGCTCCTCCAACTAATTTCTTATGCTTTCAAAATTCTGACCACCAGGGAGTGGTATCTGAGCCAGTTAATGAACTGATTGAACTGTGAGTAACTACAATCTCTTACTGATAATAGTACACGTTATTGTGCTGATCCAAACAGTAACTCATCACATCTGGTCGAAATTAGTTTTAAAGTGCTTTATAGTAGGAATTAAAACAACAAAGGTGCATAAAAAAGTCACCACAACCTGTGTTTCATCTGTTGTTTGTTATTCAGCTGCCATTTTATTTTTTTATTTTAAAAAAATTAAAATTTTTGTTCCTGTGTGCCCGTAGTATAAGTGACCTCACCGGAAATTCCATTCATCCTACGGCATCAAAAAATTTTAAGTTTATTTTATAGCAGCAATCATGGTTTCTAGATTATTGCCTTATCTTACTCCAAAGTTAATATTTGTACATTGTTTCTCTTTTTAAAAATACGGAAAATCATGGAAAAATGAGAATAAGCAAACTTGGCACTTACCCAGAGCCGCAGATTCACCAGCGGCTGTGCACCACTTCAGTGATTTACAGTCAAATAACTGGAGCCATACAGCTCTGGTGAATTGCTTGCTGTATCTTCAAATGGTTTTAGCAAGAGACAGCCACCGCAAGCCGCGTAGTCGGCAGTGAATAGCTTGACACGACTTTAACCAAGGCCACGTGTATTGCGGCTCCTGTAGATTTTCCAAAACTGGTTGATTTTCTATAAAACAATGCACTGAATTGACTTTTTTACCAAGAGCATGCAATTCATCTTCCTATTGTTTAATCCATCTTAGCTCAGCTACAGTATTGCGACACATTCTTAAATGTTTAAATTATCGAGACAAACATTTTTATTTTCCCGAACCATTTTTAAACTAACAAGAACCTGGGTTATCCTGACCGTATAAGCAGCCACACTGCTCCAAACAGATCTGTTTTATCAGGTAAACCTCACAGAAGTTATTTATCTGATGGTACGAAATAATTAGCTACATTGTTTTTTACTCTGGTTCAGAGAAATATAAATAAGTATAACTATGTGCGGGGCTGCCAGTCAAATCAAACCTTTGTCCTCATTATCCTGCATCCATTTCTGTGTCCAAAGGGCCAAGGGGGACTGGGGTAAGGAATAATGAGCAATTCTAAACACAATAATTAAGAATAGTTCATTATTGCAAATAACTTCATCTTCCCTTGAAATCATCAATGTTTCTAAATTCTATCACTTGTTAACAGCTTAAATGTACAAACTATCAAAATATGGGCCTACTGTTACATAGCGCCAGAACTTTTGGTTGCGCTTTACAATTACATGTACACATTCGCATCAGATCTTGCCCTAAGAAGCTTAGAATCTAAGCACATTAACACTTGCAACCTATCAGGCTGTCCTTGCAGATGTGTCCAACAGTGGAATTGAACTCAAGGTGGCGTTACTAACCAGTGAGCCACCGTGCTGCCCCACATTTTGATGTTTTAAAACAACACGATGAGCAGGTTGAAAGAAGTTGGGGTCAGTGTAAAGTCTAACGCGTTTACTCCTAATTCTTTCAGCCTGCTCATAATGTTTTAAACTATGGAAATAAAAGGTTGTTTAACTAACCCATCTTTGAATTGAACTCAGAACTGCAAGGCAGCAGTGCT
The DNA here is from genome assembly GCA_019447015.1 of Hymenochirus boettgeri. Classification (NCBI taxonomy): domain Eukaryota; kingdom Metazoa; phylum Chordata; class Amphibia; order Anura; family Pipidae; genus Hymenochirus; species Hymenochirus boettgeri. Next base: position 72,326,231 of record CM033470.1, on the reverse strand, counting down.
AACCATTTTGCCACTGTGCTGCTCCATATATTAGATGCTTTAAACAACAGGATGAGCAGGCTGTTGGGGTCAGTGTATAGTAGGAGTGCAGATTCCAAGAATATATAGTTTGTGGGGGGTACGTTTACCCCAACTTTCCTGCTCATCATGTTTTAAACCAATTGGAAATAAATATTGCTTTTATCCAATCAAGCCTGGTGTCCGATATTAGTGGTTCAGCAGAAACAGCAGTTCTTTTGCTGACCTAACCATGCACTTCAGGCCTGCAAGCAGCAGTGGTAATCACTGAGCCACTGTGATTTTTTTTTCATAAAATGAAGAACTGGGCTCACAACATTGATGGTAGAAATAAAAAGCTATGTGCGCTAGTCTATATATAGTGCCAGAATTTTTGGTTGCTCTTTACTAAGCATTAACACGTGCAGCCTATCAGATTGTCCTGCAGATGTGCCCAATGGGAATAGAGCACAGGACTTCAGTGTTGCAGGACAGTGTTGCAACCACTGAGAACAAGATGAAAAAGTTGGGGTCAGGGACATTCTAAGGCGTTTCTAAATGTGCGCCCACAACATTGATGGTATGAATGGATGAACTACAGGGTTACGTAGCTAAAGGTGTGTAGATTCCAAGAATATATGTTTGTGGGGGGTACGTTTACCCCACTTTTTAAGCCTGATAATGCTTTAAACTAACTGGAAATAAATTTGCTTTTAACTAACCAAGCCTGGTGTCCAATATACTAGTGGTGCAGCAGAAACAGCAGTTCTTTGCTGACCTAACCATGCACATCAGGGCTGCAAGGTAGCAGTGGTAACCACTGAGCCACTGTGATTTTATTCTTTCGGTCCAAAACATCTGCATGTTTTTATGAAGAACTGGGCTCACATCATTGATGGTAGAAATAAAAAAACTATGTGGTAGTCTATATATAGCACCAGAATATTTGGTTGCTCTTTAAAATTACTAAGCATATTAACCTTGCAGCCATGGATGTCCTTGCAGAGTGCCCAATGATGGAATGGAGTCAGAGCTTCAGTGTTGCAGGGTGGTGTTGCTAACCACTCAGCCAACTTGCTGCCCAAGTTTTAGATTTTTTTTTAAGAAATACAAAGATCAAGATGAAAAAAGTTGGGGTCAGTGTATAGAGTAGGTGTTTCTAAAAGTGCACCCCACATTATGATATGAATTAACAAACAACAAGGTTATCGTAGCTGAAGGTGTGTGGATTTCAGTGTTGACCTTGTGGATGTGCCTAATGGTGGAATTGAGCTCAGTGCTTTGGTGTTGCAGAGTGGTGTTGCTAATCACTGAGCCACCTTGCTGTCCCCAGCTTTAGGTGTTTTTTTAGAAATTCAATTATCAAGATGAAAAAAGTTGGGGTCAATATATAGTCTAAGGCGTTTCTAAAAATGCGCCCCAACATTGATGGTATGAATGAACAAACTACAAATTATGAAGTTAAAGGTGTGTAGTTTCCAATTTTATCCTTGTGGATGTGCCCAATGGTGGAATTGAAATCAGAACTTTGGTGTTGCAGAGTGGTGTTGCTAACCACTGAGCCACCTTGCTGTCCCCAGCTTAGGTGTTTTTTTAAGAAATTCAATGATCAAGATGAAAAAAGTTGGGGTCAATATATAGTCTAAGGCGTTTTCAAAAATGCGCCCACAACATGATGGTATGAATGAACAAACTACAAAATTATGAAGTTAAAGGTGTGTAGTTCCAATTTTATCCTTGTGGATGTGCCAATGGTGGAATTGAACTCAGGACTCTGTGTTGCAGGGTGGTGTTGCTTGCCACTGAGCCACCTTGCTGCCCCAAGCTTTAGGTGTTTTTTAAGAAATACAAAGATCAAGATGAAAAAAGTTGGGGTCAGTGTATAGTCTAAGGCGCTTCTAAAAGTGCGCCCACAACATTGATGGTATGAATAAAATAACTACAAGGTTATGTAGCTAAAGGAGAGTAGATTACAATGTTGTCCTTGTGGATGTGCTCAATGGGAGAATAGAACTCAGAACTTAGCATTGCAAGTTGGTATTGCTAACCACTGAGCCACCTTGCAGCCCCAAGTTTTTGATATTTTTTTAAGAAATACAAAGATCAAGATGAAAAAAGTTGGGGTCAGTATATAGTCTAAGGCGTTTCTAAAATTGCACCCACAACATTGATGGTATGAATAAAAAAACAAGGTATGTAGCTAAAGGGGAGTAGATTCCAATGTTGTCCCTGTGGATGTGGCCAATGGTGGAATAGAATGCAGGACTGTTAGCATTGCAAGTTGGTGTAGCTAACCACTGAGCCACCTTGCTGCCCCAAGTTTTAGATTTTTTTTAAGAAATATAGTCGAAGGCGTTTCTAAAAGTGTGCCCACAACATTGATTGTATGAATTAACAAACAACAAGGTTACATAGCTAAAAGATATGTAGTTTCCAATGTTGACCTTGTGGATGTGCCCAATGGTGGAATTGAACTCAGGGCTTTGGGGTTGCAGAGCAGTGTTGCTAACCACTGAGCCACCTTGCTGCCCGAAGTTTAGGTGTTTTTTAAGACATACAAAGATCAAGATGAATAAAGTGGGGTCAGAGTATAGTCTAAGGCTTTTTAAAAGTGCGCCCACAACATTGATGGTATGAATATAAAAACTACAATGTTATGTAGCTAAAGGTGTGTATATTCCAATTTGGCCATGTGGATGTGCCCAATGGTGGAATTGAACTAAGAGCTTTGGTGTTGCAGAGCAGTGTTGTAAACCACTGAGCCACCTTGCTGCCCCAAGTTTCAGGTGTTTTTTAAGAAACACAAAGATCAAGAGGAAAAAAGTTGGGGTCAGTATATAGTCTCAGGTGTTTCTAAAGTGTGCCCACAACATTGATGGTATGAATTAACAAACTACAAGACTACGTAGCTAAAGGTGTGTAGATTCCAATGTTGTCCTTGTGGATGTGCCCAATAGTGAAATTGAACCCAGAACTTTGGTGTTGTAGAGCGGTGTTGCTGACCACTGAGCCACCTTGCTTCCCCAAGTTTAGGTGTTTGTAAGAAATACAAAGATCAAGATGAAAAAAGTTGGGTCAGTATATAGTCTAAGGTTTTTCTAAAAGTGCGCCCACAACATTAATGATATGAATTAACAAACAACAAGGTTACGTAGCTAAAGGTGTGTAGATTCAAATGTTGTCCTTGCAGATGTGCCCAATGGTGGAATAGAGCTCAGATTTTGGTGTTGCAGGGTGGTGTTGCTAATCACTGAGCCACTTTGCTGCCCCAAGTTTTAGATGTTTTTTTAAGAAATACAAAGATCAAGATGAAAAAAGTGTGGGTCAGTATATAGTCTAAGGTGTTTCTAAAAGTGCGCCCACAACATTGATGGTATGAATAAAAAAACGACAAGGTTACGTAGCTAAAGGTGTGTAGATTCCAATGTTGTCCTTGCGGATTTGCAACGGTGGAATAGAGCTCAGGACTTTGGTGTTGCAAACCCCTGAGCCACTTTGCTGCCCCAAGTTTTAGATGTTTTTTAAGAAATACAAAGATGAGGTTGAAAAAAGTTGGGGTCAGTTTATAGTCTAAGGCGTTTCTAAAAGTGTGCCAACAACATTGATGGTATGAATAAAAAAACTACAAGGTTATGTATCTAAAGGTGTGTACATTCCAATGTTGTCCTTGAGGAGTGCCCAATGGTGGAAGAGAACTCAGGACTTTAGTATTGTAAGTCAGGGTTGCTAGCCACTGAGCACCTTGCTGCCCCAAGGTTTTTATGTTTTTAAGAAATACAAAGATCAAGATGAAAAAAGTTAGGGTCAGTGTATAGTCTAAGGCATTTCTAAAAGTGCGCCCACAAAATTGATGGTATGAATAAAAAAAACTACAAGGTTATGTAGCTAAAAGTGTGCATATTTCAAAGTGGTCCTTGAGGATGTGCCCAATGGTGGAATTGAACTCAGGACTATTAGCATTACAAGTAGGTATTGCTAACCACTGAGCCACCATGCTGCCCAAAGGTTTAGATGTTTTTTTAAGAAATACAAAGATCAAGATGAAAAAAGTTGGGGTCAGTATATAGTCTAAGGCGTTTGTAAAAGTGTGCTCACAACACTGATGGTATGAATTAACAAACAACAAGGTTACGTAGCTAAAGGTGTGTAGTTTCTAATGTTGATGCAATTCAGCTCACCACATCTCCTATAGACTTTGGTTGCCCATGTCTGTTCCTGGACTAAATTCAAAATAAAAATGTGCAGTAAAGAGCAACCAAGAACTCAGACAGCCCCACAGGTATTGCTATAAGCAAACGTGCATTTATTGTGCACACCGACATGTTTCGGACGTAGGTCCTTTCTCAAGTGGACCTAGACTGTCCGAAACATGTCGGGTGTGCACAATAAATGCACGTTTGTTTATAGCAATACCTGTGGGGTTGTCTGAGTTTTTGGTTGCTCTTTACTACACATTTTTATTTTGTAGTTTCTAATGTTGACCTTGTGGATGTGCCCAATAGTGGAATTGAACTCAGAGCATTGGGGTTGCAGAGCGGTGTTGCTAATCACTGAGCCACCTTGCTGCCCAAAGTTTAGATGTTTTTAAGAAATACAAAGATCAAGATGAAAAAAGTTGGGGTCAGAGTATAGTCTATGGCGTTTTTAAAAGTGCGCCCACAACACTGATGGTATGAATATAAAAACTACAATGTTATGTAGCTAAAGGTGTGTATATTCCAATGTTGCCCTTGCGGATGTGCCCAATGGTGGAATTGAACTCAGGACTTCTGTGTTGCAGGTAGGTGTTGCTAACCACTGAGCCACCTTGCTGCCCCAAGCTTTAAATGTTTTTTTTAAGAAATACAAAGATCAAGATGAAAAAAGTTGGGGTCAGTATATAGTCTAAGGAGTTTCTAAAAGTGTGCCCACAACATTGATGGTAGGAATTAACATACAACAGGGTTATGTAGCTAAAGGTGTGTAGATTCAAATCTTGACCTTGTGGATGTGCCCAATGCTGGAATTGAACTCAGAACTTTGGTGTTGCAGAGCAGTGTTGCTGACCACTGAGCCACCTTGCTGCCCCAAGTTTTAGGTGTTTTTTAAGAAATACAAAGATCAAGATGAAAAAAGTTGGGGTCAATATATAGTCTAAGGCGTTTCTAAAAGTGCGCCCACAACATTGATGGTTTGAATAAAAAAACTACAAGGTTATGTAACTAAAGGTGTGTATGTTCCAATGTTGCCCTTGTGGATGTGCCCAATGGTGGAATTGAACTCAGGACTTCTGTGTTGCAAGTAGGTGTTGCTAACCACTGAGCCACCTTGCTGCCCCAAGCTTTAAATGTTTTTTTTAAGAAATACAAAGATCAAGATGAAAAAAGTTGGGGTCAGTATTTCTTAAAAAAAAAACATTTAAAGCTTGGGGCAGCAAGGTGGCTCAGTGGTTAGCAACACCTACTTGCAACACAGAAGTCCTGAGTTCAATTCCACCATTGGGCACATCCAAGGGCAACATTGGAACATACACACCTTTAGTTATAACCTTGTAGTTTTTTTATTCAAACCATCAATGTTGTGGGCGCACTTTTAGAAACGCCTTAGACTATATATTGACCCCAACTTTTTTCATCTTGATCTTTGTATTTCTTAAAAAACACCTAAAACTTGGGGCAGCAAGGTGGCTCAGTGGTCAGCAACACTGCTCTGCAACACCAAAGTTTCTGAGTTCAATTCCAGCATTGGGCACATCCACAAGGTCAAGATTTGAATCTACACACCTTTAGCTACATACCCTGTTGTATGTTAATTCCTACCATCAATGTTGTGGGCACACTTTTAGAAACTCCTTAACTATATACTACCCCAACTTTTTTCATCTTGATCTTTGTATTTCTTAAAAAAAACATTTAAGCTTGGGCAGCAAGGTGGCTCAGTGGTTAGCAACACCTACCTGCAACACAGAAGTCCTGAGTTCAATTCCACCATTGGGCACATCCGCAAGGGCAACATTGGAATATACACACCTTTAGCTACATAACATTGTAGTTTTTATATTCATACCATCAGTGTTGTGGGCGCACTTTTAAAAACGCCATAGACTATACTCTGACCCCAACTTTTTTCATCTTGATCTTTGTATTTCTTAAAAACATCTAAACTTTGGGCAGCAAGGTGGCTCAGTGATTAGCAACACCGCTCTGCAACCCCAATGCTCTGAGTTCAATTCCATATTGGGCACATCCACAAGGTCACATTAGAAACTACAAAATAAAAATGTGTAGTAAAGAGCAACCAAAAACTCAGACAACCCCACAGGTATTGCTATAAACAAACGTGCATTTATTGTGCACACCCCGACATGTTTCGGACAGTCTAGGTCCACTTGAGAAAGGACCTAGCGTCCGAAACATGTCGGTGTGCACAATAAATGCACGTTTGCTTATAGCAATACCTGTGGGGCTGTCTGAGTTCTTGGTTGCTCTTTACTCACATTTTTATTTTGAATTTGTCCGAACAGACATGGGCAACCAAAGCTATAGGAGATGTGGTGAGCTGAATTGCATCAACATTAGAAACTACACACCTTTAGCTACGTAACCTTGTTGTTTGTTAATTCTACCATCAGTGTTGTGAGCACACTTTTACAAACGCCTTAGACTATATACTGACCCCAACTTTTTTCATCTTGATCTTTGTATTTCTTAAAAAACATCTAACCTTTGGGCAGCATGGTGGCTCAGTGGTTAGCAATACCTACTTGTAATGCTAATAGTCCTGAGTTCAATTCCACCATTGGGCACATCCTCAAGGACCACTTTGAAATATGCACACTTTTAGCTACATAACCTTGTAGTTTTTTTTATTCATACCATCAATTTTGTGGGCGCACTTTTAGAAATGCCTTAGACTATACACTGACCCTAACTTTTTTCATCTTGATCTTTGTATTTCTTAAAAACATAAAAACCTTGGGGCAGCAAGGTGCTCAGTGGCTAGCAACCCTGACTTACAATACTAAAGTCCTGAGTTCTCTTCCACCATTGGGCACTCCTCAAGGACAACATTGGAATGTACACACCTTTAGATACATAACCTTGTAGTTTTTTTATTCATACCATCAATGTTGTTGGCACACTTTTAGAAACGCCTTAGACTATAAACTGACCCCAACTTTTTTCAACCTCATCTTTGTATTTCTTAAAAAACATCTAAAACTTGGGGCAGCAAAGTGGCTCAGGGGTTTGCAACACCAAAGTCCTGAGCTCTATTCCACCGTTGCAAATCCGCAAGGACAACATTGGAATCTACACACCTTTAGCTACGTAACCTTGTCGTTTTTTTATTCATACCATCAATGTTGTGGGCGCACTTTTAGAAACACCTTAGACTATATACTGACCCACACTTTTTTCATCTTGATCTTTGTATTTCTTAAAAAAACATCTAAAACTTGGGGCAGCAAAGTGGCTCAGTGATTAGCAACACCACCCTGCAACACCAAAATCCTGAGCTCTATTCCACCATTGGGCACATCTGCAAGGACAACATTTGAATCTACACACCTTTAGCTACGTAACCTTGTTGTTTGTTAATTCATATCATTAATGTTGTGGGCGCACTTTTAGAAAAACCTTAGACTATATACTGACCCAACTTTTTTCATCTTGATCTTTGTATTTCTTACAAACACCTAAACTTGGGGAAGCAAGGTGGCTCAGTGGTCAGCAACACCGCTCTACAACACCAAAGTTCTGGGTTCAATTTCACTATTGGGCACATCCACAAGGACAACATTGGAATCTACACACCTTTAGCTACGTAGTCTTGTAGTTTGTTAATTCATACCATCAATGTTGTGGGCACACTTTAGAAACCCTGAGACTATATACTGACCCCAACTTTTTTCCTCTTGATCTTTGTGTTTCTTAAAAAACACCTGAAACTTGGGGCAGCAAGGTGGCTCAGTGGTTTACAACACTGCTCTGCAACACCAAAGCTCTTAGTTCAATTCCACCATTGGGCACATCCACATGGCCAAATTGGAATATACACACCTTTAGCTACATAACATTGTAGTTTTTATATTCATACCATCAATGTTGTGGGCGCACTTTTAAAAAGCCTTAGACTATACTCTGACCCCACTTTATTCATCTTGATCTTTGTATGTCTTAAAAAACACCTAAACTTCGGGCAGCAAGGTGGCTCAGTGGTTAGCAACACTGCTCTGCAACCCCAAAGCCCTGAGTTCAATTCCACCATTGGGCACATCCACAAGGTCAACATTGGAAACTACATATCTTTTAGCTATGTAACCTTGTTGTTTGTTAATTCATACAATCAATGTTGTGGGCACACTTTTAGAAACGCCTTCGACTATATTTCTTAAAAAAAATCTAAAACTTGGGGCAGCAAGGTGGCTCAGTGGTTAGCTACACCAACTTGCAATGCTAACAGTCCTGCATTCTATTCCACCATTGGCCACATCCACAGGGACAACATTGGAATCTACTCCCCTTTAGCTACATACCTTGTTTTTTTATTCATACCATCAATGTTGTGGGTGCAATTTTAGAAACGCCTTAGACTATATACTGACCCCAACTTTTTTCATCTTGATCTTTGTATTTCTTAAAAAAATATCAAAAACTTGGGGCTGCAAGGTGGCTCAGTGGTTAGCATACCAACTTGCAATGCTAAGTTCTGAGTTCTATTCTCCCATTGAGCACATCCACAAGGACAACATTGTAATCTACTCTCCTTTAGCTACATAACCTTGTAGTTATTTTATTCATACCATCAATGTTGTGGGCGCACTTTTAGAAGCGCCTTAGACTATACACTGACCCCAACTTTTTTCATCTTGATCTTTGTATTTCTTAAAAAACACCTAAAGCTTGGGGCAGCAAGGTGGCTCAGTGGCAAGCAACACCACCCTGCAACACAGAGTCCTGAGTTCAATTCCACCATTGGCACATCCACAAGGATAAAATTGGAACTACACACCTTTAACTTCATAATTTTGTAGTTTGTTCATTCATACCATCATGTTGTGGGCGCATTTTTGAAAACGCCTTAGACTATATATTGACCCCAACTTTTTTCATCTTGATCATTGAATTTCTTAAAAAAACACCTAAAGCTGGGGACAGCAAGGTGGCTCAGTGGTTAGCAACACCACTCTGCAACACCAAAGTTCTGATTTCAATTCCACCATTGGGCACATCCACAAGGATAAAATTGGAAACTACACACCTTTAACTTCATAATTTTGTAGTTTGTTCATTCATACCATCAATGTTGTGGGCGCATTTTTAGAAACGCCTTAGACTATATATTGACCCCAACTTTTTTCATCTTGATAATTGAATTTCTTAAAAAAACACCTAAAGCTGGGGACAGCAAGGTGGCTCAGTGATTAGCAACACCACTCTGCAACACCAAAGCACTGAGCTCAATTCCACCATTAGGCACATCCACAAGGTCAACACTGAAATCCACACACCTTCAGCTACGATAACCTTGTTGTTTGTTAATTCATATCATAACTGTGGGGTGCACTTTTAGAAACACCTACTCTATACACTGACCCCAACTTTTTTCATCTTGATCTTTGTATTTCTTAAAAAAAATCTAAAACTTGGGCAGCAAGTTGGCTGAGTGGTTAGCAACACCACCCTGCAACACTGAAGCTCTGACTCCATTCCATCATTGGGCACTCTGCAAGGACATCCATGGCTGCAAGGTTAATATGCTTAGTAATTTTAAAGAGCAACCAAATATTCTGGTGCTATATATAGACTACCACATAGTTTTTTTATTTCTACCATCAATGATGTGAGCCCAGTTCTTCATAAAAACATGCAGATGTTTTGGACCGAAAGGGTAAACGTACCCCCACAAACTATATATTCTTGGAATCTACACACCTTTGCTACGTAACCCTGTAGTTTGTTCATTCATACCATCAATGTTGTGGGCGCACTTTTAGAAATGCCTTAGACTAACACTGACGCCAACTTTTTCATCTTGATCTTTGTATTTCTTAAAAAAACATTCAACACTTGGGGCAGCAAGTGGCTCAGAAGTTACTGACTTGCAGCGTAAAGTCCTGAGTCTATCCACCATTGGGCACATTCACAAGGACAACATTGGCATATACACACCTTTAGCTACATAACTTGTTGTTTGTTAATTCATACCATCAGTGTGTGAGCACACTTTTAGAAACACCTTAGACTATATACTGACCCCAACTTTTTTCATCTTGATCTTTGTATTTCTTAAAAAAAACATTTAAAGCTGGGGCAGCAAGGTGGCTCAGTGGTGAGCAACACCTACTTGCAACAGAAGTCCTGAGTTCAATTCCACCATTGGGCACATCCACAAGGGCAACATTGGAACATACACACCTTTAGTTACATAACCTTGTAGTTTTTTTATTCAAACCATCAATGTTTGGGGCGCACTTTAGAAAACGCTTAGACTATATTTGACCCCAACTTTTTTCATCTTGATCTTTGTATTTCTTAAAAAACACCTAAAACTTGGGGCAGCAAGGTGGCTCAGTGGTCAGCAACACTGCTCTGCAACACCAAAGTTCTGAGTTCAATTCCAGCATTGGGCACATCCACAAGGTCAAGATTTGAATCTACACACCTTTAGCTACTAACCCTGTTGTATGTTAATTCCTACCATCAATGTTGTGGGCACACTTTTAGAAACTCCTTAGACTATATACAAAGATCAAGATGAAAAAAGTTGGGGTCAGTATATAGTCTAAGGTGTTTCTAAAAGTGTGCTCACAACACTGATGGTATGAATTAACAAACAACAAGGTTATGTAGCTAAAGGTGTGTATATGCCAATGTTGTCCTTGTGGATGTGCCCAATGGTGGAATAGAGCTCAGGACTTTAGCGCTGCAAGTCAGTAACTTCTGAGCCACCTTGCTGCCCCAAGTGTTAGATGTTTTTTTAAGAAATACAAAGATCAAGATGAAAAAGTTGGCGTCAGTGTATAGTCTAAGGCATTTCTAAAAGTGCGCCCACAACATTGATGGTATGAATGAACAAACTACAGGGTTACGTAGCTAAAGGTGTGTAGATTCCAAGAATATATAGTTTGTGGGGGTACGTTTACCCCCACTTTTTTAAGCCTGCTCATCATGTTTTAAACTAATTGGATATAAATGTTAGCTTTTAACTAATCAAGCCTGGTGTCCGATTTTCTAGTGGTGCAGCAGAAACAGCAGTTCTTTGGCTGACCTAACCATGCACTTCAGGGCTGCAAGGCAGCAGTGGTAACCAATGAGCCACTGTGATTTTTTTTTCAAAAAATCTGCATGTTTCTATGAAGTACTGGGCTCACAACATTGATGGTAAAAATAAAAAACTATGTGGCTAGTCTATATATGGCGCCAGAATTTTTGGTTGCTGTTTACAATTACACTTCAGGTCGTGCGCCAAAGGAGCTTACAATCTAAGCACATTATTGCTTGGAACCTATCAGGTTGTCCTTACAGATGTGCCCAATAATGGAATAGAGTTTAGGACTTGGGTGTTGCAGGGTGGTGTTGCTAACCGCTAAGCCACCTTGCGTCCCCGTGTTTTAGATGTTTTTAAACAATACCATGAGCAGGATGAAAGAAGTTGGGGGTCAGTGTATAGTCTCAGGTGTTTCTAAAAGTGTGAGTTTCTACAAAGAACTGCACCCACAATATTGATGGTATCAATCAACAAACTACAGAGTTACGTAGCTAAAGGTGTGTAAATTCCAACAATATATAGTTTGTGGGGGGTACATTTACCCCAACTTTTTAAAGCCTGCTCATCATGTTTTAAACTTGGGAAAAAAATTTGTTTTTAACTAACCAAGCTGTCACGAACTTACCTGCCGCTCTGGTCCTGCGCTGCACATGACGTCACGACGCCAACACGCCGGGCAGCATGAGAATTCTGGACCTGGTGCCTGATAGTAGCATTAGCTACCTCCCCAGCTCCTTCTACTTACCTGCCCTGGATCCTGTTCCTACCTGCACCAATTACTTACCTAGCCTGCTCCAGAGACTTGCCTTGTCTGTTTCAGAGACTCCTTGCCATACCTGTACCAACTACTTACCTAGCCTGCTCCAGAGACTTACCTTGCCTGTTCCAGAGACTCCTTGCCATATCAGTACCAGTTACTTACCTAGCCTGTTCCTGAGACTTACCTTGACTGTTCCAGAGACTCCGTGCCATACCTGCACCAACTACTTACCTAGCCTGCTCCAGAGACTTACCTTGCCTGTTTCAGAGACTCCTTCCATACCAGCACCAGTTACTTACCTAGCCTGTTCCAGAGACTTACCTTGCCATACCAGCACCAGTTACTTACCTAGCCTGCTCCTGAGACTTACCTTGCCTGTTCCAGAGACTCCTTGCCATACCAGCACCAGTTACTTACCTATCCTGCTTCAGAGACTTACCTTGCCATACCAGCATCTGTGTGTTACCTTGCCTGTTCCTGAGACTCCTTGCCAGTTGCAGTATCCTGCCTTCTCTCCAGCAGCACCTAGCCGTCATTCCTCAGCTTACAGTTCCCAGCAGTCTCTTGTATCCAGTTCTGCAATCCCACCAGCCATCGGAGCGCCTCCTCCTAAAGCGTACTCATTTGTTCCCCGGCCTCCCGGCCGATTATGACACAAGCCAGGTGTCCAATATACTAGTGGTGCAGCAGAAACAGCAGTTCTTTTGCTTACCTAACCATGCACTTCAGGGCTGCAAGACAGCAGTGCTAAACACTGAGCCACTGTGCTGCTGTGCTGATTACCCCTAACTTCTTTCAGCCTGCTCATCATGTTTTAAACTAATTGGAAATAAAAGTTTGCTTTTAACTTACCCATCTTGGAATTGAACTCGGGATTTCAGGGCAGCAGTGCTAACCATTTAGCCACTGTGCTGCTCAGTGTATAGTCTAAGGCATTTATAAAAGTGTATGATTCTACAAAGAACTCCGCCCACAACATTGATGGTATGAATTAACAAACTACAAGGTTACGTAGCTAAAGGTGTGTAGATTCCAAGAATATATACAGTCTTTGTATTTTGTGAAAGGGTAACTAAAGGCTCCAAAGTAATTGTAGTAAATGTTCATGGCACGTTGTGCTTTGGACTTTCCACATTTTTATTTATGTATTTATGTATTTGCCCCTTAATTATAATTCTGACAAGACCCCCTGAAAACACATTTTAGATAATGGGCTTTTTAAAATAAAAGGGCTTGTCTACTCCCAAATATCACAAAACTAGTTACTAGATAGACAAAATTTAGAAATGTAAAAATTCCTAAAGCTGTCTTTCCACTATTTTTGGGGAGCCATTAAAGGGCATCTATAGTGGTAAAAAAATTACTCCCAACCCCCAGAGTGCCTTTATTTTTAGATTCCCTCTCTGTCCTGAGATATACAAATTAGAAGATGTGATTGCATTCCCCTACTTGTACTGTCAATCAAATCCCTGTGACGTGACCCTCTTCCCTGCTCAAGTCCCTCCCTCCTCCATGCTCTGTAATAAACATAGAGATAAGAGCATTAGCAGGGGAAGAGATGTAGCTTTGATGGCAGAGATAAGGCTGCACCTGAGCAGAGATGAGGCTGCACCTGACCCCCCTTCTTGATAATGTTCACTGCTTGATGATTGGTCATATTGCAGCAGTAAACTACTGTTTTCACTTCTCTTCCATGTCTCCAGGACAGCTTGCTTTCTATTGGCCACTGTGCGTGGGTTTGTTTTTCAGGATGTTGAACTTTAACTCCTGCTGGGGAGGGGGAAGGGGGTTAGTGCAATAGAGAGATCTGACACCATGGAAAAACAGAGTCACTGACAGAGGTAGGAGAAAGGCAGCACAGAGTACATTATTTTAACTTTGCAATGGGGCAATTTGTATTTTTCACTATAGAGAAGAATTATTCACAAGCCAATCAAGGTACCTAAAGGGTAGGTATATATATACTCTGCTCTTGCTATACTTCTAATTAAAACGCATCCTTTTCCACACAGAAAGGTGTGCAGCAGTCCTTTTTTTTAATGGCCTGATTCAATCCGATTTGTTTAAAAAAAACGTACAGCAACAAACATTTATGTTTGAAAACGGACAGAGACAGGTCTAGTGTGAACGAAGCCTTAGGCTAGCAGAGGAACTGAGTGTTCATGTTTCTTTCCTGTAACTACCAACATTATTTACTTACTCAGCTATGTAACTGCAGGGGCCTAGGGCCCCAGCAAGAGGAGGCAGTTATGTGCCCGTGCTTATCTATGCATTTTTGTCCTTAGCTACTTGGAACTGTTAACCAGCTTTGAGTGTTAAGCCTATGTCTGAGATTGATAACATCTATTTTCAGCCTTTAAGTCTGGCCATAATTCCTATGATCCTCTATGTTATAAGTTAAGACCCCCAGATGGATTGACACAAGGGAGGACTCAAGGGGCTAGATGGGGCTGTGACTGAGTTGTAACTGTGTATGAATATTACAATCTGTAATGTTTTAAATAGTTACCGTAGTTACTTCTTATGTTAGTTAGACTAATCTATATTCTGTATTACATTGATTGTCTCCATTGGGTCAGTAAAATAATTGTGTAACTATAAATTTGGAGTATCTCATGGTTTTTCTTTGGGTCCAGTTGACCTCAGGTACATTTGCTATCATTAAATAGGGTCTAATACACTTCAGGGGGCCCAGTTTCAGTTTTAGAGCCCATACTGCCAAGGGCACTGTATGATCTTTATACATCTATGATTCTGCGCATAATTCTGAAAAGAATCAACCCCAGACACCCTGGGTTTCTTCATGTTTGCATTTTATTTTCAAAACAATGATTTGTTACATAAAGCACCTTCTAATGTAGTTTAGTCTGAGCCATGTGTTATTACAGTTAATTAGTAAAAATAAAAGTAAATGTAGGCCAAAGTGGTGAACACATTAATTTTTAATAAAGATATGAGATCTGCATTAGCCAAACATAGCAATATGCACAATTTAATTAATTGCTGTAACTTTCAAAGTACAGAGAAATAAAAATGAGGCCCTAATCTAATGCGGGAGATGCGGTAGATACTCAAACCAGGAACTAGGTACTTGTGGTTTTAATAAGGAATGGGATGTGTCTATATATGTTTGTGGTTTTAAAGCATCTTATTATTATTCTTATTTCTTTTAATACTGGCTTTTTGTATCTATTAATTGGATCCTAACACCTTTGAATAGGAGGGTACAGGAAGTAGGTGTAAGGTGTTCTTTATCTATGCCTGCCTGTAATAAAAAAAATTACAGTATGCAGCCATTTATGGTCTACAGTTGTTGTGTCTGCTTTGTATTTTAATGTTTAAAATGTATATACTGTAGAAAGCTGGGAAATAGCTGGACTAATATGTAGCAAAGTATAAAACCAAGCACCATTTACAGGAGTCATATAATATATAAAAAAAAAGAGCTTTGTTAGTTTTATGCCAAAACCAGATTTGTCGATAAACATACTATAGTGGCTATGACCACCTTCTAAAACATGCTTGCTGATAATTAGAGATGGCCGAAACTGTTTTCGGATTTATGGATCTCGGGAAACGAAACATGCTTTTGGGATTTCGGAACCTATCTTCGATGATTAGCAAAAGTTTAAGCTATGTCGATAATCCTCGAAAATACCCTTGATTGTTCGATAATCCTCGAAAATACGATTGGAAACTACTTTCGAGTTTCTGATCGTATTTTCAAGGATTATCAAATGTTCAATGGTATTTTCCAGGATTAACAAAAATAGCATAACATTCAATAATCATCGAAAATGGGATCCGAAGTCTCAAAATCCAAACGATCCGTCCGGTTTCAGATGGAACATTCGGATTTCAGAACCGAGGGGTCTCTACTGATAATCTGTGTATTTGATTATTCCACATAAGGATTTTCTGACATGAAACAAAATTAAATGCTCTATGACATTGCATTGTCATTATACAGTCAACATTTACTGACAACATATTTATAATTATTAGCAATATAATATATGAGCCACAAATTATTATATGACAAGTAGAAAGAAACAGCCTTTTTGCTTCCTGTCCATGTTCCTTTGCATGCATAAAAAAATCAGAATATGGGCCACAGAATAACACAAAGGGATTCAGAAAAGAGCACAAAACAAATCACGCCAATCACCGCACAGGCATAGAGAGCAACCAGGCTACTATTGTTTGTTTGTGTCTGAGCTCTACAAACAGGATATTCGTGGAATCATAAGTTAGAAATAAAACATTAATAATGTTTTCCCTGTGTGTAATGTTAACTTGAATGCAATCCATATATTATTATTACCCGTAATACTGTTAACATGTGCTAACGAATTATTAATCAGGGCAAAGCTTACTGTAAATTCCAGATGAAAGGTGCTCCCTATTTTACCGGAACTTGTCATGTCTTGACATGTCATACATGTGGTGTGAGGCATTTTCATACCATAAAACTCAAAAATATGGCAAACATATCTGGTTGCGAGCCTGCAAGAAAGGCTGGATGGAAAAGGGGGACAGAATGGATGGAAAACTTGGTCAGATTGGATGAAGGGTGATAAATAATAGGATAAATAGATAGTAGCAAAGGTAGAATACCAGAGAGAACAAAAATATATATAAGTATATAATAGGAGAGCAGCAAGTTATATCCAAGGTTTAAAGGGTAACTGTGGTAAATTAACAGGAATTGCTTTCCTGAGTATTTTGCAGTTTATTATCACCAGATCCCCATGCACTTCCTGCGTCCTACTCTGAAACCATGTGATGCACCTGTTCTGTGTGGGAGGCATAAAAGAAAGACAAAAATGTGCACACAAATGTACAACACTGCTATGGGCTGTGCTGTGCTGTTCTCCCCCCTCCTCCCTTTCAGTCCTCCTTCAGTTACTGTAACTTGATTTCTTCCTGGTTTCTTCTGCTTTCTCCTGCATTGAGCATGTGCCAACTGCAGATTAGAAGGAGGAACTACTATTTGTGACCACAGTTTCAGAACCTCCCACCCCCTAACTTTCTGATCAGTAATTTCTTCTTATCTTGGGCTGTGCAACACGTAGAGAGGTGGTTGATGGCTCATTTTAAAGGTAGGAACCTGGTCTTACATGAAAAAATATTAAGGCTGATGCAATAATAATTGGAAACATGGCTCCATGCTATTATCTTGTAACAACCAAATAGATGTTAGGTTTTTACTGGGTTACTGCAGATAGGTTAGATCTGAGAGGTACTGAATGTGATTCTGAAAAGTAGAATATTCACAGACTGCATTCCTTTTGCCAGTTTTAAAGCAAAGGGAATATAGCCAAAATGCGATTAAAGTGGATGGGATTTTTTTAATTTATACAACATATGTATAAGCTTTTTATTTTGGATCACAGTGGGACAAAAGGACAATCAAAAGAGTAGGGGAGGAGGCTGAATGGCTGATTAAATGGGAAATGTTAAAAGTATTTTTCTTAATTGAGAGAGTTGACTAAGCCATGCCTATGTGTTTGTTGGGATTGTGTGCTGCATAGTAGGCTAATAATTATAAAGCAGTGATCAAAGGTTGGCTAAACATTTACCTCGAGCCCTAATTGCATTTCTTGTGTTTCTGGTATTAAGGTTAATATTATAGCCCATAAATTAAGCAATTCATCTACTACAGTTTCCACAATAATCCATACGTATTTGATAATGTCAAAGTTCGGTAGAAACCCCAATGATTACATTATTATTATTATTATTATTATTAATATGATTATTGTGGATTTATTTATCGTAATTGTAGATTTACGATCCCCCATAGAATGCAATTGAAGTATTTTACTACCGCATGGTATTCTAAGGCAGAACGTTTGTTAATTAATGAACGTTCGCCGTAAATGTATCATCGCTGCTGTACATTTATGGTTGCATTAGTGATATCATTATTGTACATTAGTGATATCACTATTGTACATTAGTGATATCACTAACTTGCGAAACCGCGTCAACCACTGGAAGAGCAGGAATATTCATTGAGGCAACTTAGGCAGCTGCCAAAGGCCCTGTAAATTTTAGGGCCCCCTGATTCAGTACTACAGCCATAAAATACAAGATCAAAAGGCCCCAAATGTCAATCTTTTCCAGGGTCCAATTTGATCTAAATCCATCTCTGGTTACTGGGGATTCCAAAACCCTCCATGGAGGCACCTGATACCCCTGTGAAGCAGACACCAGATTACAGTCCTAAAGAAAACTAAAAGCATAGTCAAGAAACTGTGTTTTGTCAAGGCTGGTAGAAAGGTTTAGCAATGATAAACAGGTTGGAGCAGACAGCAGAGGCTCAAACGTTAGTAATCCAGGCAACAGGTCAGGGAAGGCAAAGAATCAGAGGTTCAGCAAACAAAGCAGGGTAACCAAAGGTAACCAGGAATCAAGATAAAGCTCACCAGTCGCAAGTAACAACCAGGAAGCTGATCTGATGAAACAGCAATGCTGGAGACCGTTAGGGGGTTAAATAGGCAAATCACAAGAAGCCCCCATCAATCCATCATCATCAGAATAAATAGTGCTGCAAATGCCTATCTGCTCCCATGCATGTACCATGGTAGTATTCCTGAAAACATATTGCACATGTGTTGTTACCACCAATTTGCGCCGAATACCAACAAGGATATTCTGATTGTTGGTGTATCCATTAACACTTGCTAAACAGCAGCTATTGGCTGGCTTTAGGTGCACTATTAGTTGTTCTCTTGATATCTTGGCACATAAAAGCTATGGAAGAGTAGACCATATGCCCTGAGCCTTATGGCACACCTTGAAGACAACGCACCAGGATTCAGATAATTCCTAAAAGTTTGGCTAATCACCACAGGTAAAAAACTATAGAGTGATATGAGTAACAGCTAACCCGGTTTCCCAAGAAAAGTATGATACAATCAAAAACATAAAATATTCAGATGCCTTTTTCCACATCATTTGCAAAGACAAAACATGTAGACATAAAAGTCACATTAATACTTTAAGAAATGTTCATTCTTCTTTATAAATGTAATATGAATAAAATATAACAACAGCTTGTGATGATAAAAAGCACAACACTAAACACATTTAAATACTCCAATTTGCTTTCAGATTTTATTCCCGGTCACATAAGTCAACTGAGGTCAAACCTTACCTGATTTTGCAACACATTGCAGTATTGTAATACTTGATGTTCAGTGTTTAAAACTAAGCAGTACAATCCCCACCAATCCTAGCTACTGTACATGTACTCCCATTAGTATCTTTAAAATACATTTATTTCCATACAATAGTCTGTTTTTGAGACAGTCTAAAAATCATAGGATGATCACAAACAAAATGATGTACAATAGTATTGTGAACGCCAGTTATACTGTCAATATAATATATCAATATAGCCGGAAATATATTTTACCCTTGCGATAAAGGAAAAAACCCAAATTTCAGAAGTGATGCTTTTAGTTGCTAAGAATAAAGCATTAGAAAAATGCATTCAACAGTGGGCTAATTCAGCTGCATTTACACAAAACTCAGAATAATGTAATAATAGGAACAATATTACATGGCACGTCTGTCACAGTGCCTAATGGGCAGTAAGAGCACTGAAACAGAAAATTGGAGAGAGGTAGAGAGAAAGGTCATATATGACAAGCAATATAGTCCACATCTTCAGCAGTTAATTGTAGATATTCTGGATGCAAGAAACTATATTCCCATTCACAGAGAACTGGTAAGGTTCTATCTAGAATATGTAGTGCAGTTTTGAAATCCTGTATGTAAAAAGATTATAAATATTCCCCTCAGTTTAATAGATAATGAGGGGATCACCTTTGAATATATGCTAAATAACGTAGGGTTGTTCACACTGGTGCTTGGGAATAGTGCATGATGGAACCAAATGCAATGTTATACCGTAATTAAAGATGTTTTAATTAATTAAAGGGTATGTCCACCCTTAAAACAAAAAAAAAAATGTGTGACTTTATTACATGCATTTGTAACCAGATATTTAAAAATGGAAAGTTCTTTTCCATTCTGGAATATATATCTGCCTCCTCCCTCTGCTCAATAAGCTTTTTAAACTTGAGCATATGCAAAGGAGGCAGCAGGGAAATCAGCAGTCAATCATTGGGTGTGATGTCAGCAGTCACAGCCTTGATTGACTACATGGAGGGAGAAGCTTACTCTACCAGAACGGAGACAATAATTATACTGGTAAATATAAACATCTGGTAATAAAACATCTAATAATTTGCAGAATATATCAGTTGGGGGACAGATAATTAACATGTGACCTTTTTTTTAACATACAGGGTTATTCAATAAAGTTCTTATCATTAAAAATGGTGCTAATTTTTCCCCAACCAACCAGATATTAGCTTTCAAATGTTAAATAAGATCTGATTGGTTGGGGAAAAATTAGCACCATTTTTAAGGATAAGAACTTTTATTGAATCTCCCTGGTGATCTACTTATCATCCTTATTACATACAGAATTACTATTAATGATATCGACAAGAGAAATTGTAAATAGTCAGTCTCAATCCTCTATATGTCCATTTCTGTGTATTCTTAATTTACGGTAGTCAAATAAGTCCTACTACTGCAGCCCATTGGTTGCTTTCCCCGATGTTTACTGTACATTTTTGTCATGAAAAAGGTTCATTCACATCTTTTTACAACCATCCAGAACTAAGTAAAATCTTGCACTGACGTTTTCACTGTAGAATGAGCCATTGGAAATGGCCTCTTACCAAATACGACATGTCACTGATTTTCAAAATTGAATTGAACTGTGCTTTGTGTAAGGATTTTGCACAGAGTTGTTTTTGCTGTCAAGTCTCAATATATTGTATCTGTTTTATAAACTTTTAAAAGAAAAACTTATTATTATTTCCCTGTCTTAAAACTTTTGTCGCTGTTGGAAACACTTTCTCCCATTGTCTCAATAAAATACAATTCTGTTATTCTACAATAAGACGTCTCAGTAGATGTTTACTTGGATATAAATGAAATTGCAGCTACAAAATAAAACAATACATGATTCCAAAACAATTTCTTACTATCCACATAAACAATATCTTTTCGATCCGTTACATAACAATACTAATTATTCTGTTTTGTTTCTGAAAGCGCATTTCAGGTACAAAAAAACATCTCTGTAGGAAAAGTAAAATAGAAAAAAAAAACTTAAAGTTTTTACACCTATTAAATTCCATCTTGTAAGAACAAAACAAAATATACAGCAAAAATAGAAGAGATGAAAAGAAAAAAGAGAGAACTGGGGAAGAATCAGCAGAGATACAGAATAAGGAAAAATGAGAAAGAATTGTTCACTGTGTTGATAAATGAGGTCTACAGTATGTAGTGGTGGAACAAGCCATCTGGACTACAGCACTACGGACTTTGACCATGTAATGTTACCAATTTTATTCATGGTCAATGTCAGGATTGTAAAACATGATTTTCTCTGGTAAGAGAAACTTGTAAGTTGAGGTATGAAAGGATCGGCAGCAGGCAGTGTTAAAACAAAAATTTGTATAATCCTCCATATATTGATGTTTAATGGACATGTCCACCCTTAAAACAAAAACCTGGTTAAGTTACCTGCCCCTAACCCCAACTGATATATTTTGTACGTTATTACTTGCATTACTAACCAGTAATATGAGATTAAGTCCCTTAAAGGATTGAAAGGATTGATGGGACTGCGTCAAAAAAAAAGATCAAAATCTAAAATGAATATCAAAGATGTACTGTATTAGATAAAGCATTTTATATTTTAAGAATTAATATATATATATATATATATATATATATATTAATTTTTGAGAGACAGGCATCAGAGTCTTACAATCCATGTGTTTACTTACCGTTAAATCCAGGACTGCACAGATCATAAAAATAATTTTTGTTCTTTCTTGTTTTTTTTAGTGCATAGCAATGAAATTGTACCACTGTTATATTGTGATTTTCCATAAACAAATTACTGAAACCAGTGCTTCCCAAAATGAGGCAGCCCAGATCATATCTCTGTCAACTTTACCGATGAAAGAATACTTATGTATCCTGTGAAATTTCACTAACCTCCTGCATGTGAATAGTGTCCTGAGTGTGGGGCACCCCTCATCTAAGCTTTATTTTTAACATTTTTTAATATTGTGTTTTAAAGGGCATGTCCACCCCAAAACTATAATCCCCCCAACTACTGGCCCCATCATGTAGTGTAGTTTAATCCTTACCTCACATCCCAGCTCCATAGGGTTCTCCTTAGTCCCCCCCCAAAGTCCCAAAACTGCCCACCAGGAGGCTAGCAGGTCCATATAGGACACTGCCTGCTAGGTGCCTCAGGTAGATTTTGCCATGCGTACTGCAGCCCTTCTCCCCCCTCCCTCCCCCCCTCTCCCTCCCTCTCCCTCCCGTTCTGCTATCCCTCCCCCTAGCATAAAACCCCTTTTATACACTATTCCCCCATGTTTCCCGCCCCAACCACATATTTTTTATTTTAGAAAGCTCCCCAAACTCTTACTTACCTCTCCTCTTTCCTCCGGCGAAGTGAGCTGCCGGCAGCCGCGTCTGTGATTGGCTGCCGCTCAGCCAATCACAGCCTCCGGCCCCCCCCCCGCAACGCCCCCCCCCACGCGGCTGCCCGGTCCCGCCCCTCTGCTTGCATTTCCTTGCAAGCAGAGGGCCGGGAGCGCGGCGGAGGAAAGAGGGGAGGTAAGTAGAGTTTGGGGGGCTTTCTAAAAAAAAAAATATAGCGGTTGGGGCTGGGAGCCCAGGGGGGACCTTATATAAAAAGTTCAATTTTTAGGGTGGACATACCCTTTAAGATATATCTGTTTTTTATATTATGTTTCTACTAAGACACCTGTAAAAATTTAAACCAGTATTTTATACCATATCGATGTACAGTTACTCACAAAAATTATAGTTATAATATATTTAGCAATAAACAGCAAATTACAGTAAATTACTTTTTGCTGAACAGTGCTTTCTCTTGATGTCATTAACCCAGACAACAGTATTTTATACCATATTAATATTGCAGTTGGAGATTTTAATAGTTTATGAATCAGAAGCAGCATGCAAATGATGATTTGTGCACATTAACCATAGCTGCAAATTTTTATATTTTATAACAAAGACTATAAGAAACTAGAAAGGGGAAAGTTTAAGTATAAACTTTGAATTTGGCTTGAAAGACTGCATTTTGGAAGGGAATTTGTGTGTTGTGCTGCAGATTTTTAAACTCAATAATGTCAATGAAGAGGACATTGTTGTTTTTTACTTACCCTTTAAATATGTTACATGCATTAAAGGTAGGTCAGTTGGTGTGTGTGTATTCATATCGGTTGGGGGATAAAATACTAACTGTTTTGATGATTGGTCAAAATGAGTTCTTTTTACTTTAGTTACCCTTTACGTATGGCTGCATAGTAATGGATAAGTAGATCAGTAGATGTGTGTACCGTGTCGGGTTGAGAGTTAAAAAAAAAACTTTTTTGAGATTGGGCAAAATTAGTTTTTTTTATTTAGTTACCTTTTAAGTATAGCTGCAACAGTAATGGAGGGGTAGGTAGTAGCTGTGTATACCTGTATACGTTGGGGGTTAAAAAAAAAACAATTTTTTTATTATTGATCAAAATTTTCTTTTTTGACTTTAGTACCCTTTAAAGTTGGCTTACACAGTAATGGATAAGTAGATCAGTAGGTGTGTGTACCTGGGTCTGGTTGAGGGGGTAGTCTTTTTTGTGTTTACAACCATAAAACTATCTTTTATTGAGGATAAATCTAAATTTGTTTTTTTGACTTTAGTTAACCTTTAAATATGGCTTCCATGGGAATGGAAAGGTAGGTCAGTTAGTAGGTGACCTGGGTCTGGGGGGGGGGGGGGTAGGGGTATCACCATTTGTATTTATGACCATGAAAAAAACTGTTTTGAAATATCCACATTTGAGGATTATTACCATTATAGTCTATAGGAAAAAATGTCCGGAAATTCACCAATAACGCCGTAACACTTCAGCGGATTCCTTAGCTAGAAGATAGCTTCTCCTACATGCCCCGCACGTCTGTACCGAATTTATGTCTCTAGCTCAAAAACGGGGAGAAGAGATACGGTCCAAAAAAGTGGAAGAATAAAACGGAAGAAAGAAAAGAGAAGAAAATAGAAAGAACAGTAATTTGGCTTTCTCAAGCCAAATTAATTAAGTTCTGAAATGTGTATGAGGGCTAGGCCACACTGCTGCGTTTTTTTTGCGTTTGCGCTTGTGTTTGCGCTTGCGTTTGCACTTGCATTTTTAAAAAATCATTGAAAACGCGGCAACGCAAAAAAAGCACATTTTTCGGTGCGTTGTGATTGCGTTTTGTGTTCTGCATTTTTAATCGCAATCGCATACATTTTCCTATACTTATTGAAGAAATCGCAAGCGCAAACGCAAAAAAATCGTACATGAAATCGCATGCGATTGCATTTGCGTTTGCGTTGCAGTGTGGCCGTGTCCTTATTCAGTTTTGTAAACCTGATTCTTTCAGAAAGAATTTGATTGGTATGCTTTCTGGAAGAATGTAATTGTAACCAATCAGAATTAGTTACAATAAGATTATTTTTGAAATAATCTGATTGGTATAGTAACCAATCAAATTCTTTTCTAATCAGAATTAATCAGGGCCGGATTTACACCTTAGGAGTCTGTAGGCCCAAAGAGCCTGGCGCCCTTAGCCCCACCCCTAAACACAGACACCCCCCTAAACCACACCCATTTTCTCTTTTTTGGGGAAGAAACTCAACTATAAAGGGGTTGGATTGGTAGAAGGGAGATTGACAGTCGCCCCTCCAACCTCGGGCGCCCCTAGGAGCGTGCCTAATGTGCCTAATGGTAAATCCGGCCATGGAATTGGTTACAATCAGATTATTTAAGAAAGAATCTAATTGTCTTTTCCCCAAACCATTTTTCAGGTCCCAAAACTATTTACAGGAAGTTACTGTATAATTTGTACAAAATGTTCAAAAATTACTTGAAATTTTCTTCGAATTTGCAATCGCATCTCGAAAAAATCTGCAAAGCGGAATTCACGCAAAACCTGTGAATCACGTTAATCTGTGCGGAACTGGGTTCAGATCCGCGATCCAGTCCATCTTTATTCTTGATATATTTATTGTAACATTGTATAGAGTGTTATCGTTCAGTAGAAACACCACCGTGAAATACAACTGTTGTGCAGAGCTTGAATCAATCTTCACCCTTCAATTTCCAACCAATAATAGATCAATAGCAGATCCATTGGTTCATTCTATAATTAAAGTTATCTATCTGTCTTTCAATACTCACCCTCCCCATTAAGGCCAGGGCCACACTACAACGCACCAAATCATGCACACAATCACAAGCGTAATTGCACGCGATTTTGTGCATGATTGTTGTGCGTTTTTGCATGCAATTTTGCCGTTTTCCATTACGGAAACGCATGCGTTAATGCACCAAAAATGGTGAACACATTCATTACCTAAACGTGAACGGACGCACAATCGCATGCACATCAGAAATTGCTGGAATTTTCGTGTTCCCGCGATTCCCATTTTAGCAAAAATCGCAGGCGCAATCGCGAGAGAAAACTCGTGCGCAAACACGTGAAAAGCACACTACTGTGGCCTAGCCCTCACAGCTGTCACCAGGGATTAGTTAGAGAGGGATCACTATTGGTAAATGTGTTAGAGGGATCACTATTGGTAAATGTGTTAGAGAGAGATCATTATTGGTAAATGTGTTAGAGAGGGATAACTATTGGTGAATGTGTTAGAGAGGGATCACTATTGGTAAATGTGTTAGAGAGGGATCACTATTGGTAAATTTGTTAGAGGGATCACTATTGGTAAATATGTTAGACAGGGATCACTATTGGTAAATGTGTCATGTTTCAATCTTATTACATTTTATCAGTTCAGGAAACATGGCTTCTATGGGGTCTATTGCTTAAATAATGGAATAAACGATTAATAAACGCATACCCTCCAACTGTACCGATTTGGCCGGTACTGTACCGTTTTTCAAAGTACTGTACTTTGCCAAAATGCTCCTACCGGTTTGTACCGGATTTCCTGTCAATGTACCGGTCAGGTCCCATTAATCCTATCAGCAGCGTGCAGCTTTATTCCCTGTCACTGTTTAGCTACAGGACTTTGGCTCCTCCCCATCCTCCCCCTTCCCTCTCAGCAGCCGAGGTTTCCTTCCCCTCACCTAGTTACCAGCGTTTGGTGGGAGGAGCGTCTCTGGGACTCCTGGCAGCTATAAGGAAAGAGCAAAGGCAAAGCCAGTAAGTGAATCATATATTCCCAACACACTGTGAGTGAGTAGAGAAGCTGCAGCAGCTGGGTTGGGGAGAAGGGAGGCTAGGGAGAGAGTGACACTCAGTACTGTGCTGTCTTCCAGAAAGGACATGGTCTGGGACAGGTTCAGCACTGACAGTGTCCAATTGTTGTGCTGGTTACAGGATGTTATTAATTTGGCTTGAAAAAGCCAAATTACTGTTCTTTCTGTTTCTTCTTCTTTTTCTTCTTCTTCTTCTTGCTTGTGAAGGTTCTCATTCATCCAGGTCATGGTATATCTGTTGTATTCAATTAGATCAACCGGACTTGAAGTTTAGTTCTTGAAGACGTTTCGCTAGTCATTCGACTGGCTTTCTCAATTCAGAATGACTTGTACAAGAATCTGTGGCACTTATGTACCCTGGAAAATCCCAATTAGCATATCACAGCCAGGTGTTAATGGCGTGATTAGATAGTGGCTAAGAGGTGTTATAGGAACGCCCAGAGTAAGGTGTCAAAACAGCATTGTACATGGCAGACAGATGGTGTCGAACCCCCCCACCTCTATTTAGGCTTGGTTTCTTTATTTTCACATAAATGGCCTCCTTAACACCTCTCTTGAACCAGTCACGTTCCTTTGCCAATATGTTAACATTACAATCTTCAAAGGTATGTCCTTTATCCTTAAGATGCAGGTACACGGCTGAGTCCTGATGATTGGTCTTCTTCTTCTTTTTCTTCTTCTTTTTCTTCCGTTTTATTCTTCCGCTTTTTTGGACCGTATCTCCTCCCACAGTTTTTGAGCTATAGATATGAAATTCGGTACAGATGTGCGGGGCATATAGGAGAAGTGTGCTATCTTCTAGCTAAGGAATCCGCGGAAGCGTTACGGCGTTATCGGCGAATCTCCGGACATTTTTCCCATAGACTATAATGGTAACAATCCTTAAATGTGGATATTTCAAAACAGTTTGTTTCATGGTCATAAATACAAATGGTGATACCCCCAACCCCACACACAGACCCAGGTACACCCACCTACTGACCTACCTTTCCATCAACATGGAAGCCACATTTAAAGAGTAACTAAAGTCAAAAAAACTAATTTAGATTTATCCTCAAAAAAAGATAGTTTTATGGTTATAAACACAAAAAAGGCATACCCCCTCAACCAGACCTACTAATCTACTTTTCCATTACTGTGGCAGCCATACTTAAAGGGTAACTAAAGTAATAAAAAAAACTAATTTAGATTTATTCTCAATAAAAGATAGTTTTATGGTTGTAAACACAAAAAAGACATACCTCCCTCAACCCGACACGGGTACACACACCTACTGATCTACTTATCCATTACTGTGGCAGCCATACTTTAAAGGGTAACTAAAGTCAAAAAAACTAATTTAGATTTATCCTCAATAAAAAATAGTTTTATGGTTGTAAACACAAAAAAGACATACCCCTCAACCAGACCCAGGTACACACACCTACTGATCTACTTATCCATTACTGTGGCAGCCATACTTTAAAGGGTAACTAAAGTCAAAAAAGCAAATTTTGATCAATAATCAAAAACATTTTTTTTTTTAACTCTCAACCTGACACGGGTACACACACCTACTGATCTACTTATCCATTACTGTGGCAGCCATACTTTAAAGGGTAACTAAAGTCAAAAAAGCAAATTTTGATCAATAATCAAAAAACTTTGTTTTTTTTACCCCCAACATGATACAGGTATACACAGCTACTGACCTACCCCTCCATTACAGTTGCAGCCATACTTAAAGGGTAACTAAAGTCAAAAAAACGAATTTTGACCAATCATCAAAAAAGTTTTTTTTATTAACTCTCAACCCGACACGGGTACACACACCTACTGATCTACTTATCCATTACTGTGGCAGCCATACTTTAAAGGGTAACTAAAGTCAAAAAAGCAAATTTTGATCAATAATCAAAAAACTTTATTTTTTTTAACCCCCAACATGATACAGGTATACACAGCTACTGACCTACCCCTCCATTACTGTTGCAGCCATACTTAAAGGGTAACTAAAGTCAAAAAAACAAATTTAGATTTATCCTCAATAAAAGATAGTTTTATGGTTGTAAACACAAAAAAGACATACCCCTCAACCAGACCCAGGTACACACACCTACTGATCTACTATCCATTACGTGGCAGCCATACTTTAAAGGGTAACTAAAGTCAAAAAAGCAAATTTTGATCAATAATCAAAAACTTTTTTTTTAAACTCTCAACTTGACACGGGTACACACACCTACTGATCTACTTATCCATTACTGTGGCAGCCATACTTTAAAGGGTAACTAAAGTCAAAAAAGCAAATTTTGATCAATAATCAAAAAACTTTGTTTTTTTAACCCCCAACGTGATACAGGTATACACAGCTACTGACCTACCCCTCCATTACTGTTGCAGCCATACTTAAAGGGTAACTAAAGTCAAAAAAACAAATTAGATTTATCTCATAAAAGATAGTTTTATGTGTTGTAAACACAAAAAAGACATACCCCCTCAACCAGACCCAGGTACACACACCTACTGATCAACTTATCCATTACAGTGGCAGCCATACTTAAAGGGTAACTAAAGTAAAAAAACTAGTTTAGATTTTTCCTCAATAAAAAA
This sequence comes from Hymenochirus boettgeri, assembly GCA_019447015.1. Classification (NCBI taxonomy): domain Eukaryota; kingdom Metazoa; phylum Chordata; class Amphibia; order Anura; family Pipidae; genus Hymenochirus; species Hymenochirus boettgeri. The sequence continues at coordinate 72,297,251 of CM033470.1, read as the reverse complement.
TAGTTTTATGGTTGTAAACACAAAAAAGACATTACCCTCAACCAGACCCAGGTATACACACCTACTGATCTACTTATCCATTACTGTGGCAGCCATACTTTAAAGGGTAACTAAAGTCAAAAAAGCAAATTTTGATCAATAATCAAAAAAGTTTTTTTTTTAACTCTCAACCTGACACGGGTACGCACACCTACTGATCTACTTATCCATTACTGTGGCAGCCATACTTTAAAGGGTAACTAAAGTCAAAAAAGCAATTTTGATCAATAATCAAAAAAACTTTGTTTTTTTTACCCCCAACATGATACAGGTACACAGCTACTGATCTACCCTCCATTACTGTTGCAGCCATACTTAAAGGGTAACTAAAGTCAAAAAAACGAATTTTAACCAATCATCAAAAAAGTTTTTTTTTAAATCTCAACCCGACATGGGTACACACACCTACTGATCTACTTATCCATTACTGTGGCAGCCATACTTTAAAGGGTAACTAAAGTCAAAAAAGCAAATTTTGATCAATAATCAAAAAACTTTGTTTTTTAACCCCAACGTGATACAGGTATACACAGCTACTGACCCACCCCCCCATTACTGTTGCCATACTTAAAGGGTAACTAAAGTCAAAAAACTAATTTCAACAATCATCAAAAAAAAAATGTTTTCCCCTCAACCCGACACGGGTACACACATCTACTGATCTATTTATCCATTACTATGACAGCCATACGTAAAGGGTAACTAAAGTAAAAAAAACTAATTTTGACCAATTATCAAAAAAGTTAGTATTTTATCCCACACACACCAACTGACCTACCTTTAATGCATGTGACATTTAAAGGGTAAGTAAAAAGCAACAATATCCTCATCATTGACATTATTGAGTTTTATCCTTAAGATGCAGATACACGGCTCAAGAGCCAATTCCTCGGGTCAGGACTCAGCCGTTTATCTGCATCTTAAGGATAAAGGACATACCTTTGAAGATTGTAATGTTAACATACTGGCGAAGGAACGTGACTGGTTCAAGAGAGGTGTTAAGGAGGCCATTTATGTGAAAATAAAGTAACCAAGCCTACATAGAGGTGGGGGGGTTCGACACCAACTGTCTGCCATGTACAATGCTGTTTTAACACCTTACTCTGGGCGTTCCTATAACACCTCTTAGCCACTATCCAATCACACCCTTAACACCTGGCTGTGATATGCTAATTGGGATTTTCCAGGGTACATAATTGCCACAGATTCTTGTACAAGTCATTCTGAATTGAGAAAGCCAGTCGGATGACTAGCGAAACGTCTTCAAAACACACAAGCCAGGATCAAGAAACAACAGATAGACCAGACCGGAGAAGAGAACCGCACAACATCTACACAGCATCACACCAGCATACACGAGCAAGCAGCACGAGCAGCGACAGCGACAGACCGAGCAAGCGAACACGACGCGAGCGCTAAAGCAAGCGAGCAGCAAAGCGAGCGAGCGACGACGAGCGAGCGAGCGACGACACACAGCAAACACGAGCGAGCAGCAGCCACGACAGCGATAGCGATCGAGCGAGCAGCGAGCAGAGCGAAAGCGACACACTAGCGAGCAGCGAAGCTAGCGATGTCAGAGCGATCAGCATAGCATCACACAGCTACAGCAAGCATTCAACACACAACACACATCAGCAGCCCTCATCAGCAATCACTAGCGACATCCTTTCATCAGCGATATCTATTACGATCTATCTTCATCTATCCATCTATCGATCTCTCTATCATCTATTATCTACTATTCTATCGATCATCATCATCTATCTATCTATCTATCATCTATTCTATCATCTATCTATCCTTTCTATCATCTATCTATCTATCATCTCTATTAGCTCTATTTATAGTGGTCCAGCAAACTGCTATCATTAACCCTTCTTTAAATATACATGTCTGCCGACAACAACTTTTAACTACTTATTTACATTTAGAAATAATTGGCGATATAATATCCAGATTTGGGGCGGAGCCATATATAATTTGGGGGTGGGGTGTGGGAGGAGTTTGGGTGGTACAAGGGGGGTGTCCAAGTGTACCTTTTTTGGTCTTTGAAATGTTGAGGGTATGTAAACGCACTCATTGTCTCAGACAAATGGGCAAGGAGATGTTCAGTCCCCCTATCATATAGAGCAGGGATAAGCAACCAGTAGATCTCCAGATGTTTGAAACTACAAAATCCCAGCATTTCTTACAAGCACTCTGAAGTTAGGGAATCAAACTACAGCTCCCAGCATTCCTCTACAAGCACTCTGTATTAGGGAATTCTGGGAGTTGTAGTTTCCAAAACATCTGGAGATCTACTGGTTGCTATCCCTGATACTGTATAGATATCCTGTTCCTGTCCAGCAAACAGCAGGTGAGGGACTGTCACATGTTTTACAAAGGAAGTGACATATAGTCTTGCAACTTCCTACTAACTTCCTAATTTCTAACTAACCCTAACATGCTGTCAATCTAAATTAAGCACACCATTTTATACAACACTAAAAGGGAAATGAAAAAATGTTCCTTTGTAAGCTTCATTGCCTCCCTGAAGATACCATTACAAAACAGAGTGGGGATACTAAGTACTTTATTTATTTATAGATTTTGCCTTATTACATTTCTATATACTTTACCCTTCAGTGCCAGCAGAATTTCAATTTTTTTTTTGCGTTAAGTGCCAGCAGAATTTTCAGGATTTTGCCCTTAATGCTTTAGACTAATTTTACAGTAGGAAACCTTGCAGTAAATCAGGAATATTATACATTGTTTTTTCAGCACAGAGTGTACTTTAACATGGTAACAGAATTTTGTAACTTTACTGGATTTTGACTGGAATTATGGGTAAAATATGTAAAATAAAAATGAAAAATTTGTAAATTTTAATGGATATTTCCCATTTTAGTTATCTTAAGGTTACACACAAAAATCTTACTGTTTCTAAAAGTCTGATACTCCAGAGTACAACGATACCAGATATATGTAGTTACCCCACTTTTCTTGTACAGGAGACCCCCCCAAACTAAAACTGCACCTTCAAGAAATTACACAAATATAATGTTATACCACTCTGACGGTTAACATAGAATATCTTCCAAATTAACTAAAAAATCCCCACAAGTGAGATATTTTTAGAAACTACATACCGCAGGATTAGTGAGGTTAGTTTCGATACCCGGACGCAGCATTTCGTCCAATTGGAAGTTTTTTTTTCTCACATTTTCCTTTTTTTCCTCAACTGTAAAATCAGAGACAAAACCAAATGCGAATTTAGAAAAACTGTGGAGGAAAGTTCAAACGATCTCAAATATGAAAGCCTAAATTCTCCCAAATAAAACGGTATGCCACATTCATGGGTATACCCAGAGACATGGCTACTAACTAACCCAAAGTGGGAACATGTCAAAGTTCAGTAGCAGCAAAAAAAAATTACCAGTTTTGTATTTGAACAGTCTGCAGTTTTACACAAAACACCCTAACTCAGAAATACCCCTGAAAACTATATATCCTCAAATCTATACACCTTCAGCTAGTAAGGCGTAGTTCGTTCATTCATACCATCAATGGTGTGGGTGTAGTTCTTCATAGAAGTTTGCATTTTACCAGATTTTCAAAAATAATTAACATCAAACAACAATCAAAAAGGAAGAATCATGCCAAAACCTCATGGAAGTAAATATTAATCTTCAAATGTTCTGAATCAAACAGTATGCCATATGTGTGGTTACACACATGTACGTGGAAGCGGAAAGCCACGAAGGTGAGACAATGCACGATGGCTCAGAAACAGCGAAAATATTTCGGCAATTCTAAATTGAACGGGCTGCAGTTTTTCACAAAACACCCCCGTAACTCAGAAATAACATACACAAACTATATATTCCTGAAATCTACACACCTTCAGCTATCTAACACTGTAGTTTGTTCATTCAACATCAATGGTGTGGGCGCAGTTCTTCGAAGAAGTTTGCACTTTTCTGAAAAAATTAACAAAAAACAACTTCAAAGTAGAAAATCATGCCAAAACCTGAACGGAAGTAAAAAAAAGTTACTAAATATCAATATCCCAGAGTCCTGAATCACACGGTATGCCATATGTGTGGTTACACATGTGGACGTTAGGGATGGCCGGTCGCGCATACTTAAAGGGTAACTAAAGTAAAAAAACTAATTTAGATTTATCCTCAATAAAAAATAGTTTTATGGTTGTAAACACAAAAAAGACATACCCCTCAACCAGACCCAGGTACACACACCTACTGATCTACTTATCCATTACTGTGGCAGCCATAATTTAAAGGGTAACTAAAGTCAAAAAAGCAAATTTTGATCAATAATCAAAAAAGTTTTTTTTTTAACTCAACCTGACACGGGTACACACACCTACTGATCTACTTATCCATTACTGTGACAGCCATACTCTAAAGGGTAACTAAAGTCAAAAAAGCTAATTTTGATCAATAATCAAAAAACTTTGTTTTTTTTACCCCCAACATGATACAGGTCTACACAGCTACTGACCTACCCTTCCATTACAGTTGCAGCCATACTTAAAGGGTAACTAAAGTAAAAAAAACTAATTTTAACCAATCATCAAAAAAGTTTTTTTTTAAACTCTCAACCCGACATGGGTAAACACACCTACTGATCTACTTATCCATTACTGTGGAAGCCATACTTTAAAGGGTAACTAAAGTCAAAAAAGCAAATTTTGATCAATAATCAAAAAATCCGCCAAAGGATAGCTTACAATCTAAGCCCTTATTCTTGGAACCTATCAGGTTGTCCTTACAGTGTGCCCAATAATGGAATAGTAGATTTAGGACTTGGGTGTTGCAGGGTGGTGTTGCTAACCGCTAAGCCACCTTGCGTCCCCGTGTTTTAGATGTTTTTAAACAATACCAATGACAGGATGAAAGAAGTTGGGGTCAGTGTATAGTCTCAGGTGTTTCTAAAAGTGTGAGTTTCTACAAAGAACTGCACCCACAATATTGTGGTATCAATCAATCAACAACTACAGAGTTACGTAGCTAAGGTAGGTGTGTAAATTCCAACAATATATAGTTTGTGGGGGTACATTATACCACCACTTTTTAAAGCCTGCTCATCATGTTTAACTTGGGAAAAAAATTTGTTTTTAACTAACCAGCTGTCACGAACTTACCTGCCGCTCTGGTCCTGCGCTGCACATGCGAGTCACGACGCCAAACGCCGGGCAGCATGAGAATTCTGGACCTGGTGCCTGATAGTAGCATTAGCTACCTCCCAGCTCCTTCTACTACTACCTGCCCTGGATCCTGTTCCTACCTGCACCAATTACTTACCTAGCCTGCTCCAGAGACTTGCCTTGTCTGTTTCAGAGACTCCTTGCCATACCTGTACCAACTACTTACCTAGCCTGCTCCAGAGAGCTAACCTTGCCTGTTCCAGAGACACCTTGCCATATCAGTACCAGTTTTACCTAGCCTGTTCCTGAGACTTACCTTGACTGTTCCAGAGACTCCGTGCCATACCTCCAACTACTTACCTAGCCTGCTCCAGAGACTTACCTTGCCTGTTTCAGAGACTCCTTCCATACCAGCACCAGTTACTTACCTAGCCTGTTCCAGAGACTTACCTTGCATACCAGCACCAGTTACTTACCTAGCCTGCTCCTGAGACTTACCTTGCCTGTTCCAGAGAGCTCCTTGCATACCAGCACCAGTTACTTACCTATCCTGCTTCAGAGACTTCCTGCCATACCAGCATCTTGTGTTTACCCTTGCTGTTCCTGAGACTCCTTGCCAGTTGCAGTATCCTGCCTTCTCTCCAGCAGCAGCACTAGCCGTCTTCCTCAGCTTACAGTTCCCAGCAGTCTCTTGTATCCATTTCTCAATCCCACCACCGCCATCGAGCGCCTCCTCCTAAAGCGTACTCATTTGTTCCCCGGCCTCCCGGCCGATTATGACACAAGCAGGTGTCCATATACTAGTGGTGCAGCAGAAACCCAGTTCTTTTGCTTACCTAACCATGCACTTCAGGGCTGCAAGACAGCAGTGCTAAACACTGAGCCCCTGTGCTGCTGTGCTGATTACCCCTAACTTCTTTCAGCCGCGCCATCATGTTTTTTTTAAATAACTAATTGGAAATAAAAGTTTGCTTTTAACTTACCCATCTTGGAATTGAACTCGGGATTTCAGGGCAGCAGTGCTAACCATTTAGCCACTGTGCTGCTCAGTTTATAGTCTAAGGCATTTATAAAAGTGTATGATTCTACAAAGAACTCCGCCCACAACATTGATGTAGAATTAACAAACTACAAGGTTACGTAGCTAAAGGTGTGTAGATTCCAAGAATATATACAGTCTTTGTATTTTGTGAAAGGGTAACTAAAGGCTCCAAAGTAATTGTAGTAAATGTTCATGGCACGTTGCTTTGGACTTTCCACATTTTTATTTATGTATTTATGTATTTGCCCCTTAATTATAATTCTACAAGACCCCCTGAAACACATTTTAGATAATGGGCTTTTTAAAATAAAAGGGCTTGTCTACTCCCAAATATCCAAAACTAGTTACTAGATAGACAAAATTTAAGAAATGTAAAAATTCCTAAAGCTGTCTTTCCATCTATTATTTTTGGGGAGCCATTAAAGGCATCTATAGTGGTAAAAAATTACTCCCCCCAACCCCCAGAGTGCCTTTATTTTTAGATTCCCTCTCTGTCCTAGATATAACAATTAGAAGATGGATTGCATCCCCTACTTGTACTGTCAATCAAATCCCGTGACGTGACCCTCTTCCTGCTCAAGTCCCTCCCTCCTCCTCATGCTCTGTAATAAACATAGAGATAAGACATTAGCAGGGGAAGAGATGTAGCTTGATGGCAGAGATAAGGCGCACCTGAGCAGAGATGAGGCTGCACCTGACCCCCCTTCTTGATAATGTTCACTGCTTGATGATTGGTCATATTGCAGCAGTAAACTACTGTTTTCACTTCTCTCCATGTCTCCAGGACAGCTTGCTTTCTATTGGCCACTGTGCGTGGTTTGTTTTTTCAGGATGTTGAACTTTAACTTAACCTGCTGGGGAGGGGGAAGGGGTTAGTGCAATAGAGATCTGACACCATGGAAAACAGAGTCACTGACAGAGGTAGGAGAAAGGGCAGCACAGAGTACATTATTTTAACTTTGCAATGGGCAATTTGTATTTTTACTATAGAGAAGAATTATTCACAAGCCAATCAGGTACCAAAGGTGTATATATATACTCTGCTCTTGCTATACTTCTAATTAAAACGCATCCTTTTCCACACAGAAGGTTGCAGCAGTCCTTTTTTTTAATGGCCTGATTCAATCCGATTTGTTTAAAAAAAACGTACAGCAACAAACATTTATGTTTGAAAACGGACAGAGACAGTCTAGTGTGAACGAAGCCTTAGGCTAGCAGAGGAACTGAGTGTTCATGTTTCTTTCCTGTACTACCACTTATTTACTTACTCACTACTATGTATGCAGGGCCTAGGGCCCCAGCAAGAGGAGGCAGTTATGTGCCCGTGCTTATCTATGCATTTTTGTCCTTAGCTACTTGGAACTGTTAACCAGCTTTGAGTGTTAAGCCTATGTTGAGATTGATAACATCTATTTTCAGCCTTTAAGTCTGGCCATAATTCCTATGATCCTCTATGTTATAATTTAAGTAAGAAGACCCCCAGATGATTGACCAAGGGAGGACTCAAGGGGCTAGATGGGGCTGTGACTGAGTTGTAAACTGTGTATGATATACAATCTGAATGTTTTAATTCTATGTTTTAAATAGTTACCGTAGTTACTTCTTATGTTAGTTAGAAAATCTATATTCTTATTACATGATTGTCTCCATTGGGTCAGTAAATAATTGTGTAACTATAAATTTGGAGTTCTCATGGTTTTTCTTTGGGTCCAGTTGACCTCAGGTACATTTGCTATCATTAATAGGTCTAATAACTTCAGGGGGCCCAGTTTTCAGTTTTAGAGCCCATACTGCCAAGGCACTGTATGATCTTTAACATCTATGATTCTGCGCATAATTCTGAAAAGAATCAACCCCAGACACCCTGGGTTTCTTCATGTTTTTGCATTTTATTTCAAAACAATGATTTGTTACATAAAGCACCTTCTAATGTAGTTTAGTCTGAGCCATGTGTTATTTACAGTTAATTAGTAAAAATAAAGTAAATGTGGCCAAGTGGTGAACACATTATTTTTAATAAAGATATGAGATCGGCATTAGCCAAACTGCAATATGCACAATTAATTAATTGCTGTAACTTCAAAGTACAGAGAAATAAAAATGAGGCCCTAATCAATGCGGGAGATGCGGTAGTACTCAAACCAGGAACTATAGTAACTTGTGTACTTGTGATAAGAGTAGATATGGAGATGGTGATGTGTCTATATGTTTGTGGTTTAAAGCATCTTATATTATATTCTTATTCTTTAATACTGGCTTTTTGTATCTATTAATTGGATCCTAACACCTTTGAATAGGAGGTACAGGAAGTAGGTGTAAGGTGTTTTTATCTATGCCTGCCTGTAATAAAAAAATTACAGTATGCAGCCCATTTATGGTCTACAGTGTGTTGTGTCTGCTTTGTATTTTAATGTTTAAAATGTATATACTGTAGAAAGCTGGGAAATAGCTGACTAATATGTAGCAAAGTATAAAACCAAGCACCATTTACAGGAGTCATATAATATATAAAAAAAAAGAGCTTTGTTAGTTTATGCCAAACCAGATTTGTCGATAAACATACTATAGTGGCTATGACCACCTTCTAAAACATGCTTGCTGATAATTAGAGATGGCCGAAACTGTTTTCGGATTTATGGATCTCGGGAACGAAACATGCTTTTGGGATTCGGAACCTATCTTCGATGATTAGCAAAAGTTTAAGCTATGTCGATAATCTCGAAAATACCCTTGATTGTTCGATATCCTCGAAAATACGATTGGAAACTACTTTCGAGTTCTGATCGTATTTCAAGGATTATCAAATGTTCAATGGTATTTTCCAGATTAACAAAAATAGCATAACATCAATAATCATCGAAAATGGGATCCGAAGTCTCAAAATCCAAACGATCCGTCCGGTTTCAGATGGAACATTCGGATTTCAGAACCGAGGGTCTTACTGATAATCTGTGTATTGATTATTCCACATAAGGATTTTCTGACATGAAACAAAATTAAATGCTCTATGACATTGCATTGTCATTATACAGTCAAATTACTGACAACATATTATAATTATTAGCAATATAATATATGAGCCACAAATTATTATATGACAAGTAGAAAGAAACAGCCTTTTTCTTCCTGTCCATGTTCCTTTGCATGCATAAAAAAATCAGAATATGGCGCACAGAATAACACAAAGGGATTCAGAAAAGAGCACAAAACAAATCACGCCAATCACCGCACAGGCATAAGAGAGCAACCAGGCTACTATTGTTTGTTTGTGTCTGAGCTCTACAAACAGGATATTCGTGGAATCATAAGTTAGAAATAAAACATTAATATGTTTTCCCTGTGTGTAATGTTAACTTGAATGCATCCATATATTATTATTACCCGTAATACTGTTAACATGTGCTAACGAATTATTAATCAGGGCAAGCTTACTGTAAATTCCAGATGAAAGGTGCTCCCTATTTTACCGGAACTTGTCATGTCTTGACATGTCATATCATGTGGTGTGAGGCATTTTCATACCATAAACTCAAAAATATGCAACATATCTGGTTGCGAGCCTGCAAGAAAGGCTGGATGGAAAAGGGGGACAGAATGGATGGAAAACTTGGTCAGATTGGATGAAGGGTGATAAATAATAGGATAAATAGATAGTAGCAAAGGTAGAATACCAGAGAGACAAAAATATATATAATTATATAATAGGAGAGCAGCAGTTATATCAGTTAAAGGGTAACTGTGGTAAATTAACAGGAATTGCTTTCCAGAGTATTTTGCAGTTTATTATCACCAGATCCCCATGCACTTCCTGCGTCCTACTCGAAACCATGTGATGCACCTGTTCTGTGTGGGAGGCATAAAAAGAACAACAAAAATGTGCACACAATGTACAACACTGCTTGGGCTGTGCTGTGCTGTTCTCCCCTCCTCCCTTTCAGTCCTCCTTCAGTTACTGTAACTGATTTCTTCCTGGTTTCTTCTGCTTCTCCTGCTTGAGCATGTGCCAACTGCAGATTAGAAGGAACTCTATTGTGACAAAACACTACTTGTTCTAGTATTAAACAGCGTCCATACATCTTTCGACACGATGTCATATTCTATTCAGATCCTATTCTGATGTAATGGCTTCTTATTGGGCTGTGCAACAAGTGAGGTGGTTGATGGCTCTTTTAAAGGTAGGAACCTGGTTCTTACATGAAAAAATATTAAGGCTGATGCAATAATAATTGGAAACATGGCTCCATGCTATTATCTTGTAACAACCAAATAGATGTTAGGTTTTTACTGGGTTACTGCAGATAGGTTAGATCTGAGAGGTACTGAATGTGATTCTGAAAAGTAGAATATTCACAGACTGCATTCCTTTTGCCAGTTTTAAAGCAAAGGGAATATAGCCAAAATGCGATTAAAGTGGATGGGATTTTTTTAATTTATACAACATATGTATAAGCTTTTTATTTTGGATCACAGTGGGACAAAGGACAATCAAAAGAGTAGGGGAGGAGGCTGAATGGCTGATTAAATGGGAAATGTTAAAAGTATTTTTCTTAATTGAGAGAGTTGACTAAGCCATGCCTATGTGTTTGTTGGGATTGTGTGCGCATAGTGGCTAATAATTATAAAGCAGTGATCAAAGGTTGGCTAAACATTTACCTCGAGCCTAATTGCATTTCTTGTGTTTCTGGTATTAAGGTTAATATTATAGCCCATAAATTAAGCAATTCATCTACTACAGTTTCCACAATAATCCATACGTTTTGATAATGTCAAAGTTCGGTAGAAACCCCAATGATTACATTATTATATTATTATTATTATTAATATGATTATGTGGATTTATTTATCGAATTGTAGATTTACGATCCCCCATAGAATGCAATTGAAGTATTTACTACCGCATGGTATTCTAAGGCAGAACGTTTGTTAATTAATGAACGTTCGCCGTAAAGTATCATCGCTGCTGTACATTTATGGTTGCATTAGTGATATCATTATTTACATTAGTGATATCACATTGTACATTAGTATATCACTAACTTGCGAAACCGCGTCAACCACTGGAGAGCAGGAATATTCATTGAGGCAACTTAGGCAGCTGCCAAAGGCCCTGTAAATTTTAGGGCCCCCTGATTCAGTACTACAGCCATAAAATACAAGATCAAAAGGCCCCAAATGTCAATCTTTTCCAGGGTCCAATTTGATCTAAATCCATCTCTGGTTACTGGGGATTCCAAAACCCTCCATGGGACACCTGTATACCCCTGTGAAGCAGACACCAGTATTACAGTCCTAAAGAAAACTAAAAGCATAGTCAAGAACTGTGTTTTGTCAAGCTGGTAGAAAGGTTTAGCAATGATAAACAGGTTGGAGCAGACAGCAGAGGCTCAAACGTTAGTATCCAGGCAACAGGTCAGGGAAGGCAAAGAATCAGAGGTTCAGCAAACAAAGCAGGGTAACCAAAGGTAACCAGGAATCAAGATAAAGCTCACCAGTCGCAAGTAACAACCAGGAAGCTGATCTGATGAAACAGCAATGCTGAGACCGTTAGGGGTTAATAGGCAAATCACAAGAAGCCCCCATCAATCCATCATCATCAGAATAAATAGTGCTGCAAATGCCTATCTGCTCCCTGCATGTACCATGGTAGTATTCCTGAAAACATATTGCACATTGTGTTGTTACCACCAATTTCGCCGAATACCAACAAGGATATTCTGATTGTTGGTGTATCCATTAACACTTGCTAAACAGCAGCTATTGGCTGGCTTTAGGTGCACTATTAGTTGTTCTCTTGATATCTTGGCACATAAAAGCTTGGAAGAGTAGACCATATGCCCTGAGCCTTATGGCACACCTTGAAGACAACGCACCAGGATTCAGATAATTCCTAAAAGTTTGGCTAATCACCACAGGTAAAAAACTATAGAGTGATATGAGTAACAGCTAACCCGGTTTCCCAAGAAAAGTATGATACAATCAAAACATATAAAATATTCAGATGCCTTTTTCCACATCATTTGCAAAGACAAAACATGTAGACATAAAAGTCACATTAATACTTTAAGAAATGTTCATTCTTCTTTATAAATGTAATATGAATAAATATAACAACAGCTTGTGATGATAAAAAGCACAAACCTAAACACATTTAATACTCCAATTTGCTTTCAGATTTTATTCCGGTCACATAAGTCAACTGAGGTCAAACCTTACCATGATTTTGCAACACTTGCAGTATTGTAATACTTGATGTTCAGTGTTTAAACTAAGCAGTACAATCCCACCAATCCTAGCTACTGTACATGTACTCCCATTAGTATCTTTTAAATACATTTATTTCCATACAATAGTCTGTTTTTGAGACAGTCTAAAAACATAGGATGATCACAAACAAAATGATGTACAATAGTATTGTGAACGCCAGTTATACTGTCAATATATATATCAATATAGCCGGAAATATATTTTACCCTTGCGATAAGGAAAAAACCCAAATTTCAGAAGTGATGCTTTTAGTTGCTAAGAATAAAGCATTAGAAAAATGCATTCAACAGTGGGCTAATTCAGCTGCATTTACACAAAACTCAGAATAATGTAATAATAGGAACAATATTACATGGCACTTCTGTCACAGTGCCTAATGGGCAGTAAGAGCACTGAAACAGAAAATTGGAGAGAGGTAGAGAGAAAGGTCATATAGACAAGCAATATGTCCACATCTTCAGCAGTTAATTGTGATATTCTGGATGCAAGAAACTATATTCCCATTCACAGAGAACTGGTAAGGTTCTATCTAGATATGTAGTGCAGTTTTGAAATCCTGTATGTAAAAGATTATAAATATTCCCCTCATTTTATAGATAATGAGGGGATCACCTTTGAATATATGCTAAATAACGTAGGGTTGTTCACACTGGTGCTTGGGAATAGTGCATGATGGAACCAAATGCAATGTTATACCGTAATTAAAGATGTTTTAATTATTAAAGGGTATGTCCACCCTTAAAACAAAAAAAAAAAATGTGTGACTTTATTACATGCATTTGTAACCAGATATTTAAAAATGGAAAGTTCTTTTCCATTCTGGAATATATATCTGCCTCCTCCCTCTGCTCAATAAGTTTTTAAACTTGAGCATATGCAAAGGAGGCAGCAGGGAAATCAGCAGTCAATCATTGGGTGTGATGTCAGCAGTCACAGCCTTGATTGACTACATGGAGGGAGAAGCTTACTCTACCAGAACGGAGACAATAATTATACTGGTAAATATAAACATCTGGTAATAAAACATCTAATAATTTGCAGAATATATCAGTTGGGGGACAGATAATTAACATGGACCTTTTTTTAACATACAGGGTTATTCAATAAAGTTCTTATCATTAAAAATGGTGCTAATTTTTCCCCAACCAACCGATATTAGCTTCAAATGTTAAATAAGATCTGATTGGTTGGGGAAAAATTAGCACCTTTTTAAGGATAAGAACTTTTATTGAATCTCCCTGGTGATCTACTTATCATCCTTATTACATACAGAATTACTATTAATGATATCGACAAGAGAAATTGTAAATAGTCAGTCTCAATCCTCTATATGTCCATTTCTGTGTATTCTTAATTTACGGTAGTCAAATAGTCCTACTACTGCAGCCCATTGGTGCTTTCCTTTCCCCGATGTTTACTGTACTTTTTGTCATGAAAAAGGTTCATTCACATCTTTTTACAACCATCCAGAACTAGTAAAATCTTGCACTGACGTTTTCACTGTAGAATGAGCCATTGGAAATGGCCTCTTACCAATACGACATGTCACTGATTTCCAAATTGAATTGAACTGTGCTTTGTGTAAGATTTTGCACAGAGTTTTTTTTGCTGTCAAGTCTCAATATATTGTATCTGTTTTATAAACTTTTAAAGAAAAACTTATTATTATTTCCCTGTCTTAAAACTTTTGTCGCTGTTGGAAACACTTTCTCCCATTGTCTCAATAAAATACAATTCTGTATTCTACATAAGACGTCTCAGTAGATGTTTACTTGATATAAATGAAATTGCAGCTACAAAATAAAACAATACATGATTCCAAAACAATTCTTTACTATCCACATAAACAATATCTTTTCGATCCGTTACATAACAATACTAATTATTCTGTTTTGTTTCTGAAAGCGCATTTCAGGTACAAAAAAACATCTCTGTAGGAAAAGTAAAATAGAAAAAAAAACTTAAAGTTTTACACCTATTAAATTCCATCTTGTAAGAACAAAACAAAATAACAGCAAAAATAGAAGAGATGAAAAAAAAAGAGAGAACTGGGGAAGAATCAGCAGAGATACGAATAAGGAAAAATGAGAAAGAATTGTTCACTGTGTTGATAAATGAGGTCTACAGTTATGTAGTGGTGGAACAAGCCATCTGGACTACAGCACTACGGACTTTGACATGTAGTTACCATTTATCATGTCAATGTCAGGATTGTAAACTGATTTTCTCTGGTAAGAGAAACTTGTAAGTTGAGGTATGAAAGGATCGGCAGCAGGCAGTGTTAAAACAAAAATTTGTATAATCCTCCATATATTGATGTTTAATGGACAGTCCACCCTTAAAACAAAAACCTGGTTAGTTACCTGCCCCTAACCCCAACTGATATATTTGTACGTTATACTTGCATTACTAACCAGTAATATGAGATTAAGTCCCTAAAGGATTGAAAGGATTGATGGGACTGCGTCAAAAAAAAAGATCAAAATCTAAAATGAATATCAAAGATGTACTGTATTTAGAAGCATTTTATATTTTAAGAATTAATATATAAATTATAATTATATATATATATATTGATTGGAGAGACAGGCATCAGAGTCTTACAATCCATGTGTTTACTTACCGTTAAATCCAGGACTGCACAGATCATAAAATAATTTTGTTCTTTCTTGTTTTTTTTAGTGCATAGCAATGAAATTGTACCACTGTTATATTGTGATTTTCCTAAAAATTACTGAAACCAGTGCTTCCCAAAATGAGGCAGCCCAGATCATATCTCTGTCAACTTTACCGATGAAAGAATACTTAGTATCCTGTGAAATTTCACTAACCTCCTGCATGTGAATAGTTCCTGAGTGTGGGGCACCCCTCATCTAAGCTTTTATTTTTAACATTTTTAATATTGTGTTTAAAGGCATGTCCACCCAAAACTATAATCCCCCCAACTAACTGGCCCCATCATGTAGTGTAGTTTTATCCTACCTCACATCCCAGCTCCATAGGGTTCTCCTGTAGTCCCCCCCAAAGTCCCAAAAACTGCCCACCAGGCTAGCAGGTCCATATAGGACACTGCCTGCTAGGTGCCTCAGGTAGATTTTTGCCATGCGTACTGCAGCCCTTCTCCCCCCTCCCCCTCCCTCCCCTCCCTCTCCCTCCCCTCCCTCCCGTTCTGCTATCCCCCCCCTAGCATAAAACCCCTTTATACACTATTCCCCCATGTTTCCCAGCCCCAACCACATATTTTTTATTTTTAGAAAGCTCCCCAAACTCTACTTACCTCTCCTCTTTCCTCCGCGAAGTGAGCTGCCGGCAGCCGCGTCTGTGATTGGCTGCCGCTCAGCCAATCACAGAACGCGGCTGCCGGTCCCGCCCCTCTGCTTGCATTTCCTTGCAAGCAGAGGGCCGGAGCGCGGCGGAGGAAAGAGGGGAGGTAAGTAGAGTTTGGGGGGCTTTCTAAAAAAAAAAATATAGCGGTTGGGGCTGGGAGCCCAGGGGGGACCTTATATAAAGTTCAATTTTTAGGGTGGACATACCCTTTAAGATATATCTGTTTTTATATTATGTTTCTACTAAGACACCTGTAAAAATTTAAACCAGTATTTTTACCATATCGATGTACCAGTTACTCACAAAAATTATAGTTATAATATATTTAGCAATAAACAGCAAATTACAGTAAATTACTTTTGCTGAACAGTGCTTTCTCTTGATGTCATTAACCCAGACAACAGTATTTATACCATATTAATATTGCAGTTGGAGATTTTAATAGTTTATGAATCAGAAGCAGCATGCAAATGATGATTTGTGCACATTAACCATAGCTGCAAATTTTTATATTTTATAACAAAGACTATAAGAAACTAGAAAGGGAAAGTTTAAGTATAAAACTTTGAAGGCTTGAAAACTGCATTTTGGAAGGGAATTTGTGTGTTTGTGCTGCAGATTTTAAAACTCAATAATGTCAATGAAAGGACATTGTTGTTTTTTACTTACCCTTTAAATATGTTACATGCATTAAAGGTAGGTCAGTTGGTGTGTGTGTATTCATATCAGGTTGGGATAAAATACTAACTGTTTTGATGATTGGTCAAAATGAGTTCTTTTTACTTTAGTTACCCTTTACGTATGGCTGCCATAGTAATGGATAAGTAGATCAGTAGATGTGTGTACCCGTGTCGGGTTGAGAGTTAAAAAAAAAACTTTTTTGATGATTGGTCAAAATTAGTTTTTTTTTACTTTAGTTACCTTTTAAGTATAGCTGCAACAGTAATGGAGGGGTAGGTCAGTAGCTGTGTATCCTGTATCACGTTGGGGGTTAAAAAAACAACATTTTTTTATTATTGATCAAAATTTTCTTTTTTGACTTTAGTTACCCTTTAAGTATGGCTTACACAGTAATGGATAATAGATCAGTAGGTGTGTGTACCTGGGTCTGGTTGAGGGGGTATGTCTTTTTTGTGTTTACAACCATAAAACTATCTTTTATTGAGGATAATCTAAATTTGTTTTTTTGACTTTAGTTACCCTTTAAATGATGGCTTCCATGGGAATGGAAAGGTAGGTCAGTTAGTAGGTGGACCGGGTCTGTGGGGGGGGGGTAGGGGTATCACCATTTGTATTTATGACCATGAAAAAAAACTTGTTTGAAATATCCACATTTGAGGATTATTACCATTATAGTCTATAGGAAAAAATGTCCGGAAATTCACCATAACGCCGTAACACTCAGCGGATTCCTTAGCTAGAAGATAGCTTCTCCTACATGCCCCCACGTTCTGTACCGAATTTCATGTCTCTAGCTCAAAAACTGTGGGAGAAGAGATACGGTCCAAAAAAGTGGAAGAATAAAACGGAAGAAAAGAAGAAGAAATAGAAAGAACAGTAATTTGGCTTTCTCAAGCCAAATTAATTAAGTTCTGAAATGTGTATGAGGGCTAGGCCACACTGCTGCGTTTTTTTTGCGTTTGCGCTTGTGTTTGCGCTTGCGTTTGCACTTGCATTTTTAAAAAATCATTGAAAACGCGGCAACGCAAAAAAAGCACATTTTTCGGTGCGTTGTGATTGCGTTTTGTGTTCTGCATTTTTAATTCGCAATCGCATACTTTTCCTATACTTATTGAAGAAATCGCAAGCGCACACGCAAAAAAATCGTACATGAAATCGCATGCGATTGCATTTCGTTTGCGTTGCAGTGTGGCCGTGTCCTTATTCAGTTTTGTAAACCTGATTCTTTCAGAAAGATTTGATTGGTATGCTTTCTGGAAGAATGTAATTGTAACCAATCAGAATTAGTTACAATAAGATTTTGAAATAATCTGATGGTATAGTAACCAATCAAATTTTTCTAATCAGATTAATCAGGCCGGATTTACACCTTAGGAGTCGTAGGCCCAAAGAGCCTGGCGCCCTTGGCCCCACCCCTAAACACAGACACACCCCCTAAACCCACACCCATTTTCTCTTTTTTGGGGAAGAAACTCAACTATAAAGGGGTTGGATTGGTAGAAGGGAGATTGACAGTCGCCCTCCAACCTCGGGCGCCCCTAGAGCGTGCCTAATGTGCCTAATGGTAAATCCGGCCATGGAATTGGTTACAATCAGATTATTTAAGAAAGAATCTAATTGTCTTCCCCAAACCATTTTTCAGGTCCCAAAACTATTTACAGGAAGTTACTGTATAATTGTACAAAATGTTCAAAAATTACTTGAAATTTTCTTCGAATTTGCAATCGCATCTCGAAAAAATCTGCAAAGCGGATTCACGCAAAACCTGTGAATCACGTTAATCTGTGCGGAACTGGGTTCAGATCCGCATCCAGTCCATCTTTATTCTTGATATATTTATTGTACATTGTATAGAGTGTTATCGTTCAGTAGAAACACCACCGTGAAATACAACTGTTGTGCAGAGCTTGAATCAATCTTCACCCTTCAATTTCCAACCAATAATAGATCAAAGCAGATCCATTGGTTCATTCTATAATTAAAGTTATCTATCTGTCTTTCAATACTCACCTCCCCATTAAGGCCAGGGCCACACTACAACGCACCAAATCATGCACACAATCACACAGCGTAATTGCACGCGATTTTGTGCATGATTGTTGTGCGTTTTTGCATGCAATTTTGCCGTTTTCCATTACGGAAACGCATGCGTTAATGCACCAAAAATGTGAACACATTCATTACCTAAACGTGAACGGACGCACAATCGCATGCACATCAGAAATTGCTGGAATTTCGTGTTCCCGTCCCGCGATTCCCATTTTAGCAAAAATCGCAGGCGCAATCGCGAGAGAAAACTCGTGCGCAAACACGTGAAAAGCACACTACTGTGGCCTAGCCCTCACAGCTGTCACCAGATTAGTTAGAGAGATCACTATTGGTAAATTTTAGAGGGATCACTATTGGTAAATGTGTTAGAGAGAGATCTTATTGGTAATGTGTTAGAGAGGGATAACTATTGGTGAATTGTTAGAGAGGATCTATTGTAAATTGTTAGAGAGGATCCTATTGGTAAATTGTTAGAGGGATCACTATTGGAAATTGTTAGACAGGGATCACTATTGGTAAATGTGTCATGTTTCAATCTTATTACATTTTATCAGTTTCAGGAAACGGGCTTCTATGGGGTCTATTGCTTAAATAATGGAATAACGATTAATAAACGCATACCCTCCAACTGTACCGATTTGGCCGGTACGTACCGTTTTTCAAAGTACTGTACTTTGCCAAAATGCTCTACCGTTTGTACCGGATTTCCTGTCAATGTACCGGTCAGGTCCCATTAATCCTATCAGCAGCGTGCAGCTTTATTCCCTGTCACTGTTTAGCTACAGGACTTTGGCTCCTCCCCATCCTCCCCTTCCCTCTCAGCAGCCGAGGTTTCCTTCCCCTCACCTAGTTACCAGCGTTTGGTGGGAGGAGCGTCTCTGGGACTCCTGGCAGCTATAGAAGAGAGCAAAGGCAAAGCCAGTAAGTGAATCATATATTCCCAACACACTGTGAGTGAGTAGAGAAGCTGCAGCAGCTGGGTTGGGGAGAAGGGAGGCTAGGGAGAGAGTGACACTCAGTACTGTGCTGTCTTCCAGAAAGGACATGGTCTGGGACAGTTCAGCACTGACAGTGTCCAATTGTTGTGCTGGTTACAGGATGTTATTATTTGGCTTGAAAGCCAAATTACTGTTCTTTCTGTTTCTTCTCTTCTTTTTTTCTTCTTCTTGCTTGTGAAGGTTCTCATTCATCCAGGTCATGGTATATCTGTTGTATTCAATTAGATCAACCGGACTTGAAGTTAGTTCTTGAAGACGTTTCGCTAGTCATTCGACTGGCTTTCTCAATTCAGAATGACTTGTACAAGAATCTGTGGCACTTATGTACCCTGGAAAATCCCAATTAGCATATCACAGCCAGGTGTTAATGGCGTGATTAGATAGTGGCTAAGAGGTGTTATAGGAACGCCCAGAGTAAGTGTCAAAACAGCATTGTACATGGCAGACAGATGGTGTCGAACCCCCCCACCTCTATTTAGGCTTGGTTTCTTTATTTTCACATAAATGGCCTCCTTAACACCTCTCTTGAACCAGTCACGTTCCTTTGCCAATGTTAACATTACAATCTTCAAAGGTATGTCCTTTATCCTTAAGATGCAGGTACACGCGCTGAGTCCTGATGATTGGTCTTCTTCTTCTTTTTCTTCTTCTTTTTCTTCCGTTTTATTCTTCCGCTTTTTTGGACCGTATCTCCTCCCACGTTTTTGAGCTATAGATATGAAATTCGGTACAGTGTGCGGGGCATATAGGAGAAGTGTGCTATCTTCTAGCTAGGAATCCGCGGAAGCGTTACGGCGTTATCGGCGAATCTCCGGACATTTTCCCATAGACTATAAGGGTAACAATCCTTAAATGTGGATATTTCAAAACAGTTTGTTTCATGGTCATAAATACAAATGGTGATACCCCCAACCCCACAAACAGACCCAGGTACACCCACCTACTGACCTACCTTTCCATCACATGGAAGCCACATTTAAAGAGTAACTAAAGTCAAAAAAACTATTTAGATTTATCCTCAAAAAAAGATAGTTTTATGGTTATAAACACAAAAAAGGCATACCCCCTCAACCAGACCTACTAATCTACTTTCCATTACTGTGGCAGCCATACTTAAAGGGTAACTAATAATAAAAAAAACTAATTTAGATTTATTCTCAATAAAAGATAGTTTTATGGTTGTAAACACAAAAAAGACATACCTCCCTCAACCCACACGGGTACACACACCTACTGATCTACTTATCCATTACTGTGGCAGCCATACTTTAAAGGGTAACTAAAGTCAAAAAAACTAATTAAGATTTATCCTCAATAAAAAATAGTTTTATGGTTGTAAACACAAAAAAGCACATACCCCTCAACCAGACCCAGGTACACACACCTACTGATCTACTTATCCATTACTGTGGCAGCCTACTTTAAAGGTAACTAAAGTCAAAAAAGCAAATTTTGATCAATAATCAAAACATTTTTTTTTTTAACTCTCAACCTGACACGGGTACACACACCTACTGATCTACTTATCCATTACTGTGGCAGCCATACTTTAAAGGGTAACTAAAGTCAAAAACAAATTTTGATCAATAATCAAAAAACTTTGTTTTTTTACCCCAACATGATACAGTATACACAGCTACTGACCTACCCCTCCATTACAGTTGCAGCCATACTTAAAGGGTAACTAAAGTCAAAAAAACGAATTTTGACCAATCATCAAAAAAGTTTTTTTTATTAACTCTCAACCCGACCGGGTACACACACCTACTGATCTACTTATCCATTCTGTGGGCCAACTTTAAAGGGTAACTAAAGTCAAAAAGCAAATTTTGATCATAATCAAAAAACTTTATTTTTTTAACCCCAACATGATACAGGTACACAGCTACTGACCTACCCCTCCATTACTGTTGCAGCCATACTAAAGGGTAACTAAAGTCAAAAAACAAATTTAGATTTATCCTCAATAAAGATAGTTTTATGGTTGTAAACACAAAAAGACATACCCCTCAACCAGACCCAGGTACACACACCTACTGATCTACTTATCCATTACTGTGGCAGCCATACTTTAAAGGGTAACTAAAGTCAAAAAAGCAAATTTTGATAATAATCAAAAACTTTTTTTTTAAACTCTCAACTTGACACGGGTACACACACCTACTGATCTACTTATCCATTACTGTGGCGCCATACTTTAAAGGGTAACTAAAGTCAAAAAAGCAAATTTTGATCAATAATCAAAAAACTTTGTTTTTTAACCCCCAACGTGATACAGGTATACACAGCTACTGACCTACCCCTCCATTACTGTTGCAGCCATACTTAAAGGGTAACTAAAGTCAAAAAAACAATTTAGATTTATCCTCAATAAAAGATAGTTTTATGGTTTGAAACACAAAAAAGACATACCCCCTCAACCAGACCCAGGTACACACACCTACTGATCAACTATCCATTACAGTGGCAGCCATACTTAAAGGGTAACTAAAGTAAAAAAACTAGTTTAGATTTTTCCTCATAAAAAAATAGTTTTATGGTTGTAAACACAAAAAAGACATTACCCTCAACCAGACCCAGGTAACACACCTACTGATCTACTTATCCATACTCGTGGCAGCCATACTTTAAAGGGTAACTAAAGTCAAAAAAGCAAATTTTATCAATAATCAAAAAAGTTTTTTTTTTAACTCTCAACCTGACACGGGTACGCACACCTACTGATCTACTTCCATTACTGTGGCAGCCATACTTTAAAGGGTAACTAAAGTCAAAAAAGCTAATTTTGATCAATAATCAAAAAACTTTGTTTTTTTTACCCCCAACTGATACAGGTATACACAGCTACTGATCTACCCCTCCATAACTGTTGCAGCCATACTTAAAGGGTACTAAAGTCAAAAAAACGAATTTTAACCAATCATCAAAAAAGTTTTTTTTTTAACTCTCAACCCGACATGGGTACACACACCTACTGATCTACTTATCCATTACTGTGGCAGCCATACTTTAAAGGGAACTAAGTCAAAAAAAGCAAATTTTGACTATCAATCAAAAAACTTTGTTTTTTTAACCCCCAACGTGATACAGGTATACACAGCTACTGACCCACCCCCCCATTACTGTTGCCATACTTAAAGGGTAACTAAAGTCAAAAAAACTAATTTCAACCAATCATCAAAAAAAAAATGTTTTAAACTCTCAACCCGACACGGGTACACACATCTACTGATCTATTTATCCTACTATGACAGCCATACGTAAGGGTAACTAAAGTAAAAAAAACTAATTTTGACCAATATCAAAAAAGTTAGTATTTTATCCCACACACACCAACTGACCTACCTTTAATGCATGTGACATTAAAGGGTATAAAAAGCAACAATATCCTCATCATTGACATTATTGAGTTTTTCTTAAGATGCAGTACACGGCTCAAGAGCCAATTCCTCGGGTCAGGA